>CM047428.1:39679186-40093412 GCA_026168455.1 Theocolax elegans
CATACCAGGGAAACGAGCGAAGGACCGAGTCAACAAGACCTACGGCTCGGTCTAGGAACGAGACAACCAATATTTCGTCTTCGTAAATGTTGAAGGTCGAAGATTTAAGGCACTTATAGATTCCGGTGCAGTCAGCTCTTTTATTAATGAAGTGACTGCAAAATGGTGCTACTCTCGAGGATGGAAAAAACAAGGAAGAACAAATCGTGCGATACTGGCTGATGGTAGTGAAATACCGTTGGAAGATAATATTTCGGGAACCTGCTCGATAAATGGAAAGAAAATAGAAGGAAATTTTCATATCATGTCTACACTCCGACACCATTTCTTATTAGGAATGGATATCCTGCCAAAATTAGGATTCAAAATGACTCTACAAGGAAAAGAGTTGCATCCAGAGAACAGACAAGCTCCGTCCGAACTGTGCCAATTAGAAACTCAACCGGGTCTATTAGATATCAAAATAGAGGAACGACAAATAATAGATAAAATTATTGAACAAGCCCGCCAAGATTTCGCGGAAATACAAGGCCCAACACCGTTACTAACCTACGACCTTCAGCTTAGTAATCCAACACCGATAAAACGATACCGTGCCCGAAATCCAGCAATGCAGAAAATCATCAATGAAGAAATTGATAAAATGTTAAAAGAAGGTGTTATAGAACCTTCTATAAGTCCGTGGAGTTCTCCTATAGTTCTGGCGAAGAAGAAAGATGGAAACTACCGTTTTTGTGTAGATTTTCGTCGACTCAACGAAGTAACCATCAAAGATGCATACCCGTTACCGAAAATAAATGCCACTTTAGATAAACTACGTGGAGCTCGTTATCTTAGTACCATCGACTTGAAAAATGGATACTGGCAAGTACCCTTAACCGACGACAGTAAACCATTAACTGCTTTCACCGTACCAGGACGACATTTCCAATTCAAAGTTTTACCTTTCGAACTTCATTCAGCACCGGCAGCTTTTCAACGAATGATATCAGAAGGAGTAGTAACACCCGATTTAGAACCGCACGTCTTTTGCTATTTGGATGACATAATTATTATATCGGAAACATTTGAAGAACACATTCAACTTGTCCAGGAAGTTTTTCGACGTTTAAAAGCTGCAAAACTAAAACCGAACTGGGAGAAGAGCCATTTTGGTAGGCAACAACTACGTTATCTAGGTCATGTAATTGATTCAGGCGGCATACACACCGATCCCGATAAAGTAAAAGCCGTCACTACGTTATCAGCTCCAACTACCTTGAAGGAACTTCGCAGATTTAACGGACTGATCTCATGGTATCGACGTTTTATACCCAACGTGTCCAAAACTACTGCATCGCTTAGCAAATTGTTAAGAAAAAACACCACTTGGCACTGGGGACCTGAGCAACAAGAAGCCTCCCAGTCAGCACAAAACGTCTTAAAGACGTTTCTAGACGTGTTTAAAACGCTTAAAACGCTTAATAACGTTTTAAAAACATCTCGGAGACGGACAGTGCTACCTGCACGGAAAATAGTTTCGTGCAGTCCGTCCGCGTGCTACAGTGGCGCCAGTGCACGACAGTTTTTCGTCACTCAGTTACTGTTTTTGAGGACTGAGTACCGGAAAAGTACGGCGCTCTCAATTCGCGATTTCCTTATGCGCTGCGTCTATGGAACTTCGAGTAATAGTTTCAAAAACTATGTTAGATGGATATAGTGTACACATTTGAATGTTTTACATACTTAAATTTATTAAATAGAATTACACGAATATATTGAGAATAATATATTAAGAAAATAAGTAATATGACGATTTCAAGGTTAGAAATTTATAATATAACTGTATTTTATTTAAGTGTATAATTTACTTTTATCAAAATATGTAAGATAATGTTCTAAAAACTCCCTTCTACTTTTTTCTAATACATGGATAATAAAATAATAGATATTATAATAAAATTAACATTTTTAAATGAAACCATTTATTTACTTACAAAAATAATTTGTAAAATTTTCGAGATACAATTTACACACAGATAATACAAAAGTAGGCTTTACAAAACCAATTATGCTTAAAACTAAATTACAATTTGTCACGAAAAGCAATAAGTGCTTCATTGCCTGTTTTAACATATATTCCTGGATATACTATTGGCAAATTTACAAAAGGTATTAATTTATGAGTTCTATTACAGTAAACAGAGAAAGTACATGTATGTACTCTAATATTTCCTTGAACAATCCAGGAATTTCCCAAAAAAAATTTCAGAGTATTTCTTAGTGGTATGAATAAAGCAACTACTGATTTCAGTTGTAATAAAAATTCAGATTTACTAATTTATCTGTAAAAGTTTCATTGATTTTTATTCAACAATCTTTAGCTTTCTTTTTAACAAACTAAATCGCTTAGGTTCGCTTGATGCGCATTGAAATATTGAACAATGTTTCTTAAAATGATTTTCAATTTCTTGACAGCAAGAATATGGTACATTATTAGCTTTTAATGTATTAATTGTGTCTTGTTTTAATGACGGCAAGTAATCGTTACAAATAAAAGAACTCATGAAATCTAACACAGTCTGCACTACGTTTCTTGGCAAAGTTGAATCGCTGTATAATTCTAAAATAAATATTAACAAACAATAAACTAATATTATTGAATCCATTATTATTCTTTAGATAAATAAGATTTTATGCCTGAATTCGATTATCTTTTAACGATTGAATAAATTTATTTACACCACTGTTAGAACGCGAAAAGGAAAATTCGTAAATGTATTTTTCAATGAACCACCACAAATAGTCAGTTACGAAAGGAGTTCTTCGTAATGCTTTTAAACATTTGTAGCAATTTTCAACTGCTTTCAAAGCATTAGTTTGACGATGCTTACTATGGTTAATTACAATGTACGATTTGCAAGTATCTACGTTTCCAGCAAAAACTACGTAAGGATAGATAGGTTGCTGCAATGACGATAACCACAACTCGTGTTTTTCTTTTTCTTCATCAACCAAAAGTAGATCCTGTACAAAATAGTAATATAATGAAACTAATAGTCGTAGTAGAAACTTAAAATAAACAATTAACTTAAAAATTAATTATTGGTTAAGTAAAATGATTACTCTTTGAAAATTGAAAATGTTATGTATGTATTAAATGTTCTTAATATTTATGTTGCATTTGACTACTAGAAAAGTGTATATTACCTCAATAACCAGTATGAAGCACTTGGATATTTTTGAAGGTCTAAAGGAATCGTCGAAGTTGTAGTTTCGCCTGCCTTAATTTTTATGCTTTTGATGACTGATGGTATGCAGTAAGGTAATAGAATTAATGCGATCTCAGCCTTGCATGTATCTGAAGTAAAGGAAAACAATATTTACATTTTTAGGCATTTTTGATTTAAAAATAAATAGAACTAATAGTAATCTTTTCCAAGGAGTTCTTTATATTTTGACAAAATAGCAGCAAGCTCTTTTAATCTTGATGTTCTCTTTTTTTAAATCTCAGTGTTTAATTATTTCATTTGCTACATTAGGCCATTTTGAACAAAAAAGTGTTTTGTAATCCTTTTCTTTATCAATAGGGTTACTTTGTAAATATTGGTCGACAATTGAAGTGAAATCTTCTATGAGCTATACAATAATATTATAAAACAAAATATTAATTTACGTAAATAAATGATATACAAAATAGATTATCAAAATTGTGCATTAGGGAAGTATAGTACACATAAGATTTATTATATAATATTTACCAAAAGAACAGTCAGATTTTCATCTAAGCACTGAAAACTTTTAAAATATTTTTTCAATGGTAGAACAAACTGATCTTTTTCTTTGTTTACAAGAAGTTTATATCTCTCTTGAAAACTCTCTTTCCAAGATTAATTAATTTCTGAGATTGAATGTTCAGAAGTTGCATCGGTCAGGCATTGGATGTCATTGCTTAAACCTATATATAAGAAAGTACTAATTGTTAGTTAAATATTTATGTTCTACCTACACTGAATAATCAAAAAATATTGCCCTTACGTTTAGTAAGTTCTGTCGTTTCGTCAATGTTCTTATTACCAATCATTCGAGTTCGTCGTAGGTTTCTTTTGACATAAATAATTACTGTATAGATATTCAGAAGCGTCAATAGTCTCTCCTTGAGTATTCGATGAATAGGGTACGTAAAATATATCTGGATCTATAGTAGGAAAGAGTTCCGCAAACTGATCTCTTAGCTGCTTACAAGTCTTACTGTTTATCCTGTGGTACAAATAGTTTTATTATTAGTAAAATGTCGGATGGTCTTATGACATTTAGAATTATTAATTTAAATTAAACATTAATTTAAATAAGTTGTAGCTAAATTAGGCAGATGGACATACAAACACATTTATAACTGAGGAAGTATATTAATAATTAAGACAAAGCATGATAATGCATCGAATGTACGCAGTTAAAGATTGTATTACCTTATACCTAAGAGTACTTTAAAATAACGAAGAAATAAATAATAAAGAAATATTGTTTAAAGACTAATAGACTTACTTGTAATTAATAATATTCTCTTTTAAACACTCGTAAACAATAATATTAACTAATTTTGTCATATTTTTTTTTATGTATATATGTATTTAAAATTTTCTGACCATCAATTCTTGCATTTAACAACTGATAAAGTTGGTTATTTTTATAATGATGTACTGATACATTATGAACAACTTGTGAGGTACCTATCAATGCAGAACATGCAGGTAATACGTCAGAAGAAATCTGAGTGCATGTTTGAGAAACAACTAAACCTAAAGTGGTTTAGTTGCACCGCGCATTTGATACCGTTGAATAGTTTATCGGTTTCCAGGACTCAGTCCTCGAAACTCGTAAACAGAATGCACGTAAGACCGGAGGAACGAGTATCATTTGCTTTCGCAAATGAGTGAGCGCCACCTGGTAGCTATTCCCGAAAAGTGTTTTCCGTGTGGGCTTCGATAAAATCAAAGAACATCTAACAAATGCTTCCATTTTAACATGCCCGGATTTTGAAAAAACAATGTGTTTACAAACAGATGCTAGTAACGATGGGCTAGGAGCAGAATAAACTCAAGAGATAGAATGTACAAGAAAAAGTCATAGCATATGCCAGCAGAACTTTAAATAAAGCAGAGAAAAACTACTCTGCCACCGAAAATGAATGCCTAGCAGTAAAATGGGGTATCTGGAAAATGCGAGACTACTTAGAAGGTTATCATTTTGTAGTATTAACCGATCATCAATCTTTGAAATGGTTAGAAAAAATTGATAATCCGTCAGGAAGAATTGCTCGTTGGAGAATGGAATTAGACCAATGAGATATGGAAATCCGTTACCGAAAAGGAGCCGAAAACAATCTCTGTTGAAAAAACCTCATATAAAACTATAAAAAAAATTTTTTTATCGTACTTCATGTGGCTTTTGCACCCGGAGTTTGCGATAGAATGCTATACATTATTTAATACGAATCGGAAAGAATAAGCTTATAACTATAGGCTTCATAATGAACACCTCATAAAATGCGATAAAAATAAATTTGTTTATAAGGTTTTATAGGAATAAACTTGTAACATAAAAGAGCATAAAATAGTTTATCGGAGTATATCGGGTACACATTTATATTTAAATATTTTGTATTTATATTTACCGGGCATTATAAGGATTTGCCACCTATCACGTACTTATATATCAATGCTTTTTCACTCTAAAGTTTATAGTATTTTATAATGAAAAACCCGAAAATGAATGAATTATCTATAGTTCTATTTCAGGTAATACAAAATGATGTATATTCTTAACAAGTGGATTTCTATCGGGATTTTAACAGTTATTGTCTTATAGAGCATACAAAAATATAAGGTTAAATAGGGCGTTTCACAATAACGCCAAGTAACGGCTATATGACCTTACCAGCATATTTCAATATTATATAACAACTTACCTGGTACCTTTATAGGGATTTATGACGATCGACGCATGAAATGGGCGGCTTGCCTAACGCATCGTACCTGGCTTTGCCAGTCAAAAAGTAACCGCTATTGAATCGCTTATCGCATTTTATGAGGTATTGCTGTATTTACTATTTACAACGAATAGGCATGTATCTGGATTACAAATAATTAATGATTTTTCATGATTGCAATTTATCGGGTTAAATAGGAAATTTCACTATAAAGTCGAGCATTATTTATCCGAATCTACCGGTATATTCTAATATTGTCAAGCAACCTAAGTGATTCGTTTATAGGGTTTAATCAGTATTGTCACATAAATCAGCGGTTTGATTACAGGATCTTATCGGTTACGCCTGTCGTAGAAGCAACCGCTATTGAATCGTTTATCGTATTTTATGAGGTATTGCTGTATTTTCTATTTACAACGAATACGCATGTATCTGGATTTCAAATAATTAATGATTTTTCATGATTGCAATTTATCGGGTTGAATAGGACATTTCACTATAAAGTCGAGCATTATTTATCCAAATCTACCGGTATATTCTAATATTGTCAAGCAACCTATGTGGTTCGTTTATAGGGTTTAATCAGTATGTGGCTTTGGTGTTACTAAGAACACATAGAAATATTGGACAATTGAAATATTTTTTCTAAATATAGGTTAATATGTTTTCGTATTAGAAAAATAATGAAGTATAAACTTTATTACAAGAGATTGCTAAATAAAGAATACATACCAATTCCGTAACAAATTCTGAACTATTTTAAATGTTAACATGAATCATCGAATCATATAAAAGATTAACAAAATTGGATTATTTTATTGAAAATTAAATTTAATATTCTTTCCCTAGCGGAAACAATCATATGCGAATAATGTTTATAAATACTTAATAAAAGTTATTAGCTTTTATTAGATTTTCGTAACACTTTATAATGTGCGGATTTTGGACTGTAGTAATAGTTTAAAAAATTTGGTGATGTTTATAAGATTTTTTTAGTTGTTTTAAAAATTTCGTAAATATTTCTAAGCTTTATTAGGTTTTATTAGATTTTTGTATTTCGAAAATATCGTGAAATACGATAAAATGACACTAATAGTAACTGTTGCATTTTCCTATATTTAACTGTTTTTAGCTGTTTCTAAGTGATGTATGCAAAAAAACAAAAGCTATTAATAAAGGATTGCTATTGGTAAATATTCATAAAAATTCTAAATACTTATTTACTGTATATAATAATTTAAAAAAGTTATTAGTAGTTATTAGCTTTTTTAAACTCGCACATTTCTTTTACTTTTGAAAAAAACCTAAAAGCTAATAAAATCTAGCAAAAGATAAGAAGAACTAATAAATGTTATAAATTCTAACTAACTATTAACAGAGTCCAAAATCTGCATATTATAAATTGATTATAAAATTTATTAGCTTTTCTTAGCTCTTTCTGGAAAAATAAATTTCCGTCTGGGTTGGTGTTTATTACTAGCTCACTGTAGAAAACCACTATCTTTACTTTCATGAATAATTACATTGAAAAATATTTATAATTAAAGGGCACAAAATTAAGAATACCTGCAAGTGTCACTCGAGTCTGACTGTTATTTCTATAACCATTACTAAAGTAGTTAAATATATAGGAATATTGAATATTGAAATATTTGTTCTAAAATATCTGTTAATATTTTTTTTATTTTTAAAAAATAATGATGTATAAACTTTTATACAAGAGTATACTAATGAAAGTATACATATAAATGCCGTTACACATTCTGAATATTTTACAGAGTTTACTTGAATCAGTGAATCGTATAAGAATTATTATATTGGATAAATTTATATAAAATAAATTTAATAATTCTTTGATTTTCATTAGTAGCTTTATAATAGAAACTTTTACCTTGGCCATTATTTTAAGTTACAGAGAGTCAAAGTTGACATTTTAGCACTTTTTTGCATTATATGCCCATTTCATGAATTTTTAGCTCCCAGGGGATGCATTTTTCACTAAAAACTTAAGTATGACTTTTTTGTAAAATTTTCCGAACTTTTCATTAAAAATACTTTTAAAGACATAAATGTATGCTGTCACACTCTTGTAAGCCATTTAAACCTTAAATAGTGAAAATCAGCAATTCTGCTCCGGACTCTGCTAACCTAACACTGTCTAAAAGTTGGCTTTTTATAGTCAGAAACTGCCTAAAAATTTCCAGAGTGGGTCTAAATCATTAAGATCACTTATGGTCAAAATATCCGGGAAAAGTGCCCGAAATATTAATAGAAATGTATATTTTTGCCTTATAACGATGAATCTATTAGCATGATCATTGCAAAAAAATTTGTGCACTTACCTTGGAGTGGTAGAAAAGTATCTTCACTTATTTCAGTATCCATCTAATCCCCTTGCATGAAGATTAACAATAAAAATATTTATAACTAAATAATTCAAAATTAAGATTACATGCAACTGTATCATATATATATATGGGTGGTCTCTGTGACATCGAAGATGAAAAAAATAAATATTGCTATAACTGTGGGAATATGTTTTAGAGGTATCTAGTAGTTCTCCTGAATTTTTTCAGATTTTTTCTGGGCCATTATTTTAAGTTACAGAGAGTCAAAGTTGACATTTTAGCACTTTTTTGCATTATATGCCCATTTTCATGAATTTTTAGCTCCCAGGGGATGCATTTTTCACTAAAAACTTAAGTATGACTTTTTTTGTAAAATTTTCCAACTTTTTCATTAAAAATACTTTTAAAGACATAAATGTATGCTGTCACACTCTTGTAAGCCATTTAAACCTTAAATAGTGAAAATCAGCAATTCTGCTCCGGACTCTGCTAACCTAACACTGTCTAAAAGTTGGCTTTTTATAGTCAGAAACTGCCTAAAAATTTCCAGAGTGGGTCTAAATCATTAAGATCACTTATGGTCAAAATATCCGGGAAAAGTGCCCGAAATATTAATAGAAATGTATATTTATTGCCTTATAACGATGAATCTATTTGCATGATCATTGCAAAAAAATTTGTGCACTTACCTTGGAGTAATAGAAAAGTATTTTCACTTATTTCAGTATCCATCTAATCCCCTGTAAGCTGCTAAAAATATAAATATTATTATACAAATGTAAAAAATTAATTTTTAAACATTTATAATGCTGAATTTTCAGTTTTACGTCCCTTCCAAGAAGTATAATACTAATCTGAAGGATTACTATAAATATATAAACATCATTATTACAACAACTGAATATACGTATTTAATACAAAAGATATATAAATAAATCGGATATATATCTATCTATATATATAAATCTAAACAATGTATTGCTGAATAATAATAATAATAATGTTGATACTTTTATAGTAATCCTTCAGATTAGTATTATAATTCTTGTAAGGGATGTAAAACTAAAAATCCAGCATTATAAATGATTAAATAATAATTTTTTATAATTTTATAATAATATTTGTATTTTTAGCACCTTACAGGGGATTAGATGGATACTGAAACAAGTGGAGATACTTTTCTACCATTCCAAGGTAAGTGCATAAATTTTTTTGCAATGATCATGCTACTAGATTCATCGTTATAAGGCAACAAATATACATTTCTATTAATATTTCGGGCACTTTTCCCGGATATTTTGACCATAAGTGATCTTAATGATTTAGACCCACTCAGGAAATTTTTAGGCAGTTTCTGACTATAAAAAGCCAACTTTTAGACAGTGTTAGGTTAGCAGAGTCCGGAGCAGAATTACTGATTTTCACTATTTAAGGTTTAAATGGCTTACAAGAGTGTGACAGCATACATGTATGTCTTTAAAAGTATTTTTAATGAAAAGTTCGGAAAATTTTACAAAAAAAGTCATACTTATGTTTTTAGTGAAAAATGCATCCCCTGGGAGCAAAAAATTCATGAAAATGGACATATAATGCAAAAAAGTGCTAAAATGTCAACTTTGACTCTCTGTAACTTAAAATAATGGCCCAGAAAAAATCTGAAAAAATTCAGGAGAACTACTGGATACCTCTAAAACATATTCCCACAGTTATAGCAATATTTATTTTTTTCATCTTCGATGTCACAGAGAACCACCCATATATATATATATATATATATATATATGAGTATATGTAAAATATTACACACTCAGAGCTATTAATTATTGCTATTAATTAGTTTTATAATTTAGAGCACATTCAAATTGAATTAAAATTATTTGTTTTCCAGATCTGGTTTGTCCTTGGAGGAAGAATATTCTTTGTATTTGAAAATATACTGAAAATTAACATGTAATTGAGTTCGATTTGATGCCTGAAAAAAAAAGAATTATTATATTGGATAAGTTTATATAAATTAAATTTAATATTTCTTTCATGTTTATTAGTAGTATATCATAGAAACTTCTATCTTTATATGCATGAAGAATAACAATGAAAAACATTTATAACTGAAGGTTACAAAACTAAGAATACATGAAAGTGTCATACGAGTATCGCTGCAGCATTAATAACCCCGTCAGCACAAAACGTCTTAAAGACGTTTCTAGACGTTTTTAAAACGCTTAAAACGCTTAAAACGCTTAATAATGTTTTAAAAACGTCTCCGAGACGGACAGTGCTACCTGGGAAATTAAGTATACTTATGTAATTCGTATTATTGTTGGCGCAGCCGATACAACCCGATAGGCTGTCTGTCCCTTACATGCGTCGAACCTCGTAAAACCTTGTAAATACGTCAAACTTTCGAAAACCGGATACATGCCTATTTGGTATAAATAATAAATACGGAATTGCCTGGTAGAATGGGATTAGCAATTTGATTAAGATTTGTTATTACTGGCGCAGCCGGTAGTAACGGATAGGTCGTATGCCCAATACATGCGTCGATCCTCGTAAAACCTTATAAAAGAACTGTATTGGTTGGTTTAAAATTATGGAATTTAACGGTAGACACCGATAGCTGTTAGTGGACAATATAGTGAAAAGCCTTATATAACCTTATTAATTCAATGCACACGAATACGTCAAATACTCTAAAACCCGATACATGCCTATTTGTTATAAATAATAAATATGGAATTGCCTGGTAGAATGCGATTAGCGATTTGATTAAGATTTGTTATTGCTGGCGCAGCCGTTAGTACCCGATAGGTCGTATGCCTAATACATGCGTCGATCCTCGTAAAACCTTATAAAAGAACTGTATTGGTTGGTTTAAAATTATGGAATTTAACGGTAGACACCGATAGCTGTTAGTGGACAGTATAGTGAAAAGCCTTATAGAACCTTATTAATTCAATGCACACGAATACGTCAAATACTCGAAAACCCGATACATGCCTATTTGTTATAAATAATAAATACGGAATTGCCTGGTTGAACGCGATTAGCGATTTGATTAAGATTGTATTTATGGATGTCTCAGCTCATACGATCCGGTAAACGAACCGCCCATTTATTTTGTTGATCATCATATTGTACTATAAAATGTTTTTTTCTTTTGTGAGGTTTATCTTATAAAATACTATAAGCATTTATTGTATAGTATGGTATGAGGTTTTTGCACCCGGAATTCCTTATAGACTCGAATTATAAACCTACTATTAGAAAGCAAAAAAAGATATAAACATATACAGTATTTCCATGATAAGAGCTTATTAAATTTTTTATCGGGAAGTGTGTATGAACTATACTCTTTTCATAGTCATTTCTTTTATTATAGAACCCGATTAATATTTTCTTGGATGCACTTGTGTAATTCATGTAGTAAAACATCAATACAGGCTTATAATTTTTCAATCAATTTATTACGATATATGCCGATTCTGAATTCATATTGGTAAAGTGAATAGATTTCTATAAATAATTAAATGAGCATATTTCTATAAAAGCCTATAAATTTATTAGTCTCATAGAAACTAATATATCTTTTACCAGGTAAAACTTATAAAAACTAAATTTCGGAACTTGTGATTCGTAGCTGTGAGGATTTCATTATAGGTACCGATAAAAAAGAAATCGCCCGATATATTACTATAAAATTTTTATCGGCACCCCGATTCAATGTGCCATTATTTTATCGGATTTTATAAGGTCTTTTCAACAGGGATGTAGCCGATGCTTTATCACGACAGCCTATCGAAATATGTTCTGTAGCCAACCGTAGAAACTGCTCGTGGTATAATACAAAATTTAAAGAAGTAAAAACGCAACCGAAGGAGAATCCGGAATTTTGTATTAAAGAAGGGAAACTACTCAAGCACATTCTACATACGTTAGACTTTAATGAGGAAGATCCGAACGAACAATGGAAATTATGCATTCCAAAAACTGACCGAAACCGAGTCCTGAAAGAATGTCACGACGAATCAACAGCCGGACTCTCGTACGCTTATCACGTTATTATTATTGGCCTGGAATTTTACGAGACGGAGCAAAATACGTAAGGAATTGTACTAAATGCCAACAATATAAAGTACAACAACAAACGAAAGCCGGTCTTATGCATCCAACAAATGTTCAACAACCATGGGAAATGGCATCAATAGATCTTGTAGGACCACAACCTCGATCCACTAGCGGAAAAATTTGGTTACTTGTTATGCAAGATCGTTTTACCAAATGGATAGAACTGAGAGCTTTGAATAAAGCCACCGGAAAAGCATTAAATTGCAAAAGCCATTAAAGAACAAGTAATTATCCGACACGGATGCCCAAAAACTATAGTCAGCGATAATGGTAAACAATTTATCAGTAAAGAAGTAGAAGATTTACTAAAGAATCACGGAATTACACAACGAAAGACACCGCCATATACACCGCAATGTATTCCCGTGGAAAGAGCAAACCGTGTAATTAAAACTATAATTGCACAATATATAGAGAAAAATCAAACCAAGTGGGATAATCACCTACCCGAAATTGCCTTCGCATATAATATCGCTCACAGTGATTCTACTGGATTTTCCCCTGCATACCTGAATCATGGAAGAGAATTTACCATCCATCAACCAACAAGTAGTGCTACTTGTAATACCGAAACTCGCATTAAGAGGATACACGACTCTATTGAATTAGTTAAAATAAATCTCGCCCAAAGTTTCTAAAAACAGCAAAAGCACTACGATCTTCGACGAAGAGCATGGACACCAAATATAGGTGATAAGGTATATGAAGACTTTTAAGCTGTCTAACAAAGCAGAAAAATTTAATGCAAAGCTAGCACCCAAATTCGATGGACCGTACGTAGTAAAACGAAAAATATCACCAGTTATTTTTGATTTACTAAGAAATGGGCGAATAACTAAACATATTCACGTCAAAGATATCAAGCCGCATTATGAAAACTCCGTAAACACCGTGATAATACCTATAGAAGCCGCAGGGCGGCTGTTACATTAAAATAAAAAGTAGTCCGCTAGATGGCTACGCGATTCTCCACCACTCGCTATAAAAAGTAATAACTACAAGTTATATATATGAGTTCCAAGAAACGAAATTTATCAGTCCATCTCAAGACATTGAAGAATGAACAATGGAAACAATATTCGAAGAAATGTTCCGAGAGCTCGATGAAACAGGCTTCGATTGGTTCGATGCTCTCCGTGAGAAAAATTTAGAGGAGTACGTACCGGCACCAGTGGCAAATAATATTCCAACTTATACTCCTACACCGATTCAAAATCGGGAAACCGCGGTAGTACAACCGCGCATTATTACCGACATAATTTTGTCGCCGCAGCATCGCTTTCCAATATGCCCCCGTCCAAGATTAGTAGACACCAGAGGAAGACTAAACACCAGGAGAATATGGCCGAGGAGGACAAGTACAAACCCCGAGATCATCGATCTAACGAGTGAAGAGGTATCGCCACAAAATCAACCACCGATGCGACGTCAGCTACCGATGGAACTACCACTACCTCTGTTTGCCATCGAGGAGGTACAAATAATCCGTGAGGTACCGCCAGCAGCACCTCAGGCCAGAGAGCCTTTGCGGATACGCTCTCGTAGAATCGGGTATATAAGGCGCACCGAAACCACCAGTAGACAGTCTGCAACTGGACGACAGATCGGACTGGCCGTGAGCACACGACCAGCCCCTTTGCTAGTGCAGCAACCGTGGATACGTTCGTGAGCACACGTTCGTAAACACGGTTACCGTATACCGTACCGACCGTTACCGTAACCGCATCCTACCGTAGGCACCTCGTGAGCACACGTGGTGTCTAATCCTGTCCGTATCCTCGTGAGCACACGTGGATTATCCCGACCGCACCCTCGTGACACGTGGGTTATCCTGACCGTATCCTCGTGAGCACACGTGGATTATCCCGACCGCATCTTCGTGAGCACACGTGGATTATCCCGACCGTATCTTCGTGAGCACACGTAGATTATCCCGACCGCACCCTCGTGAGCACACGTGGGCTATCCCGACCGTATCCTCGTGAGCACACGTGGATTATCCCGACCGTATCTTCGTGAGCACGCGTAGATTATCCTGACCGTGTCCTCGTGAGCACACGTGGATTATCCCGACCGCCCCTCCGTGAACATACATACTAACCCGAACCGTATTGCCGTGCGAGCATACACGATAACCGTTAGTTGCGTCCGTTTAGGAAACTAGTTATAAGACAGCGTTGTAAAGTTCGTAGATCGCGTAATAATTAAGTATTTTGTCTTGATTTGATTACAGACTAATTAGCTATTTCACCCGACCAAGACCAGGCGGGCTGGCAACATTTACATTATATCATTGTTTATTTTTATATCTGTACATAGTCTTAATAATAATTAGTCTTTATTATAAATAGTGGTACTTTATTTCAAATTCCTTAAAACCCGAATCCTGGAATCTGAGCAAGGTCCGGCAAAGATTTACTCCGTTACAGATAAAATAAGGAACGAGAGGTAGTAGAGATGACCGCGGCATTAATAGAACGATCGCGACCCCCTATACGGCAATCTAAACGCAAACTCCTAGGTACGATATTTTATTCTCAAATCTGTTCAGAGTTTAAATTTAAATTATTATTTTATTCCCGCTTATTCGCTCATTTTGTGAACGTTCACACGCATACGCACTTTAGCACCAGATAAATATAAAAAATTTTTTTTTTCAATAATTATTAACAAATTGTTAAGAATATGCAAATTTTAGCGAGGGTGCAGTTTAAATGAGCTTGGGTGCAGTTTGTTAATGTTTGAAATCTATTATATTCTGAGATATTCTTGTTTGAATTTTCGGCTATCGGTACCTGCATATTTCATTTTTTTTGGGAAATTGAGAAGGGTGCAGTTTTTGAAATCAATTTTTTTCGAATTTGCAATTTAAATGCTTTCTCGCAATATTTTTTGACTGGGGTAAAGCGTACAGGTGATATACTCGTTGATATTAGTAACCACCATATGTTTTATTTAAATAAAAATGGCGGCTGAAGTGAGGTGGCTTGTACATATTCTGTTATTATTAAACATATATTATGTTATTGCCGAATTACCACATCGTAAATTTGAATATAAATATTCTTTTAAACCACCATATTTAGCACAAAAGGATGGAAGTGTTCCTTTTTGGGAGTATGGTGGTAGTAAGTATTGAATGTAGATACACTTAAACATTACTATAGCATAACTAAGAACGTTGCATATTTTATATTAATTCAAATTTAATCTGTAAAGTACATCAATAATGATTCTATTTTAAGTTTTAATATTTTTATTTAATGTTTCTCTAAATAACAGATTTTATGAACTACCGTTTATTCGTAGAATAACAGTTTATGTTTATTATATTACATATATGCATGATATTGAAGTGGTGAATTTAAAGAGTCATATTGCAGCAGCCAGATAAATTTTGTAATAGGTTTCAAACAAATGGTTAATTGCATTTTAATTAGTTATTTAAACTAATATATAAATTATATACTTACTCAAAGATTGGAACTTATTTAAACAAATTTTTGGTTTATGACTCCTGCAAAATCTATTTTGGCTGCTGTAATGTAAATGCTAAATTCAGTTTATTATTTATAAGGATATATATATATATATATATACATATTAAATTAATTTTTTAAATGAAACCTCTTTTATAATACAAAAGTTTTGTGTTCTAAGTTATGTAGATTATTTTATATGGTTAAAAATATTTACAACATTGGACTTGACTTGCGAATTTTGGTTCAAAATTGATGTAACTGCTTTATGAAAAACTCAAATTTGTATAATTTTTTTAATTGTAAGACAAGTTATTTTTTTCCAATTCTTATTTTCGAATTTCGAATTCTCTAATTTTCTGAATAGCCAAACATGTGGTGTGGGGATGTACATTCCTTAGAGTTAAGTTGTAATTATCTCTAAGATGCAGAGATTCTTATTTGGTTTTTTATGACATTAAAAGATTAATTTATTAGTAATAATGATTTCATATTATTACTTGTTATTACTTAAAGAGTTTATACAAAAATTTATGTATATTATTTATACTACTATACAGAATTGGGCCTGGTATCAATAATCCTTAACAAAATTTTTAATTATTAACAAAAAATCAAAACTATATTTCTATATGTTCTTAAAAATGTTAGTTTTGACATTTTCTCAAATAATGATTCAAAATTAAGCAAGAGAGTTACCAACTCTCTTTTCTCATTTTTTTTTAATTAATGATAGGTTTACTTAATTTTTGGAAAATCTGTAATATTTTTCTATTAGCTCTGAATATTATCTTGTAGCTGCATAGTCTAATGAAATGTCAGAATTAGAAAATTGTCATTTTTTATATTCTCTTATAAATAAAAGAATGAATTTATAAAAAAATCCTGTCCTTTAGGCCCTTGTATATGTTTTGAACAATATACCTAAATTTTTCCGGAAAAAATATTGAGTTAAATTTTATTTAAAAATTCGTTTTACCTAAAAAATAAATTCTTTAGGCCATTTATCTAATGTCTAATCTTTAAAAACAATACTTAATTTATTGTGAATTAATGAGCAATTAATTATTAAAAAATTCTTTATTTATAAGTTGCATTTATATCAATTATGCATGATTAATATATTAATAGGATTTTTGTTTCACAATATAATTATATTTTTTTAGTTTTTGAAGAATCAATAATTTATTACATGCCTTAATAGATTTTTTATTTCTTTAAACAATTTTATTACTGTTAATTTCCTTGGCAGACATTACCTCATGTATATAAAGTTCATAAATAAATTATTATTCTTTATAAAACTTATTAACTTTTATTAGATTGTAATAACAAAATATCGAGGGGCTAGTTAGCTGTATATATATGGCTTACATGGGAACATTATTAATTTTTATTGCATTACCCGTTAATGATATCAAATAATAACTAAGTCAGTTGGCTTAATTAAAATTTATAAAATATTATGTTAGTGAACTCTCTTCCGGGAGGTCCTCGTGTAATTTACGTTAGTTTCTGACTGTGTTGTAGGTGTATCCAGTTCTTAATTCACGCCACATAATAGGATGTAGTTTTTTGTGTCCACAATAATGTATGCTTGTAGCGATCAATAAATTCAATTTTTTCATCTACTTAACCTCTTCTAACCGGTGTCCACATACCTGGACAGTTTTAAATTTACGATTGTAACAGGCTCTAATTTTCAATTATAAAATCGACGGTAGCATTAACCTCTTCGAATATAGTACTACGAGAAATAATAGTGTTATGCAATCAAAAATTAATTTTTGTGTTTTATAATTACAGTTGAAAGAAAGCAAATTCTGTCGCGACCGTTATTAAATTAATGGTGCCGGTCAGAAGAGGTTAACTTGGGACAAACCATAAGTTCTTTCAAACTATTTATAAAATATTGTATTTTCAGATTCGTTCCTGTCAATATAGCTTTTTCGAACTTTGTGGGAAAAATATTCAATACTATATTCGATCTCATTAAAATTTATTGTGAAGTACATGAAAATTACAAATGAAATTCTTGAGTTAAATGTACAAAAGAATATTTCCATAGAGCTCTTTCATAAGTAATTCCTTGTGCAAGTTTCATGGAAATTTCTAAAATTCAGAGATCGAAATAATGTATTATCAACAAAATTAAAAAAAATGTGTATTTTTTATGCACTCTTTTGATAGGGGTCAAATGAGTTAGTTGATTATGTAAAAGCAAACTAATATAAACCACCTAATCTATTAAAAATTAGATGTTTCCTCGAAAGTTTCTTTAATTAATACTATACTCGACAGTAAAATTGAACCATATTGAATACTTATAGCAAAATTTATTGTTTCGTTTATAAAAATTAGTATCAGTGTTTTATATTTTAATGATTTAACATGTTTAGTGAACTAAATAGTAATTAATCGAAGTGTTATTATTACTGTTAATCTCAGTTAGCAACCCTCTTTTCCAGGAGAGTTGCCAGGCATTTGGTTAATCCCTTCGAACCGCGTTTACTATTTCCCGTTCTTGGACTCCCAGATGTATAGCATTGGTTTCCTTTCACCTGCGGAGGCCCTTCATGAATCCTTGATTTCTTTAATCAGGCATCACCTAAACACTTTACTGTGCAGCAAGTATTTTTTAAACATCCCAATTTTAGACTGCCCTTGAATAATTAGAAATTTACTCGTAAGGTGCCATTTTTTTGTCATGATTCTTGGGTATTCATATAGAATGTGTATAGATGTTTTATTCAACTCTTGCACAGTAAACATAGAAAATATATATAATATATTTCCCAGGCTCATTTTGTGTCTGTGATATCGTAAATTTGCATGTCCAGTAAACATTGGCATTAATTTGCGTGGTGTTTTTCTATTGAGTTTCTTAAGCCCTTTCATCCGCTGTTATGATACTGAAGTTCACATCGTTCGTAACGAACGAAAATCGAAAAAAAAATTTTTTTTATAAATAAAAAAAAAGCTAAATCTGCACTAAATACAAACTGTTGTAGGCCAAAAATAGAAATATATAGCTTAATATAGTCCCAGGGCCCAATGAACACACAATAATCGCATTTCCGAGAAACAAAAAATTCGTACAGGTTTATAAATGATTTACCTAGCACCAAACCAAATCGATTGTACTTTACTAAGGTAGAGAACGTTACAAAAAAATAATAAACGATTTCTACCGTACCGTTTTTAAGCAGTGGGCATATAAAGGGACATTTTCAATCGTTTTCCAAGCAATTTGAAAAATTTCGAGGAACAAAAAATTCGTACGGGTTTGTAAATCATTTACCTAGCACGAAACCTAATCCATTGTACTTTACTAAGGTAGAGAAGGTTACAAAAAAATTATAAACGATTTCTACCGTACCATTTTTCTGCAGTGGGCCTCTAAAGGGACATTTCTAGTCATTTTCCAAGCAATTTGAATAATTCCAAGGAACAAAAAATTCGCACGGGTTTATAAATCATTTACCTAGCACTAAACCAAATCGATTGTACTTTACTAAGGTAGAAAAGGTTACAAAAAAATTATAAACAATTTCTACCGTACCGTTTCTTTGCAGTGGGCCTATAAATGGACATTGAATGCTTGGAAAACGACTAGAAATGTCCCTTTATAGGCCCACTGCAGAAAAATGGTACGGTAGAAATCGTTTATAATTTTTTTGTAACCTTCTCTACCTTAGTAAAGTACAATCGATTTGGTTTCGTGCTAGGTAAATCATTTATAAACGCGTACGAATATTTTGTTCCTCGAAATTGTTAGGAAAACGACTGAAAATGTCCATTTATAGGCCCACTGCAAAGAAACGGTACGGTAGAAATCGTTTATAATTTTTTTGTGACCTTCCTACCTTAGTAAAGTACAATCGATTTGGTTTAGTGGTAGGTAAATGATTTACAAACCCGTACGAATTTTTTGTTCCTCGAAATTTTTCAAATTGCTTGGAAAACGACTGAAAATGTCCCTTTATAGGCCCACTGCTTAAAAACGGTACGGTAGAAATCGTTTATTATTTTTTTGGAACCTTCTCTTACTTAGTAAAGTACAATCGATTTGGTTTCGTGCTAGGTAAATCATTTATAAACCCGTACGAATTTTTTGTTTCTCGGAAATGCGATTATTGTGTGTTCATTGAGCCCTGGGACTATATTAAGCTATATATTTCTATTTTTGGCCTACAACAGTTTGTATTTAGTGCAGATTTAGCTTTTTTTTTTATTTATAAAAAAAAATTTTTTTTTCGATTTTCGTTCGTTACGAACGATGTGAACTTCAGTATCATCCGGTGTTTGCTTATTATATACCCTACTATGGCTTTAGCTTGTTTGCATCCTGCAGTTTTAATCCATGCTTTTTAGTAATTTGTCTCCAGCCATTCTTTTATTTATTCCACGAGATGGCTAAATGGCATTTTGACCATCAGGCCTGATTCTAAATATTTTCCATTTATACCTAACTTTGCTAGGTCATCAGCTATCCCATTACCTAGTATGCCTGTATCCATATCTGGGTTAGCCGATTGTTCCCTTCTGTCAGTTTATTTAGTGTCTTGCGACATCCCCAAATCAGGCTGGATTTGGTGGTATAAGCACTCAGGTAGTATAAACATACATCATTTGTAATATAGTTCTGCTGCCCGGGAGGTGTATGTCTCGTCGTCCTTGCAGCTCTTCGGCGGTGCTATAACGCATTGCAGGATTGCAAAGATTTCTGTCTGGGAGACGGACGTGTATCTCTCTAAGGAATATATCCTACCTTTTCCATGTAATCTGCGATATACTCTTGCCCTTACCCCTTGAGAGTTCTTGGATCCATCAGTGTACCAAAATTCTATGCCTTCCGGAACTCTATATTACATCTATCAGTTCCTTCATAAAGGATTTCTCTTAGATTTCTAGCTCTTAAGTAACCTTCAATGGCTTCTGTCTTAAAAGTGAGCTGGGAGGGCTCAATATTCGTTTAGCTTTCAGAAGTTGTTAGAGAATGAGTGAGGATCTGATTTGCCGTCTTTAATCATATTCGCTTCCACCAAATTACCGCTGAATGCGTGAGGTTTCGCTTCTGAATTGTTGAGTATTCACATCGTGGTACCTGGTTTATCCCCCCAGTTTATCTTCGAGAGTAACCCATTACTTCTATTTTTCTGGATTTAGCGTTAAACTTCCTCTTTGACTCCAATTTTATACCTCATCCAAGGCAATTTCATGATATCAAACAGTGATTCAAAAATGGTCCTTTGACTATGATGGGGAGGTTATCTGTATATCCTACCACTTACAGCCCATGTTTTTTAATAGGCATAGTAAAGTGTTCATGACAAGATTACACAGGAATGAGGAAAAACTTTTAGTAATTCCTTAGTAATTCCTTTGTTCATTACTAGCTTTCTTATGATTAGCTGTGCTGTCATGCCTCTTTAATAGATCTTTTAGATGTGTGATTGAATGTTCTTTCTATGTTTAAAAAGACCACGAAAGCGAAGTGTCCATTCTTGATCTGCTCTTCAATTAGGTTTACTATTTTGTACAGAGCAGTCTCCGTAAAGTGTCTTACCCTTCTCTATGAAGCGGTCTCTATAAAGCGGTCGTTCTTTTAAAGGTTTATCTTTAATATATTGTCTATAAGCTTTTTTATTGTTTTGAGCACAAACGACGTGAGACTTATAAGTCGAATGTATTTCGGGGAGGTATAGTTCGTTTTACCCGCATTTGGAATGAACGATACTCACGTTCTCTTCCACTTTCTGGAATGTAGCACATCTTCAGGCTTGCGCTAAACAGCTTGACCATTGGATCAATGATACCTTCTTCCGTCCTTTCTAATAGTACGGTATTGATACAAACCAGTTCCGGTGACTTATATAGGTCGAAAGATCCGATGGCCTACCTGATCTTGTCCTCTGAAGCGTTTGTTTTCAGAACATTGCATGATCTAGTTTGGTTCATCGCGTGCTGGTATACCGTCCGATATCTTTCGACTCTTAAACAACTATTGTCCCTTTCTTCAAGAAGTTCGGGTAGAAATATTCAATTAAAAATATTACAGAATAATTATGAACAATTAAAGGAAAGCAAGAGTAATGAAGACAATGAAGATGATGTCACGGAATTGGACAAAACATTTTATGCAAATGATAAACAGATGGAAGCAATCAAGAATGAAAATGTGTTATTAAAGGAATTAAATAAAGAAATAAAGGAAAAAAATGCTTTATTACAAGAGTTACTGGACAAAGAAAAAAAGAAAGATAGTGAATTATTAAAAACCCATACTAAATCATTTGCGAGTGTATTAAATTCGAAAGTGATAGTAACTGAGACGAAAAGAATTCCTAAGATTATTATTAAAAAGAAAAACAATGATGATAAAACTAATTTAAAAGAAAGAGTAGTAAAATACTTAGTTAAAAATAATAATATTCAAACAAAAAAAATTCATGTTAACAAGAATGAAGTTACAATTGACTGTATGAATATCGAAAGTGTCAAAGTTGCAGAAAAAGTATTGTCAACGAAGCTTGCCAGCTATTGTAAAATAGAAAGACAAGAACTAAAAAAACCGATTATAAAAATTGTTGGAATAGACAATATGTATAAATTAGATGACAAAGCTCTAGAAAATGATATTAACTGCAGAAATTTTGCAACAATGGAACCTAAAGGCAAATTATTAAAATCTAATCTTAATACAAGAAACGGAAAAACTACTGTCATTATGGAAGTATCTGCTGACATACACAGATATTTAAAGGAAAATAACGATAAACTATTTATAGGCTATCAGAGCTGCAAAGTTTACGATGTAGTGAATGTTAAACCATGTTTTATTTGTGGTAGATTTGGACATAATGGACACAAGTGCAATAACACTCCTGTTTGTTTAAAATGTGCAGGTAATCATCAAACTAGAAACTGTGTTAGTGAACATGTGTGCTGTGCTAATTGCAAGTATAGCAATAACAAATTTGGTAAAAAATATAATACTGAACATGCAGTGAATGACTCGGAAAAGTGTGAAATATTGCAAGTCAAAATTAAAAACTATATCATCATGACTGATTATCAGATCAAACCTGCTTTACCGAGGTATATTGGTAATGTGGGATATAGCAATAATGTAAGGCGAACATCGGTAAATAATAAAACTACACCATCGACGGAAAAAAAGAAAGAAAGTACTTTATCTTTAAGATCTTTGAGTGGAAGTACGGAATCGGTATTCTAAATGGAATAGAGTATAAAAATAGAAGAAACAACATGTTGTGACTTTCATGAACTAAACAGTAAAATAATTTCAAATAATAATCTAATATTATACGTAAACATTAGAAGTTTGAATGCGAATTTGCCTAAACTTGAATGTCTGATTAATAGCTTGGAATATAAACCGAATGTAATAGTATGTGCTGAAACATGGAATTTAGTATGTCCACAGTTGTACAATTTAACTGGATATAAAATGTATTATAATAATAGTAAGATTAATAAATCAGATGGCGTAATTATTTACATATTAGATAAATTGATAGAATGTACTGAAACCTTAATAACTGGAAGACTGAGCATACTGAATTCTTGTTTCAAATTAGGTAAGGAAAAAATTGTCATATCTGCACTTTATAGATCACATGATTATCCTAAGGCTGAATTCATTTTAGATTTAAAAAATTTCATCAACTCTTATAACATGGGTAAACATCTTATAATCATAGGTGATTTCAATTTTGATATAAATTGCAATAATAATTTTAGTCATGAACTCTTAGAAAACTTTCTTGAGAAGGAGTATTTTCCAGGTTTCGTGGGTATAACTAGACCGTCGGATGATATTGCTTCTGAAGGGACTTGCATTGATAATTTTTTCATCAGAAGTGAAAGCTTAAGGTTTACTACTTATAAGATTAACAGTACCTTTACTGATCATTATCCTCTTTTTATGACTGTTGATGATAGATTTGATGAGAAGGAGGACATAGTTTGTAGCAAAATAAATTATTTTGAATTAAATGCAATAGCAGGTAAAATAAACTGGAATAGAATTACGCAAATAAATGATCCTAATAGTGCTACTGATCTGTTGATCTCTTGGATTGCAGACTGTATTAGGAAGTCAAAGAGTACAGGCATGAGTAACAATACTAAAAAAAATAATAAAAAACCAAGAAAAAATTGGATTACAAATGCTACTATGTTTTTGTGTAAAAAAAAGGAAAATCTTTATAAAGCATGGAAAAACAATCCTGGAGATTTGGAGATTAAAAATGAGTATAAAAATTACGTTAAGTTACTCGATAGGATAATTAAAGAAGCTAAACGCACTTACGAACAAAAAATTTTTTTAAAAAATAGTAAAAATCCTCAAAGGCTATGAAGTTTGATTAATAACAAGCTTGGTAGAAATGTAAAAAAAATTAATGATTTTGAGTACATATTGGATGAAAATAACAGTAAAATAGACGATAAAAAAGAAATTGCGAATAACTTAAATGAATTCTTCTGTACTGTAGGATCCAAGCTTAGTTATAAAATAAAAACACCGCAGGGCCCTAATCCAACTAACATTCCTTTTAATGACAAATCAATGTTTCTTACACCCACACATAGTACAGAGATTAGGAACATTATTAATAATTTGAAAGATAAATCAGGCAGGGTCGACGAAATTAACACTAAAACATTAAAACAATATCTAATCACATTCTTATGCCTCTAACACACATTTATAATATGAGCATGGAAAAGTCAATGTGGCCTACTGCACTTAAAAAGGCAGAAGTAATTCCTATTTTTAAATCGGGTAATAAATGCTATGCAACGAATTACAGACCAATATCATTAATATGAAATCTCGCAAAGATATTTGAAAAAATTATTTACAAAAGAATATATAAGTTTATTGAAAAGTATAGTATATTGGCAGAAAATCAATTTGGTTTTATTAAAAAAAAAGGTACTAAAGATGCACTAAATTATTTGATGAACATTATATATACAAACTTAGATAAAAGTAAACCAATAATAGCAACTTTCTTAGATTTGGCAAAAGCTTTTGACACAGTAGATCATAATATACTAATAAATAAGCTTTACAATTACGGGATCAGAGGAAATGTCTTAGACTTACTTACAAGTTACTTGTCAAATCGCAGTCAAATAGTGAGACTTAATAAAATAAAGAGTAATTCACTCCCAATTAAGACAGGGGTCCCTCAAGGAACAATTTTGGGTTCATTATTGTTTCTTTTATATATTAATGATTTACTGAGAAGTTTATATTCTGAAAATTTAATAGCATATGCAGATGACACTGTGGTATTATCTGTTGATAATACTTGGGAATTAGCCGAAAATAAAATGAACATATATATTTGGAATTTGTATCAAAATGGTTAGCTTTTAATAAATTATCACTGAACGCCAATGAAACGGTTTATATCTCTTTTGGAAATTATAGTGATAGCGTTCCTAATGATTTAACAATTAAAATTGAGAATCATGTTTTGGAAAGGGTAAAAAGTTGTAAGTATCTAGGAATTTTTATTGATTATAACATGAGATGGAATAAACATATTGAATATATTATAAATAAAACTAAATACTTAACTTATGTGTTTGCTAAGTTCTCTAGAATAATGACAGTCGAGGTACTTATAGTATTATACTATTCACTTTTTCACAGTATTGCAACCTATGGCATAATTGCGTGGGGTGGTGCTTACAAAAACAATTTAGATTTATTAAATAAAACGCAAAAACGACTACTCAAGATTATCAGTAAAAATACATTTCTAAGGGATAATTACCCACTAAGCCTGGAACAAACTTTTGTTCATGAAGCAATTGATTTGCATTATAGTAAACTAAGCAATATTTTTAGACAAAGAACTACTATTACAAGAAACAAATGCATTCCATTACCTAAAATAACTAAAACGATAAGTAATAAAAATAGTTACGTTGTAGCTGTAAGACAGTTCAATAAATTACCAAATGAATTAAAAATATTATCAACAAGTAGACAAAACATAAGATCTAAAATTAAAAATTGGATTAAAACAAACATATGAAAGTAATTATCATGGAGAAAATTAACTGTATTGAAATAAAAAAAATATTTTATGAGCTAGTTCATCAAATTAACAACAATTATGTTGAGTGTACAAATCCTGTAATGGAAGTCCGACAGGATCTTGTTTTGCTTAACAAATTGTTTCTTGATATTAGAACATACTTCTGTGCAAATAATTTTTGTTGTTTAAACAATAATCGATCACATCGGCGTATTTCGAATTATAACTGGAAAAAACTGATTTATAGAATGGATGAAACCAATTTAAACAATGTAATTAAATTAGCTAAAGAGATAAAACATATGTATGAACGAGAAGTTGATAATAAATTAAATCCTACTGAGCTGTTAGCGATAAGTGAGGTGAGGGATCTAACTACAAATAAGATTAAGCAAAACGATAAAAATGTTATTGGATTTGTCAAAGACAACGAATGGGATAAAAAGAGCTGTTCTTCAACTTTTAAGTATATAAGATTTGTGAAAGCATCAGTAAAATCAGAAGAAAAAATAATCAATGAAAAAGAAAAATATATCCCTATTGAAACAGTTTTGTCTAAAATAGACAATATAGCCTACGAAAATAGTAAAAAAATAAAATTTGTCGAAATTGAGTTTTGAACCAATGATTTTTAGTAGATTTGTTGATGACATCTTTACGATAGTACCTGAATGTTTTGTTGATGAAATGGTTGATGTTTTTAATTCAATTCATGATAGAATTAAATTTACAGTAGAGGTTGAGATTGATAAAGAATTAAATTTTTTAGATATTAAAGTTATTAGAGATGATAAAAATAAAGTTAAATTAAATTGGTATAGAAAGCCTACTTGGTCGGGTAGATTTTTAAATTTCCATTCTCATCACCAGTTCAGTGACAAGATTGGTGCGTTGAAAGGTGTTATTGACCGTGCCGTTGGACTGTCACACGGTGATTTTAGAAAAGTAAATTTGGATTTAGTTAAAAAAACTTTTGTTAATAATAATTATCCGATAGATTTGGTTAATAGAGTGATTGAAGAGAGAGTGAATCAAATTTATAATAGTAAATTAAAAGTTAGAGTAGATATTAAAATTGATGCATTTGTTGTTATACCGTATGTTAGAGGTTTATCTGAAAGAATAAGAAAAGAATTTAAAAAACTAGATATTCAAGTTTTCTTTAGAAATATTAATATTTAAGTTTTTTGTTTAATAATTGTAAGGATATTGATAGAAAGGATGATAAATCTGGAGTTGTTTATAAAATAAATTGTATTGATTGTGATAAATGTTACATTGGTCAAACTAGTAGATATTTGAAAAAGAGAATTTATGAACAAAAATATAGTTTGAGGAGTGTATCTGTCACATCAGGTTTGAAAGAGCATTGTTTAGATTTTGTTCATTCATTTGATTTTAAAAATGTAGAAATTTTAGAACAAAATATTATGAATAAATTTAAAAGAGAAAGTCTTGAGAATATTCATATATTTAAGAATGATATGAATGTTAATTTAATGTTAGAGTCAAGTAAATTAAATAAGATTTATCATCCTATCTTAACTTAGCTTAGTTTATTGGTGTGAATTTATTTAGGGTGGGTCCTTGGAGTGGGGAGGCTTTTTTGAGGGTTTAAATATCGTGTGGAATAGATTTTCATTTCAGTCCCTGATGAGGAGCAGCAGCGAGCTCGAAACGTCGGACATCATATTTGGGGTTAGTAGATTTTTGGTGCAGGGGGGCAGTCAGATTGCTTTATTAATAATTTGTTTTTATGTTTAGTTAGTGTTTTTATTTTTTATATTTTATATTTTTTATTTTTATTTTTATAGATTCTTCGGGGGTGATTATAAGTAGGGGCAATCTGATTGCCCATATAATTGACTGTAAGACCGATAAAAATATTAATTAATTTAGTTATACTACAGTCGACATAAGTAATATTTTAGTAATAAAAAAATAAAAGTTGTAAATTCAACGGGAAAAAAGGTTCTACAGCATAATGCCATTCGTATGTCTTATGGTGATCTTAACTACATAGGATCGAATAAAGCAATTTTCTATTTTGATAGAGGAATACGAGGGAAGCAAATTTTTACTAACTCGGTTTTCCCATTGAAACGATAACCACCATATAAAGATCTAGTAGTTATTTACGACATAGTTTTTACATCTACCTGTAAATGTGATTCCTCTAAACAACATAAAGAAATGTTTCCACACTTTAGAGTTACATGCGCGGTGGGACTTACTTGTCCAGCCAGATTAAACAGCATAGAGAAAATTATATTTGCAAGAGACAGAAATGCATCAACTGAAAGTTATACGACAGCTAGACAAATGTTGATTAAGTATTGGTAGCGAGACAGTCACACTACCTTGTATACTAGTTATACTTGTTAAGGGGTGCTGTTTTCGCTGAATTTACTTTGTTATGTTTATAAAATTTTATCATTGTTTTTATTGGTTACTAGTTAGGAAGCTTAAGTATTTTTTGCTTAAGCTTTAGTTATAGTTTTAGTTTTAAGTATTAGTGTTAAGTTTATAGTTTTAAGTTGCCAGACCTACGTACAGATAAATTAATTTTATCTCTGTAGGAATTGCGGCATATACATAATGTTGTAATTTTACCTGGTTTAATAAATAAATAAATAAATAAATAATTTAATTTTTTCTACTGTAACCTCTGCTATACGTCTTCTTAGAGCCAGTTTGAAGATTTTCAAGTACAATAATAGGTTCTATCTCGCTTTTTCACTAATTTGAGTATGTAGTTGTTGTTAAAAGCTGAAATGACCTTCGTTTCAAATCTAAATTAAATCTACATATGCGTGACGCCCGAGGAAAAGGAGTAACCAAGAGTTAGTAAAAAAGTTGGGTTGTCATAAAAAAAAGAAAGTAGTCATAAATTTAAAACGAGGAAAGATACCTTTTTTCGTTTGTGGTATACAACATACGGTGCTTTGTTTTAGCTTAACTTTGTCACGCTGCACAGGGGATCAGGGTGCAGGTGAAGAAGTGTTACTAATTATGAATAACGATATTTATAAAACTAATAAAACTATACAAAGTACCGGGATGGACACTAGCCGCGTCTATACGCGACAATAAAACGATAACTCGCGATTTATCGATGCTACGACTATATGCTATATACAGACGATCGTCGGCCGAATACGTGGCCGGATATCCAAATGTCAGAAACGAGGGCACAGCGGAATAGCTAAGACAAGATAAACAGGTACTAGGTTAGCTGTAGGGGAGGGGAAGGGGAAGGAAGGGAACCAGGATCTCGCACACACTAATTCGGTACACGGTGGTACCGCCAGCAACGAAAATAAATCACCAACCTCTGTATGGCGATGCTCGGACACACGTCCTACTACTACGTTCTCGCTCTTTTTCTCTCTCTCCCTCTCTCTATCTCTTTCGCTCGATTATACTCGGTATGTAGCTTGAGAGCTGTGATTTTCCATGCGCGCATGCGCATATCTCGTTCTCGGCGGGCAGCGCACGTCGCGATCGTACGTCGAACGCGTGGCCGAACGCGCGCCTCTCTGTGGTTCAGCTGCTGCTTCCTTAAGGTAATAATTCGCTTAATAATGCCAGCCCGTACCTAATAAATACGGTGCGAGTTTCAGGCTCTACGTCGACTTCGTTGCTGCGCCGATAACATTGTTACCCGGAGCCGTTTTAATTCTTCTTTCCTTATTGACGTCAAACCCCAAGACCGCCACAACTATTCCTCTACAGCTCCAGGTAATTATTTATGTCTCGGGGTTGCGCTGATGAGCGTACGTCTCTACAGGTGATTTCTATATCAGCTGTACACTCTGTTTATCCTAATATACAGCTGTTATATTAAAGTAAGGCTGTGATACTAAGATACGGCTGTATGACTCCTTGTATCCTTGTCCTCTATATCACTAGCATATACTAACACGAATGGTATTATTTCCACAGCGGGCTGGCTGTTCGGTTACTGACTCGGACTCCCTGGATCAAGGATAATACTCTTCGCCCTGGCTACTTGACTGCAGACAGCTTCCTGATTAGTCTCTCCATGCTTAATCGGTCATTGAAAATCCCTGTGCTGGACTGCTTCTTTAACCTCCCTTAACAGAAACGTGGACGGTCGTGTATATGAGCTGGGTTCTCAGTAGCCGTTCCAGTTCACGCATATTCCAGTGCTAGTATGTGTTTGTGTGACTTGGGGAGAGCTATTAGCATTATGAGGGCAGGCAGGTTTTATGTACAGTGCGGGTAGGTAGATGTACGGAAAAGTTGAGGTTATATGGGTAGGCAGGCTTAGAATAGGTGTTCGATTAGCTTGTGCGGGTAGATAGGTGTTCGCTTAGCTTCCCTGCGCCTTTGATACGTTGTCAGAAAACGTGAGTTAGTAAACCAAGATTTTATATTTAATATTATTTCTTTAAATGCTATTTTAATATATCATTTGAACCCTTTTCAATTATAATCTTATTTACTTATTTCTTATATTTATTGTAATCTCTCATTTCTGAATAGAATTCTACTTTTACTGCCGATTCTGCTCGAAAACTTCAAGAATTTATAAGAAAAATCGCCCAAATAAACTAGTGTAGTTTTATTCTTTATTAACTTGTGAACGAACAGTTTCCTTTGTCAATCTACTCTTATATAATGTTTGAATAATAAAAAAATAATTACTTTTATGCTTGTTGCTTTTCTTAATTTACTTAAAACTTATATTTATAAATTTGAATAAATCGTTGCAAGAATTGAAATTAAAATTGAAAATAGAATATATTTGAAATTAAACTCCATTTTGAGAGTGCAACGTGGGTTTACCTCCAAAACTAGATCGAACCCAAATTTCTTCTCTCAAGTCAGAGATATGATCAGAATGATACTGTAGTACTCTATGCAGGCCTTTTTATACGCTGATGGATCCATTTGAACTAATGTGTAATACAAATATCTTACTTTTTAACGAATAGAAAATGCCCTTGAAGTTCTTGCCCTTGATTTTCCTTGATCTGGGGAAAAGACTACCAATTGTAGAGCTAGTTCTCGCTCATGTTTACTTTTCTACATATATGCTTTAGACATAAGAGACAGATAAAAAATCTGTGTAAGATAAAATTTTCTGAGTCTCTCTCTCTCTCTCTCTTTCTCTCTCTCTCTCTCGAATATGATGTTATGCTTTTGGGGCTACAAATTCAACTATATTTGACTTTGAATTGGTTAAAAAAGTTTTGAATGAAATTAGACTTCCGCTTGCGGTGAGGCAGATACTTAAAATTAGATCTTGGAAACCTCCACTTATCAATACAGCTTCAAGTACTGAAGCAACGGTTTCTTTACCATCAAAGGGAGTAGTTTTCAAGGTGGCCTCGACAGAGGTTGCGAACTCGATTGTGGAAAAATCATTTTTGTTAAGGGACAAAACTGCTCTAAGCATTTTGGGAGAGGGAGGGGAGTAGTCAGCATTGTATCTTAGGCCGATATGGCTGAAGGCAGTGCATGTTTTTTGGTCCAAGTCTATACGCAGAGACAAAGAATACATGGTATATGCAATCAATCGTTACAAGGGAAAAGTTAGAAGGGAAAAGAAAGGACCCTTGGTAAAAATTAATTCAGAAGCTGAACTACTCTCTGTCTCAATGAGGGGACGTTGGTCAGGCTACCAGTTCCCATTCAGATTTTTTTTCCACTTTTCACATACATATACTAAAGACATATTTTGCTTTATTAGAAACCTTAATTTTTCCTCAAGCTTTTGATGTGATCGCTCTCACTGAAACTTTTTTAACGGAAGCTGATTTATGTGATATTATCAAGGTGCAAAGTTATATGCTATATAGACTTGATTGGGTGATGATGATGATGAGAGCAAAAATATCAGCCCTTAATCTTACTCTTGTAATCTCTGATCCTACTCATCTTCGGCCACACCTACAAACTCATCTCATACATGGCTTGATCTTTTCCTTCACCAGATTACAAATACTTCAAATCCTCGGTTCCTTTTGCAGCGGGACATGACTATATTTCCATTCATCTTCAAATTACTAAAAATCCGGCTATAGTATAAAGGTATTGTTGGCGGGACTTTAAGGGAATAAATTTACATGATGTACCTTTATTGTTTACAAGTATTTATAACTCTAGTCCATTTCATCTATTACATCTTAGTAGATCTATTACTCTTATCAGCTGATTTTGATGCGATCGCTGTAGTATCATGGGCTGCATTAAATGGTCAAAATCTGAGTATAAATAAGACTAAAGTAATGATCCTGAGTAGTCAGGTATACGTCTCTCGTATAGACCTAACCAGTTTATTATAGGTGAAATCACTTGGAGTATGGTTGTCACCCTCCCTAGACTAATCCAAGCATGTTCTGTCAAACTCACAGAGAGTTCATGGAGTTTTAGGTTTACTGCGTTTTCATAAAAGAGTGTTTTCAAAGAATTAGAAATAATGTTATAGAGGCGTTAATTATGCTACACTTTATATACGCGTGCGCTGTATACAATGATCTTGGTCAAATAAAGAACCTAACGTTTGTGAGCGGCAACTTGCACAGGTATGAGCACAGAACAGTTAAGTAAAGACGCATTTCTTCATTGGTTTATTGTCCTTCAATATCATATCTCGACATTCCAATCATTATCTAACTGAACATTTTATTAAAGTCGATAATTCGAGTTCGTCGATAATCTACGATTCCCTAAAATCCCTAACCTATCTCCCCCCCCCCCCCCGTACATAATTATTAAATAAATCATTCATCATAACTGCTACAACATTAATCAACTCACTTCCTATCATTCCACTCGATCTATCCCATATTGATCACTGTAAAATAATTTTGTTTGATTGTTCAGCCTGGAACGATTGTGGCAAGTAGAGTTGTGCGTGAAAATTTAATGTGTCCTTAGATAATTAATTTTAGAGATTAATTATGAAAGAAATGACTCTACCTTACTTCCAACTGTAATATGTATTGTGACAAGGCAAGTGTGTCTGTCATGTTGCGAAGCGAGCACTTCAATAAGGAGTAATTATATAAACCTACCTAAGCGAGCACACACATTTCCTACCTATCTATTACCCTACATATTTCCTCTAAAATACTCCTAACACCGTGCACAACAGGATACACGCTGGAACCGAGGCGGAGCTAGCAGTCACCCAGGAGTCGAGGAGACCACCTAGCCACCCAGAGGTCACATACAGAGCGAACAGCACTCGGAGAGCCCTGGAGACGTTAGCTGAGTGAGAAGTCAGCGCAGGAGCACAAATAGGATACCGAAGTCCAGAGCCGGGGAGGACTGCTCTTGTAGCAGTCACAGCAGCATATCCGGAGTAGCCCCAGTACTAAAAGAGCCACACATCAGCAACAGGCTCGTGCAGTGAAGATCACTCTGTAAAGAATATTAATAAGTATGCTTTCCAATACTAAGGAGCAGATAGGAGTACATAAGACTGCGTACAGGAGTAGAGGTGTATAGGAGCCAGGGTCTGAGGTTATGTGAGCATAAACATTGCTCACATATACTAACTAAGTATTAAGGCGCCTGCCAAGTTACTCCTTACCGTGTAATAGTAGTTGCACAGTAGACCTGAGGAGCAACATCCGGAGCCAACGTCGTGAAGAGACGTCACTGTAGCCAAAAAGCCATGAAAGAGAGACAGAGAAAGCGACACGCACTCGCATACGCCAAGCAACCAAGACCCGTCAGCCACGGCAGTAATGTTCGCCGTTTACCTGAAACCAACTCAGCGACTTATTAGCCGATAAACAAAAGGAACGAGGTAATAATTACCAACATCAGCAGCTTTCGTCGTCGTTGCCTCAACCGAACAGCATAGCAGAACACCGACAATAACATTAAGCCGCTCTTGCTATAAGGCTGCGCTCGCACTGCACAGAGACTGCCGCGACGCATACGCGCGGCGCTCTTGCGGGACGAAGCAGAAAGCTCGGGAACACGGCTTTGAGCAGACGCAAAAAAAAGGATATTGTTCTCGACCGTTTTTTCGTCAACGAGAGAGAGAGAGTGTGAGTGTGCATCCGTGTGCAACCTGGAGAGAGTGATTGCCGTGCATGGTTCGTGCAAACTTACTACCCCGTATACCCGTGTTCCTCTCCTCATAGTGTGTGTGTGCCGCTATTGCTTTTTACGCGTATCCGCACACGTGGCCGTCGTCGCCATTTACGGCAATCGAGTGAGTATTCGATCGCCTAACTATTGTATCGCCGTGCATTTAATCTTACGAGCCCCAATATTCGAACCGTAACATAAGCCTTAGTTAATAGTATCAGCCGTTTAAGTAGCCGCGAATGTGACTGGCAACCGTGTATTATAATCTGTACGTTCGTTAATAAATTCTATTATTATTACAAATAACGAATACGGATTCTATCACCCGCACCTTGATCCCCAGTGCGGTGTGACAGTATATAATTAAACTGCGGATGTTTATGCAAAACCATTTTAAAAGAGTAGGAGTATGTAATATAAATAATTATATACACATTAATTGTACAATCACTTTTTTAAGTGCATATCAAAAATATGCAAATTTTATGCAAATCTTATGCAAAAAATATGCAAAATATGCAAAATATGCATGATTATATGTACGTATTATCGACATAATATACAAAAATCTTAACAAAAATCGTAATAAAAAATGATAACAAATTTATTGATATATATTTCATATTTTAATATATTAAATATACAAATATATTAAAGTATATATAATAAGATTAGGTTCTAAATATCTATATTATAATTCAAATGACAGTACGTTATTACTGTTTTTTCAAGGTTAGGAAATCTATATTGATGACGTTTTTCAGAGAGTATTAGCTTGTATGCTAAAAAGGACCTTTCCACATCGCATGATGTAAGTGGAGCGAATTTATATTTACTCCACAAGGATGGTGGAATTTCTTGAGGACCCTCACCTGCTTCGTTGCTCAAAATACTACTTATTTTAAATATCTCTTTAAATCCCGGGTTTCTTTCCAAAACTTTATCAATTTTAGTAGCTACTTTATTTCCACAAATGCTTGGTATACAATGCAATTCTTTAATACAAGAATTTACTATTGCAGCAGATTCACTTAAAGCCATTCCTACTGACTCTTGTTTTTTCATAATTTTTGGAAAATTTGTAAAATGAGTTTGAATAAATTTCAAATCTCGAACTGTCTGCTCATTATTTAATACATCTACAACTATTTCAATTGAGTTTGCATCGTTCGGATTAAAAGATTTGATGACTTTTTTTATTCCATCTACATGATTTGCGTAAAAAAGTACGGCTTCGAGCCATGTACCCCATCTCGTTAATATTGGTTCCGGAGGTAAAGGAATATTTTCTTATTGAGTTCTATAAACTTCAATTCGAAGCGGAGCTTTTAGAAATACCTTTTTAACTGAAGATATCAGTGTGTTAACAAGTGGAAGTTGTTGACGTATCTCCTCGGCTACTCTATTAAATCCATGAACTAAGCATGTTAAGTAGATTATATTGGGATAGAAGACTTGAAGATCTTTTCCAGCCTTTAGCATGTATGCAGCTGCATCTGTTATAAGTAACAGTACTTTTTCTTCTAAAATGCCATGTGGGCACAGAATCGTCATTGAACTATTGACAAATCGAGCCATGATAGCATGATTCGATTTTTCTAACACTTTACATGCAAGAAAATGAGGTTTTGTTACTTCGGTCTCACACAATTTTCCGTCAATTAAATTTGCTACTTGGCGACCCATGGAATCTCTTGTTTCGTCTACCGATACCCAAATGTAATTTTCACCAATATCCGATCTAATACTTTCAATTACTTTATTACAACAGGTATCTAAATAATTTTTTCTGATTGTAGACTCGTCAGGGATATTTTGAAAAGTATATTTTTTTTAAGAAATTCTTCCAAGTATCATTATCAAGGAAATGCCAGGCCATTATAACATCAATCATAGTCTCACACAAATCATAATAAAATTGATTTTTTTACTGTCAATTGTGTTTGAGAGTTTTCGGTTCCCTCCACTTTTGCCCCCTCAAGGGAGCAGAGGAACGTCTCACGATCAAACGTGGTTGGTGCCCATCTCTCTCTTGCTCCTCTTTCTGCTCTCTTTGTCCTCCCGCTGGTCAACTGGAGCTGATACACGAGTGCTTGGTGGTCACTACCCGTGTAACGATCGCTAACTTTCCAGCCGAGTCCTCCTCCCCCCATCAATCTAGGATCGACGAAGGTGAGGTCGACTATGGACGACTTGCCGGCTTTGGTAAAAGTCGGGGTTGTCCCTGTGTTAGCGATCTCCAGCCCCAGTAGAGCGAACGCCTTGAGGAGTGCGCGGCCACGCGCGTTGGTCTTGGCGCTGCCCCAGTCCGTCGCCCAAGCATTGAATTCCCCACCGATTGCGACCGAGCACTGGTGACGACTGCATCCAGATCTCGCAAAGTCCTCGGTTTAATCGCTGGGCGGGAAGTAGCAGCTGTACATGCGTACCCCCGCCACCTCCACCCAGGTGAAGGTGGGAAGGGGGGCGACCATATTTCTGGAGACTTGTATATTTCCACATACCCAGATGGCCGCCTTGCCCGTGGCATCCCTTACCCAGTTCGACTTCTCGAGATCCCGGAACTCCTCGCTGATGATCGCTACGTCCGCTCTCTCCTCTCTGATCAGCTGGGACAGCAGGTCCTGGGCCACAGCGCAGTGGTTGAGGTTTATTTGGAGCACCTTAATCATTTTTGATGTGTGCTCCTTCCTCATGCGAGGTCTTGGCTTTGGCCTCGCAGTCCACTACTTTGTGGCCCTCTTGGCCGCACCGATAGCATTGTGCTGACCGGTCGACTGCGCTCTTGCACTCCCTCGCGATGTGTCCCGATTCGTGGCATCGGTAGCAGCGCGTTTTTGGCTGCTACTGCCGGAAGCTGGATGGTCGCAGCTAGGGTGCCACTGTAAGACTCCCTGGTTTTAATATTATCCGGGGATACCACATTTGACCCAACCTTTGCCGCAATCGCTGCGGCCACCTCCGCTGTTGTCGTGGACTCGTCCATGTCCCTGATGGTGATAGACACTTTGTGAGTCAGCAGCTGGACCTTTGCTGACCCACTCAGTGTGGACGAGACCACTGTCCTCAGCTCCGCCGTTTCCGATCCGGGTCGCCCCAGTTCGAGGAGGAGCTCCCCAGCCCTGGTGGGCCTGATACGCGTGACCCGTTCTCCTAGTGTCTTTAGTTCCGGTGCAGCCTTAACCTTCCGGAGAACGTCAGTGTAGGAAGAGCCCCCGCTTGATGTCTTCATCTTGATGGTATCTGGGCGTGGGGGTCTTACTGCGGCCTTAGGCTCTGCCGTGCCTTTGGCCGGTTTCCTGGCACGTTTCTGCTGTTCTTCTTGCTGCTTCGGCTGGCTATCCTTCATCTTCTTCTTCTTCTTGCCCTTCTTCACTACCGTGGCCCAGTCAGGGATCTTTGACTGGTTCCCACCGGTCTCAGGAACGGATGGCGACGCATCTACTGGCCCCCCTTTGTTAGTGGGCTACTTCGACCCCTTCTTCCTTTTCTCTGGGGGTTGCTGAGGTGGTGAGGGCTTTTCCCTTTCTACCGGCCTCCTTTGACGCTCTTCAGCGCAGAAGATGGGTGACGTTTGGCACGTTCCATCCCTACGCGCATCCGCCATTTTAATTTTCGGCGCTGTCGAACACACAGCACTGTTCACCCGCGCGTATTCATTGAGAGCTCTGCTGGTTGCTCTCGCCATACACTTCAGCTCTTTGTGGATGTTGTTCTTATTAAGAACAAACCCCACCAGGGTGTCTACCTTCTCACGCAGACGGAGAAAAGCTCTGTCAGCGTCATTCGACATCCCAGTCGAGGGCAGATCACACGTAGCATTAGATGCTACAGAGGCCGAGTGACCAACCTCCGCAGCACTTACCATTTTAACGGTGTGAGTTTGGCCCCCCCCCCCCAAAATCCGTGGGACCAGCACTGACCACCGGAGCTTTCACCCGATCGGAATCAGTGGCGGGATTTGACAGGATTGCCATGCCCGCTTGGGGTAGTGTTGTTTTAATCTCACTATCCATCTTTGGTTTAATTTCGGGGTGCCTTCCCCTATCTGGTTTTGGTTCGCCCCGAATATTTGATTTTTTCGGTACCATCCATATCTGGAAAGCATTCCCCTATCCACCACCTTGGGAGGCGCCACGATGCAGGACCAGCAAACCCGGCACGGGAGTGTGTGTGTGTGTGCGTGTGCGTGTCGTGTGCGGGTGCTGGCGCGGGTGCGGATGCCGATGCGGGCGCGGGTGCGGGTGCGGGTGTGTGTGTCTGTGTGTGTGTGTGTGTGTGTGTGTGTGTGTGTGTGTGTGTGTGTGTGTGTGTGTGTGTGTGTGTGTGTGATTGTTTATTTCCGAATTAAAAGCTTTACTTTTGAATAAAGCAGGTACAATTCGATCTTCTCTTAGGACTCCTCAAAAGTGTAAAAGCTGCACACGGGAAATAGTTTCGTGCAGTCCGTCCGCGTGCTACAGTGGCGCCAGTGCACGACAGTTTTTCGTCACTCAGTTACTGTTTTTGAGGACTGAGTACCGGAAAAGTACGGCGCTCTCAATTCGCGATTTCCTTATGCGCTGCGTCTATGGAACTTCGAGTAATAGTTTCAAAAACTATGTTAGATGGATATAGTGTACACATTTGAATGTTTTACATACTTAAATTTATTAAATAGAATTACACGAATATATTGAGAATAATATATTAAGAAAATAAGCAATATGACGATTTCAAGGTTAGAAATTTATAATATAACTGTATTTTATTTAAGTGTATAATTTACTTTTATCAAAATATGTAAAATAATGTTCTAAAAACTCCCTTCTACTTTTTTCTAATACATGGATAATAAAATAATAGATATTATAATAAAATTAACATTTTTAAATGAAACCATTTATTTACTTACAAAAATAATTTGTAAAATTTTCGAGATACAATTTACACACAGATAATACAAAAGTAGGCTTTACAAAACCAATTATGCTTAAAACTAAATTACAATTTGTCACGAAAAGCAATAAGTGCTTCATTGCCTGTTTTAACATATATTCCTGGATATACTATTGGCAAATTTACAAAAGGTATTAATTTATGAGTTCTATTACAGTAAACAGAGAAAGTACATGTATGTACTCTAATATTTCCTTGAACAATCCAGGAATTTCCCAAAAAAAATTTCAGAGTATTTCTTAGTGGTATGAATAAAGCAACTACTGATTTCAGTTGTAATAAAAATTCAGATTTACTAATTTATCTGTAAAAGTTTCATTGATTTTTATTCAACAATCTTTAGCTTTCTTTTTAACAAACTAAATCGCTTAGGTTCGCTTGATGCGCATTGAAATATTGAACAATGTTTCTTAAAATGATTTTCAATTTCTTGACAGCAAGAATATGGTACATTATTAGCTTTTAATGTATTAATTGTGTCTTGTTTTAATGACGGCAAGTAATCGTTACAAATAAAAGAACTCATGAAATCTAACACAGTCTGCACTACGTTTCTTGGCAAAGTTGAATCGCTGTATAATTCTAAAATAAATATTAACAAACAATAAACTAATATTATTGAATCCATTATTATTCTTTAGATAAATAAGATTTTATGCCTGAATTCGATTATCTTTTAACGATTGAATAAATTTATTTACACCACTGTTAGAACGCGAAAAGGAAAATTCGTAAATGTATTTTTCAATGAACCACCACAAATAGTCAGTTACGAAAGGAGTTCTTCGTAATGCTTTTAAACATTTGTAGCAATTTTCAACTGCTTTCAAAGCATTAGTTTGACGATGCTTACTATGGTTAATTACAATATACGATTTGCAAGTATCTACGTTTCCAGCAAAAACTACGTAAGGATAGATAGGTTGCTGCAATGACGATAACCACAACTCGTGTTTTTCTTTTTCTTCATCAACCAAAAGTAGATCCTGTACAAAATAGTAATATAATGAAACTAATAGTCGTAGTAGAAACTTAAAATAAACAATTAACTTAAAAATTAATTATTGGTTAAGTAAAATGATTACTCTTTGAAAATTGAAAATGTTATGTATGTATTAAATGTTCTTAATATTTGTGTTGCATTTGACTACTAGAAAAGTGTATATTACTTCAATAACCAGTATGAAGCACTTGGATATTTTTTGAAGGTCTAAAGGAATCGTCGAAGTTGTAGTTTTGCCTGCCTTAATTTTTATGCTTTTGATGACTGATGGTATGCAGTAAGGTAATAGAATTAATGCGATCTCAGCCTTGCATGTATCTGAAGTAAAGGAAAACAATATTTACATTTTTAGGCATTTTTGATTTAAAAATAAATAGAACTAATAGTAATCTTTTCCAAGGAGTTCTTTATATTTTGACAAAATAGCAGCAAGCTCTTTTAATCTTGATGTTCTCTTTTTTTAAATCTCAGTGTTTAATTATTTCATTTGCTACATTAGGCCATTTTGAACAAAAAAGTGTTTTGTAATCCTTTTCTTTATCAATAGGGTTACTTTGTAAATATTGGTCGACAATTGAAGTGAAATCTTCTATGAGCTATACAATAATATTATAAAACAAAATATTAATTTACGTAAATAAATGATATACAAAATAGATTATCAAAATTGTGCATTAGGGAAGTATAGTACACATAAGATTTATTATATAATATTTACCAAAAGAACAGTCAGATTTTCATCTAAGCACTGAAAACTTTTAAAATATTTTTCCAATGGTAGAACAAACTGATCTTTTTCTTTGTTTACAAGAAGTTTATATCTCTCTTGAAAACTCTCTTTCCAAGATTAATTAATTTCTGAGATTGAATGTTCAGAAGTTGCATCGGTCAGGCATTGGATGTCATTGCTTAAACCTATATATAAGAAAGTACTAATTGTTAGTTAAATATTTATGTTCTACCTACACTGAATAATCAAAAAATATTGCCCTTACGTTTAGTAAGTTCTGTCGTTTCGTCAATGTTCTTATTACCAATCATTCGAGTTCGTCGTAGGTTTCTTTTGACATAAATAATTACTGTATAGATATTCAGAAGCGTCAATAGTCTCTCCTTGAGTATTCGATGAATAGGGTACGTAAAATATATCTGGATCTATAGTAGGAAAGAGATCCGCAAACTGATCTCTTAGCTGCTTACAAGTCTTACTGCTTATCCTGTGGTACAAATAGTTTTATTATTAGTAAAATGTCGGATGGTCTTATGACATTTAGAATTATTAATTTAAATTAAACATTAATTTAAATAAGTTGTAGCTAAATTAGGCAGATGGACATACAAACACATTTATAACTGAGGAAGTATATTAATAATTAAGACAAAGCATGATAATGCATCGAATGTACGCAGTTAAAGATTGTATTACCTTATACCTAAGAGTACTTTAAAATAACGAAGAAATAAATAATAAAGAAATATTGTTTAAAGACTAATAGACTTACTTGTAATTAATAACATTCTCTTTTAAACACTCGTAAACAATAATATTAACTAATTTTGTCATATTTTTTTTTTTATGTATATATGTATTTAAAATTTTCTGACCATCAATTCTTGCATTTAACAACTGATAAAGTTGGTTATTTTTATAATGATGTACTGATACATTATGAACAACTTGTGAGGTACCTATCAATGCAGAACATGCAGGTAATATGTCAGAAGAAATCTGAGTGCATGTTTGAGAAACAACTAAACCTAAAGAGGTTTAGTTGCACCGCGCCTTTGATACCGTTGAATAGTTTATCGGTTTCCAGGACTCAGTCCTCGAAACTCGTAAACAGAATGCACGTAAGACCGGAGGAATGAGTATCATTTGCTTTCGCAAATGAGTGAGCGCCACCTGGTAGCTATTCCCGAAAAGTGTTTTCCGTGCACCTTAAAAGTATAAAAAGGTTATTTTATTCCTTCTGAAAAGAGGAAGTTACTAAAATTGCTCTTTTGAAGAGAGTAAACAACTAAATTTACCCTTTAAAAAGGGTATATTTGAGATTTTCTACTTTGCCAAAGTGTAAAGTCGCAATTTATACTTTTCTAAAGAATAAAATTCAATATTTACTCTATTGAAACGTATACATTTTCGAACATTAATTTCTAATGAGTAAATAGCGGATAGTATACTTTGGCTAAAGTATAAATTTACGGACACTAATTTCTAAGGAGTAAATAGTGGATTTTATACTTTAACTAAAGTGTAAATTGCGATTATTACTCTTGAAAAGTATAAATTGTTGGACGTCAATATCAAAAGAGTAAATAAATATTAAATTGTATACAGGGTGACCCATTTTAATCTATGGACCCAAATTGCTTCTAACCACGACATCTACAAAAAAATGGTTCAGATAAAAGTTAGTTAGGACAGTGGGGACCATTTAATGGTACCACATGGTTTTTTCTAATGGAAACCTCTATTTTTGAGTGCAGATTCGGCAAGAGCAGAAAATTTTACATCAAAATTGTCTAATGCAAATTGTTTTTGTGACCTTGGAAAGGTCAAAAATAAAGGTCAAATGTCTGAAAAAACGTTTAGTCGTACTTTTTTGCAAATAAAGTGATTTTTTCTGGTAATATTACCGTTTGTAATGCTTAAGAAAGATTAATAAATTCTAAATTTGTGTATATCTCTTTGATTAGCTTAACCTTGGCATCAATTTTCAAGAACTTTTGAAGGTCATAACGCATTTTTCATTCATAAACCATGTTTTTGACTGCAATCTCTGTTTTATGATATTAGGTCCTAAAAGAATATTACTTCTTACAGACGCGGCAAAGAATGGGGCTTTATCAAGATGGTGCTACGCCTCATTTTGCACGTACTGTACGGGAATTTTTAAATAATCGTTATGACGGTAGGTGGATTGGACGGGGAGGCCTCATTCAATGAGCTTTACCCTTTTCAATGTGTGAATTTAGTTTTACTCCCTTCAAAAGAGCATATTTAGTAACTTACTCTTTTCAAAAAGATTAAAGTGATCTTTTTAAACTTTTAAGGTACAGTTTTTACACTTTTGGGTTTACAGTGTAGACGCCTGTTGCAAGAAGAACCGCGACGACATCAATGTTATGCGATATATATATATATATCTTTTTATCGTGCTAAAGTAGTATCTTCCCTCTCTCTTCAGGTCGCCACAACGGCTATTTCACGTATTTATATATATATATATATATATATATATATATATATATATATATATATATATATATGGGTGGTTCTCTGTCACATCAAAGATGAAAAAAATAAATATTGCTATAACTGTGGGAATATGTTTTAGAGGTATCCAGTAGTTCTCCTGAATTTTTTCAGATTTTTTCTGGGCCATTATTTTAAGTTACAGAGAGTCAAAGTTGACATTTTAGCACTTTTTTGCATTATATGCCCATTTTTATGAATTTTTAGCTCCCAGGGGATGCATTTTTCACTAAAAACATAACTATGATTTTTTTTGTGAAATTTTCCGAATTTTTCATTAGAAATACTTTTAAAGACACAAACGTATGCTGTCACACTCTTGTAAGCCATTTAAACCTTAAATAGTGAAAATCAGCAATTCTGCTCCGGACTCTGGTAACCTAATACTGTCTAAAAGATGTCTTTTTATAGTCAGACACTGCCTAAAAATTGCCAGGGTGGGTCTAAATCATTAAGATCACTTAGGTCAAAATATCCGGTAAAAGTGCCCGAAATATTAAAAGAAATGTATATTTGTTGCCTTATAACGATGCATCTATTAGCATTATCATTGCAAAAAAATTTATGCACTTACCTTGGAATGGTAGAAAAGTATCTCCACTTGTTTCAGTATCCATCTGATCCCCTGTAAGCTGCTAAAAATACAAATATTATTATAAACTTATAAAATTTATTTTTTAAACATTTATAATGCTGGATTTTTAGTTTTACATCCCTTACAAGAATTATAATACTAATCTGAAGGATTACTCTAAAAGTATCAACATTATTATTATTATTATTCAGCAATTCATTGTTTAGATTTCACAAACTTGTCTCTGTCACGTTATCATATTACTCATTATAATTATAGATCAGATTTATTTATATATCTTTTGTATTAAATACGTATATTCAGTTATTGTAATAATGATGTTTATATATTTATGGTAATCCTTCAGATTAGTATTATAATTCTTGTAAGGGATGTAAAACTAAAAATCCAGCATTATAAATGTTTAAAAATTAATTTTTTACATTTGTATCATAATATTTGTATTTTTAGCAGCTTACAGGGGATCAGATGGATACTGAAACAAGTGGAGATACTGTTCTACCATTCCAAGGTAAGTGCATAAATTTTTTTGCAATGATAATGCTAATAGATGCATCGTGATAAGGCAACAAATATACATTTCTTTTAATATTTCGGGCACTTTTCCCGGATATTTTGACCATAAGTGATCTTAATGATTTAGACCCACCCTGGAAATTTTTAGGCAGTGTCTGACTATAAAAAGACATCTTTTAGACAGTATTAGGTTACCAGAGTCCGGAGCAGAATTGCTGATTTTCACTATTTAAGGTTTAAATGGCTTACAAGAGTGTGACAGCATACATTTATGTCTTTAAAAGTATTTCTAATGAAAAGTTCGGAAAATTTCACAAAAAAAATCATAGTTAGTAGGGAGCTAAAAATTCATGAAAATGGGCATATAATGCAAAAAAGTGCTAAAATGTCAACTTTGACTCTCTGTAACTTAAAATAACGGCCCAGAAAAAATCTGAAAAAATTCAGGAGAACTACTGGATACCTCTAAAACATTCCCACAGTTATATCAATATTTATTTTTTTCATATTCGATGTCACAGAGAACCACCCATATATATATAAATATAATTTAATTTTTGAAATAGGCCGTACTCTAGAAAATTCCACCAACTATAGTGGAAAAAAGAGTAAATTGTATCTGCTTCAGTCAAAAGTAAAGCTTTTAGTTGCGAATGATTGACATTATATATATACAGGGTGTTAAACTACGAAGATATTCGGTGACCGCTACGCGATAGAGCAGAAAATTCTGAGTAAAATATCTCTGACTTTCGCTACAACAAATAGATAAGCCGCAAGAAATTATTGAAAAAAGCGTAATTGAGCCAAAGAGCGCGCGGCGACCAAAGTACGCGGCGTCGAGTGGGGACACCCGCCACGCACGCCCCGCTCCTACATACTCTCAGCGTGGCATTTCTTCGCTGCTCGCTTAAAAATCAATAATAAGTCTACTAACCATATATATATACCTATCACCGAATCGTAAATTCATTTTTATTTCAAGTTTAATTTACTAATTTCTAGGTTATTACGGATAGGGAAACTCAAGTTTCCAATATCTATTTTCGAAAATTTTGTTTCAACACAAAAAAAGTTTTAGAGTTTGGAAATAGCAATCCAACAGTGAGCATGGCCATGACCTTGTCTGTTACTTTCAAGGTCATTCATAGGTCAATTTAAAAATTTGAAGCGTAACAGTATGTTCTTGTCCCCGGAAATCGAAAGAACGAAAAGAATTATTTTGTGCATGACTTTGACTATGATCTTGACGATGATCTTCAATGTCATTTAAAGGTCAGTTTTGATTAATAAATGATAACGTCGGAAAATATTACTCTTGACCTTGAGCATGACATTGTAAGACTAACGTTTAGTTAGTCATAGCTTTGAAATACAGAAAATCAATTAACTATGCAATGTCCGCTTCGTCGATAATGTGAATGTACTTTTTTAAATAAATATCAATTTTACATACATTACATTTAAAATTGTTGTTATTTATTTTATTGTATTCAGTTTTCGCTGTTTATAAGCTTTAAATCTCTTATTTTTAACCTCTAATCTGTATGACATTCTTCAACTCGAATCTACAGCTTCGTATGCTTTTCGTTTTACTATTTATTGATAAAAATGGAAAAATAACACAGGCTAGCAAGGGTCAAGAATCTGAAACTTTGTTATACTTATCAGAAAATTTTTGATGCACTGAATCCGAGTGTGGACGTGGAATTACTCTACGTTAGGTTTTTGAGATATCCTAACTTAAGAGTGTAAAAACACTAATTTTCGACATATTTAAGGTTATATTGCATAATCAATTTTTTGAAAACTAACATATCTTAAAAATTATTATCTTAAGTAATTTTTATAAATAAATTAATGATAGCATCTTGATAATACATAATAAATGAACACAAGAATAAATTAATTAAAGGCAGCCAACAATTAAGAGAACATAGAATAAGGCTATTATCATAGAAAATTATTACTCTAAATTCTACTCTTCACGAACACATGATTGTATCCATAAATTAGAGCTTTAAATATAACTTTAAATTTGTCAAAAAATTTTTAACAACTCATATACAATATTAATATTAATAATTATAAACCAGCTATAACTTAATTTAAAAACTTACGCCATCAAACTATCTAATTTTTGCAAGTAAATTATACCGATTAAACACTTTATTCTACTATCAATGTTCGTGGTCGCGTATTCATTATATTAGCGAATGACCAATAAAGAGATTGACCATAGTCTTCTCTGTCTGTTATCGTCTCTGGTCGTTGAACAAGTCTAATGAATAAATGAAATAACAATATAACAAGTATATAAAATATAAAAAGTAGAATAACAATAAATATTTAAAAAAGTAAAATATCAATATGATATAAATAAGAACACAGAAAACGTATCTGGGCAATAAAAGCAGAATAAGTCGTAGAATAAGAGTAACAAAATAATAGATACAATATTACGCAGCATAATACGGCCTATGGTTGAACGATCTGAGGACGGATGAAGTTTTCACGCACATCTCTGTCCTCCCAGGCTGAACAATCAAGTCTAAATAAGTGCTCAAATAAAGATGATTTGAAATGATCAATGTACGATGGGTCAAATATAATGAATGAGTTGAATTGGAATGAATTTAACAGTTTAGAGGCACTTATATCAAAAGATTTATTTAAGGATTCTGTACGTGGAGAAAGATAGGTTAGGGATTAAGGAGGAAGTCGAGAAGGATAACGATAATGATCCGCTGAATAATCGATTTTAATGAAATGCTCAGCAAGATAATGAGGTGAATTTCGAGCAATAACACTATACGCTAGTGATCCAATAAAATACAAACGTCTAGATCCAACCGACAGCCATCGCAAATGTAATCTATACGGTGTTATATGATCACGTCTGCGCAGATTTCCTAATACAAAACGCATGCACGCATTGAGGAGTCGTTGGAGTCTTAAGTTCCGCACCTGATGTAGATCTGATAGTGAGAGAGAGGGGGGGGGGGGAGAGGGAGAGAACAGAGAGAGTGAGAGAGACCGTCAAGCTGATCGTTATGCGATTCCAGCATTTAATAGAAGTAAGTAAAACTTCACGCGATCGTGTTTTATTCGCTTAACGATAATTAGTTAAATTATTGCGCTTTACCAGTCCCGTTAAGTATATTTCGCGATATTTCTCCCCTTTCTCTACAAGTCGGCCGTTTACCGACTTCTATCTTACAGCGTACTCCTCGGCGACAGTTAATTATATTTTTGTTTATTGTTTTTTTTTCATATTTTCATTTCATTAAATATAATTTATTATTTAAATTCAATTCGGTGTTTGTTTAATTGAATTTATCACACGTACAATTCCTTCCGTGGTCCTAAGGAACCGTATGTTTTAATTAACGAGTGCTCTACGCAATATTTTTATTTCGTAGGCAATTTCAGATTTGATTTTTACCTGGTTGTTATCTAAAAGTCGACCTCGGTTTCAGACTAACACTTGACAGATTTGGTAGAGCGGACAGGTAACTGCCGTCGCAATGCGGGAAAAATACGTTTATTTAAATACGGGAAGCTTGACCATACTGTTGAGCAGCCGCGACAATAAAATGAACATCCGCGCGGCAACCAAACCATTAAAAACGAGTACGTTTATTTCTCGTTCACCTTCACATTGTTACACGCTTACTTACATTAGTATACAATTTAAATCAATTTATTAACTTCATTATAAATAATCAAACTGCTATGAATTTGAATATTTTGAAGATTTTTTTCAATAGTATATTATTACGGAAAAAGATTTTTCAAATCAATGGGCTTAAATTTGACTTTAGCCGCATGCTAAGCGGATATAAAGTGCCTGATTTTGACTTTTGAGCGTAAAGAATTCCATCGTAAGTACGGTAATACTTTTACTCCCGCTGGTTTAGAAAATAGTATAAGACACACAGATGCTTACATCGATGTATCATGCTTAATTGAATTAAGTACAATTTTATTAATTAATTTTGTTTTGAATTGAATATAATATAGCCACTATATAGTTTTATATTGGTAACATATTAGTTAATTTTGGAAGTATATTGGCAATAATATTACTAGTAAAATAATTTATAGTCCATGTAATACAAAGTCTAGCTCAAGTCTCGATAAAGTCTGTCGGAAGTCTAGAAATAATCTAGAGATAGTTTGCCTCTAATATGTTTTAAGTTGCTTTGAGAAATTTACATTTATTATATAACTAATTTTTTTTTGTAGTTTCCACGTACACCTTTTTACAGGTTTTTACGTATCCCCTACACCTTTATTCCATTTCCAATTATACCAAACCCGTTGGGTTAAATGGATAAATGCCATTTAGGAAAACCTCAGCCGAGAAGGGCGGTGTATTCGAAAATAATTCTGTTTGGGTGGCAAGGTCACATTGCGTAGACTCACGTTGTGGAATGTGAAAAAACACCTAACCGATCATTTAAGCTATGTCGGAAAAACAGTCACCCATCCAACTGGTAACCGCGCTCGGCGTTGTTTACATTTCATGACCGGCCGAGGTGCGTTTTCGCCACTCGATATATAATGTGACAATGCAAATAGTGCATGTCAGTAAAAGCGACAAATAACTATACCTTATTTCCCTGTACGAGCACACACACACACATACAAGCCTAATCGAACCTATCTTTCCCGAATTTCCCTAAGAGCCTATAATAATAACTACAATACCCTCCCAGTAACCGAGCTCCTTAACTCTTTGAAGCACAGTGTTCATCCTGATGGACACATTGATTTATTGCTTCTTTTGCCATTTTAGAACAACATTATGGATTTCAACAGGGTGTTTTGCATTCTTTCAGTTCATTAATAGTTCAAAAACATAATTTTACAGTTGACATCAATATAGTGGGTTATTTTTTAATATTTTTAAATGAACAAAGAAGAAAAAAATTGAATTTTTGGGGAGAAATTCATTATTGACGCGAATAATGAGAGTATCCCTTTCAAATTTGGTATGCAAAGGTTTTTGGGGTCGCTGAATAAGAATATTGCATGAGATTCCGAAAATCCTGCATCCAAGATGGCGGATCTAAAATGGCGGATATAACGTTTTCCCTATATCGATACAAATACTCTAGAATTCATCTCTAAAGGGTTTTTGGGGTCGCTGAATAATAATTTGACATCAGATTTCAAAAATTGTGTAGCCAAGATGGCGGATCTAAAATGGCGGGCAAGAATATTTCCTATATTGATATCAATACTCTAAAATTCATATCTAAAGGGTTTTAGGGGTCGCAGATAACGATTCTGATATCAGGTTTCCGAAATAATGCTTTCAAAATGGAGGATATGTATATTTTTATGTTGGCTTGAATACTCTCAAACTCATATCTAAAGTGCCTCAATCTCAGTGATAATCAATATCATACTAGTTTTCTGAAATTCTACAGCCAAGATGGCTATATTATTTTGGATATATTATTTCGGAAATCTGATATCAGATTCGTTATCAGCGAGCCCTAAAAGCTTTTACATTGAATTTTGAAGTATTCAGGACAATATAGAAAAAAAATGCCTGTCCGCCATTTTGAATTCGCCATTTTGGATACATCACTTAGGAAACCTGATATCAGGTTCGTTATCAGTGACCCCTAAAACTCATTAGTTATGAATTTTAAAGTTTTCAAGCGAATATAGAAAAAAATTTATGTCCGCCATTCTGAATCCGCCATCTTAGATGCAAAATTCGAACAATCTAATGTCAGATTCATGATCAGCGATCTCAAAAACCCCTATATATAAATTTTCATTTAAATATCCTGGAGAGAAAAATGTATGCTTCAAAGGTTGAAAATCGTTGTCCGCCATATTCAATCCGCCATCTTGAATACATAATTTCATAGATCTGACATCTGATTCGTAATCAGCGATCTCGAAAACCCCTACGTACAAATTTTCAGCCAATCAACTCTAATAGAAAAATGTATGCCTCAAAGTGTTAACACATATAATAAACCACCGAGCCCACTAACAAAGGTGCACAGGGGAGCAGCCGAGCAGGACACAGAAGGAGTTCACCGAAGCATAGATTACTCCTGAAGTAATCTAAGAAGGAGCCTGACGAAGAGCCAATGAAGCAACATGCTGAGGTGTTGATAGCGAGTCCCAAAGTCCTGAACCTAGTAGCAGCGTATCCAGCAAGCCAAGGAAGACTGAGCCAGAAGAAGGAGCCAATGTAGCCAGGAAGTCCGTCAGCCAGCAATAATCCAGGAAACCTGCAAGCACCAGCTAATATAGCAATGTTCACTATAAGGGAGCAGATAGGAGCACACACTTACTTAAATAAGTGTGTATAGGAGAGGACTTGTGAAGAGGTTAGGTGAGCATTATAAGTGCTCACACACACACACAATATTAATATTAATAATAAAAGCAGCAAGCCGTCTTCCAAGTGGATAGTTACCTGGATATCGCCGTGTGCCCGTCCAAGCAGCCAGAGCCCGCCGTTGCACTGTCACGCCGTGTGCCTCAAGAAGAGCGAGAGAGACGGAGATATCGGTCGCGGCAACACACACGAGCCCGTATCGACGTGCCGCGTATACAGACCTCCCGCAGCCCTCTAATCACCGAGATTATTAGCCGACGGATTAACAAGAAGAAACGAAAGGAATAATTACCTGGCAGGCAGCTTACGTCGTCGTCAACGGCATCATTGTTGTTGCTGGAACGGACGAGGCGTACACAACGAGACGATGCGGCGGCCATGTTACTCAAGCCGCACTCGAGTAAGGCCGCGTACGCACCGCAAGTGGGCCGTCGCGACGCATGCACGCACACGGGCAATGCGTCGACCACGCCGAGGAGAGGAGAGCTCTTCCGATCGCCGTAGCGTCACGACGTCCGATCCGGTGTGCTAACGATAGTGTGAAGCGAGAGTGCCAATTTGTATTGTGCGGAGCAATTGAGCAAAGCAGCGTAGCAACAAAGGTTGGTGCATTCCTATCTGTGCCTCCTTTATTTTATTATAATCAATTCCGTGCCTTCCTTACCGTGTGTGTGCGAGTTATCGCGGTTTTCCCCTTCCCCCCTCCCCTTTCTTTCGAGCAGCTTTCGACCCGCGATCGCGTATCGCAGCCGCGCCGTCGGTCGACATTAAACTCGTCGCGGAAGAGTAGCACCGGTTCAGCTAACGATTCGTGCTTTTAAAATTATAGATTGCACTCGTGCAATCCGCAGTGAGCCGCATTTTGCCTTCCTAAATTTGCCCCTTCCCTGAGCCGATTTCAGCCGAGCTTGAGCCCGCGTAACGGACGCGACTGGCACCCGCAATAATTACATAAAGTAAGCAGATTATTATATGAATCGCATCGGATAATAAATTAAGTTATTTTATATACTCCTTATTTTTATTATCCCCATCACCTGCACCCTAATCCCCAGTGCAGCGTGACAATAAATAGATTCTGATTATATTGACAGAATTAAATTTATTTGCATTATATCGTTACGAATGATCAAAATTATGAGAAATGATACATTTCTCCTACGCATTTTAATATTTATTCATTAAGAGCAAGGGAAAGAGTTAAACAGATTTAAAAATTACATTTGATTTGAAATAAATTAAAACCCGAGCGCTCTCCGGCGTCCGTGTGCAACGGAAACTTCTCTTAAAACACGATGACATCGATAAAAATGTTTTGGTTTAAATTATAATTTACTCTATTTCAGACTTAATAAATAATAGCAACTAATCACTCGCATTTCGGTTTTTTTGATATAGAATGACGCGTAAAATTATGATTAGTACATTTAGTTCATACGATTATTTTACGGAGAATTGTAAATAATTCGCTTATTGTTTTATTATTTTACGTTTTTATTGTAATTTATTTTATTCTAATAATTTGTACAATAATGTACGATTATTTGACTTATGAAAGATATTAAAAGTTATTTAATGATCTTTCACTATTTGTCAAACTGATTTTGTAAACTTTTTGGATTCAAAATTCCTACATCGTCTGCATATCAGAATGCAGTAAACGATTGCATGGAATTGTGTATATCAATAGTTGTCACGCTGACTTTGTAAACTTTTTGGATTCAAAATTCCTGCAACGTCTGCGTATCAAAATGCAGAAATTGATTGCGTGGAAAATAAGACTACAATTACGAGATATACTAAGCTATTTTGTATGGAATGTTCAGATCGTGGTAAAAACTTTCTTAAAAATATAAATAAACATTTGTCGAACTAACTTAAAAGTCTGTTAATATTCGATACAATTATACGTGCAGGAAAATCATTGCAGGAAATGCAAGAAAACATTTATTTTCAAATTATTGAAACATTCAACCTCAAATACACCTTTACTTTTCCATTTTTCGTAATCACACGTGACATCAACATGGAGGTAACGAAAAGTCCCGAGGATAATCAAATGCTCGCTATATCCAAAGACGAGTTCTTAGAACACAAAGCTAGGCTCGATACATTAGTGCGAATCGTAGAAAAATAAGTAACGATAGGGACAAATAACGTGTCGTCAGGACGACCGCTAAGCACTAACGTAAACAGTCGGGATGAGTCGGTTCATCAAAATGTAAACAATGGCCGGATTAACAACATAAACAATACCCACTGGCCAAACATCGTAAACAACGAAGATTTTGCACACGGCTCGGCATGTAACAATTCAAATCGTTTCGATTCTAGAACGTTTTGGTACTATTGATATTAAATCCCAATCTTTCTGGTGGCATGAAACAGAAGTGTGGTTTACTATGCTCGGATCTCTATTCTTTAATAACAACATCGTTACTGATCAAATGAAGTATTGCAACTTACTGAAAAACTAAGGAGACGAGACCACACGCGAAAATTTAGACATCCTGAAAGCTCTATCTCGGAATCTACGCTTCGTAAATATACCGAAACACCCGAATAAAGACTAAATAAATTAACTTCCGACACAAAAATGAATGATAGAAGACCGTCGACTTACTTAATGAATTATTGTACGCCGCGAACGGATTAATGCCACGCGAGTCTATGCTCAAACTATGGGCAAGTCGTTTACCGACCACAATAATATTAAATATTCAAGACGTGATGCTCTCAGGCAACGAGAAGACTATTTTGAACAAAGCCGACTTAGTTTACGACATCCTTAAACGCGACTCTCGCGGTTTGGGTACGATCGACGCAATATCCTCGCCAATTTCTTCCTCTAGCACACCGCAGATCGCGGCCGTACGTAACGGCGAGTCGAAAACTCCGTATAACAATAAAACCGGAGAAACACGCAGAGACCGTGACAGGTCTAATAATCGCGGCCATTCACCGCGACGCTGCACCGACGATAGGTCGCGCGATCGGGACAAAGATAGAAATCGGAGCATATCGCCCAAAAAGAGATAGGTTTGCAAGGATCATTAGCTTGACGGCGAGAAGGCGTGTCACTGCGTACCCGGCTGTGTATTTGCCAATAATAACGTAAAAAAAGTAAAAAACCGGAACCGAAAAATCATAAGAGCGTTGCATCCGTAGAGATTTTGGAAAACTAATTTCTCCCGACATTGCGGAGACTAAAACGTCGAGATTATCGTCTTGTCTACGTCTCCACTGCATTGACAAAAGGTCCGGTGATGTATTCCTAATCGACACGGGCGCAGAGATTTCGGTGTTCCCCTGACCACCGGGTTGTAATAAAAAGTTAGCTCTTAAGCTATATGCCGCTAATAATTCGCGTATTAACACCTACGGTTATGAGAATCGCATTATAGACTTTAGTTTTAAAAAGGCAATCGATTGGCAATTTATTATCACCGACGTGCCTTACCCGATTTTAGGAGGGGATGCGATGATCAGTCACCATCTGATCCGTGACCTGAAGACAGATAGGCTGATAAAAAGTGATACGCGCGAATATATACAGACAGACGCGTTATGCTAACATGTACGCGCTATCGATACTAATCCGCGACTACAAATACGCGGACATACTAAAAAAAATACCCGTAAATCATAGATACTGACCGTCCCGTTAAAATCGCGAATTGCAGAATAGTGCATCACATGACGACTAGAGCTCCTCCCGTTTACTTTAAACAGCGCCGACTTAACATAGAAAAGTTAAGAGCCGCGAAATTTGAAATAGACGAATTATGCAGGCTGGGAATTTGTAGACCGTCCGATACTCCGTGGGCCTCACTGATACATATGGTGCGAAAGAAGAACATCGACTGGCGTTTATGCGGCGATTACAGGAAATTAAACGCCGCAACGATACCGGATCGTTATCTCGTCCCTCATTTACACAATTTTTCCAATTTCTTAGATGGTAAGAAAATCTTTACGTCCCTCGACCTACTCAAAGCGTAGCACCAGATTCCCATAGCAACCGAAGATGTTCAAAGAACAGCGATAATTACGCCGTTCGGGCTTTTCGAATATATGGTAATGGGATTCGGGTTAAGGAACGCGGGGCAAACTTTTCAGTGATATATTAACAGAGTGTTATGCGATCTGGAATTCTTATTGGTTTAGCGTGACGACATTTTGATAGCGTCTCGCGATGAAGCGGACCATCTCAAACATTTGGATATCGCGTTAAAGCGACTTCGTAGCACGAATTTAAAGTTAAACCTGGACAAATGCGTATTGCAATAGAGGAAGTTAATTTTTTAGGTTATAAAATAAACAAAAACGCTTTTAAACTTTTAAAAGCTCCACATTTCTAAACACATAAACCCTGAGATGACCATATACCCAGAAGAATAAGTATAATTATGGCTATTCATAATCAAACAGGTGTCAGATTCAGATGTAGCACCTTGGGATACTGTTAGATATAATTTTTGTTTGAATATATATGATACTTTCTGCATTTGACCTTAAAGTGGCCTTGTTTAACCTCGAATGACCTGTGTTTATGAGCAGTTATGACCGATCAGACTCCAGATTTGGATTCAGCACCCATCATTTTATTTTGAATATCTATATTATTTTTTGAATTTGACCTTGAATTGACCTTGTTTAACCTCGAATGACCGTGATCATGACCAGCTATGACCGATTAAACTTCAGATTTGGATACAGCATATCTGAAAACCTGAGAATATGATTTTATTCTTATTTTACCGAACTAAAAATTTTTTATGACCCTACAGGGCGGAGAGCCGATATATCGGCTTGGTCCATGATAGGAACATTATACATAGTTGATGGGTGATACAAGACATGAATTTGGGCACATTCAAAGGAGGTTTCGAAACCTCAAAACCCGGCTCAAAACCAATAGGAGCACTTAATACTGCGACGTTACCAAAAATTTGGAATCAAATTTAATTCATAATTTATTAGTAACTCTATATTTTTATAGCGGATTCCTATGTGGAATCCACTGTCACCACTAACACGCGACAGACACTTAAGGAAAACACTAAAAATTGTGAAATCGCGAAAACCCTACGTATCGCTACTCACATAAATAAAAACTCCCGTGCACCTTATGAATAAACCCGTAATAAACTCATGTTTGACCAACGCTCGATCCCCACTTACGAACACCACAATAATTAACGTATTGGCTCACCAATCTGAAGAGAATACGAATTAACAGAAAATACTGATAATATCCATCAGGTCTGAAAAGGCACACTATACACTTTTATATTCGACTCTCAATCAAAGCGGGAGATTCGATAATCAATCCGATACTATACTCTCGGGATCTGATACAAGACTAACTATTTCCGGAAAAATACCCTCCGTAACCGAGAAATTGAATATTATCTATCTCTTTCCTACTTAATGTCCCGTTTTCCTGTTCCTCTCGCACCACCTGCGGGAAATAAGTCATTATATGACTTATCACCATGTAATTACATGTTACAGGTGCCTCCCCGCTACCGTATTGTCCCCACTGGTATCAATGTTGACCATTGATACTATTAAACTTATTATAGAAAACTTCGGCAGTTTTGACAGCAATTATGGTAATATAGATCATAATTACCTGTCTCAGTACCGTAAGCAATCTATTGTCCTAACTATAAAGTCTTTATTGTACATATATCATATAACTATGGTATACGTAGATAATAGCACTACCTAACGCATCTTTTAAATATACCGTATGATATAATGGGAATCCACCCGTCCCGATTTGCGTTCCCATTTATATCGCGTATGCCCCGCGACTACGCGCGCCCTACCACCGCATGTGTTATCTATTTGCGCGCGCACCAGTCGCTAATATGGCCGATCGGACTCACGTGTGTAAACACGCCAACACCGCTGCCCGCGTATCGGCCGTTCTTCGTCACGTCGCTCCCGAGCGATCCGCGAAAATAAGTGTGTGCGCGCAACGATGTACGTGTGAGGGAGTGTTAAGTGCGCGTTTATTTATCACCGGCCGTACAAGATGCGCCAACTCGTCGTCGGCTACCCCCACCAACGCTACCACGAGGCACACCGTGTAGACAATAAAGGTATTATAATTAATTAATTAATTCCTTATTAATATATTTCTCTATTTACAGATGCATCGGCTGCGGAGCAGCTGGCCACACAGGGATTCCCGTTCATCACATCGGAGTAACCCGGAGCAGACAACAACCAACCACCGAAACAATCGTAAACAACTCTCCAACCAGGAAAACAATAGCTTTGATTATATTTATTACATATAAATTATCATTAATCTTCTATTAGTATTGTTTCATGTGACATCAGTGATGGCAACATCACAATACATAGCACCGCCACTTTTCATTTCAATCTTCTGTAATGCGTCTATCGCGAGGGAGATTACCTCATTGTTAAGTGCGAAAGACTTTGTGACGTTGTATAAAGCATGTAATTTAAGTGAGCGCCTTTATGGCAATATAATTAACTTCGACTCACGCATAGAAAGATCTAGCGCAACTAATGGTCATAGTCTGATATTTTTTGACTCGGAGAAGTTTAAATTTCGTAACATATTATTTAGTTACGATTTACCGGTATTCATTTATAATGCGGAGACGCGAAAGAGACTAGCATGCCTGGATTTAGGCGGAGAAGTTTGATCGGTTGCGATGCTCAAAGTATATCCACGATGTTTAACATCCGCGAACTAAGGCTAGGGCAGGTGAGCGAGCCGTGCGACGCCGTCATCGCAGAATTCACCGATGTTGTAACACTCGAGATAGTCAATAACAATAAGTTCCGGGAAAAGGTCTGGAAGGAATTGTCTGGAGGCACTCTCGTAGTTATCATGCTTTCATCACCGTTGATGAGCTTTGTAAGCAACAACGACAGATTGACCGAATTACAGGTAACGGACTGCTCGGGTATCGACAATGATTGTTACATGCCATCGTTGGTTGAGACAGTTTTCAGCCCCGATTGCGGCGTTAGGAATTTCAACTTCGACTTGGCTACTCGTCAAGAGGCGCAACAAGAGCACATTAGTGTGAGCAAGATCCAACTTAACAACGTACTGTCTTACCGCTGAATGACATACCGAGCTCTGCTCCGGCTATCGAGCATTTGGACGCATTAGGAGCAAATTAACATCTCATTAAATGTCCTTGCTAATACACCGCTCAGGTTCCTTCACGTCGTTAGTAGGCTGGAGAAGAAAAATTAAAAAAACTTTCACTTTTGAACAGGGACCTCTTGGTAACTAAAGACTTTCGTTATTTTAGATACGTTACACTTACGGTATCGGAACGATAACAAAAGGCAATTTTATTTTTGTTACGTTATTTTGTACCGGAACGAAAAATACATTTGACTTTAGTTATGGTACAGAATAACGTAACAAAACTCTTTTTGCTTTTCGTTATGGTACAGAATAACGTAACCAAAGTCTTTTTGACTTTCATTACGGTACATAATAACGTATCGAAAGTCTATTTTACTTTCGTTATGGTACATAATAACGTATCGAAAGTTTATTTTACGTTCGTTATGGTACTGAGAAATAAGTTTAACTTTCGTTTCGATAAAATAACATAACGAAAATGAAAAACTGGTTACGTTACGTTATATTTTATAATAGTAGTATTTGAAGTGATAGGGATTTCAGTCTGTTAATTAAAATAGCATTTCAGAAATAGGTTGTTGTGCAATGGTGAATTTAACAGAAAATAAAAAGTATCTTGTATGGTAAATCACAACAGTTTTATTTATGAATGTGTAAGAACAAAAAATAAATTAATTTTCTTAAGAGTCCGAAATGATTTCCTCTTGTATAGTTGAGGCACTATCTATTGACATATTATTACTGGAAACTTTTCTTGGTTCTGTACTTTTTTTATGAGTTTTTTTAATTTTTTCTTTCTCATACATGCCATTGCAACGAATAATTAAAATATCTTGCAGTAATTCAGATTGCAAATTACTGCGTAAATCTGCAAAAATAAACTTCATAGCCGAAAAAACCCTTTCCACACTTACTTGCGTCATAGGTACGGCTAGCAGTAACATGGCAATTTTATATAATTTTGGGTATGTATTTTTATTACTTTTCCGAAAAGTGAACAAATTACTTTTTGAATCAAGTATGGGAATTTGTATAAAATTGTCAATTTCATTTTTGAGCCAATCTTGGGATTCCTGAATTTTCTGCGCGTTAATTCTTTTACTATTTCGTGATTGAAGTAGCTTTTGGAATTCGTCTTCCTCAGTATTATTTTCATCGACAGCTTCCAATACTTCTGCCGACTGAAAAAAAATATATATATATGTGTGTGTATGTATAAATATGGTAAACGAATTAAATATTCCTACAGTAAATGATACAGTAAAAAAACCATGATTAAAGTTTTGAAAAAAGCGAAGTTTCATGTTTTAAATTAAATAGTTATGTTTTACTTTTAATAGTCATATAAGATAATAACATTAACTCGAAGCGACTATAGATATAAATTCAAACCAAAATATAAACGATAGCTCAGAACAAGAATATACGATTTAATAACAAATCTAAGCTCATTCACATTAATTTGAACATAAATTGTAAAGGAAAAAAAAATTATAAAAAAATCGAAGCTACAAAATTGGACATTAGATTAAACAACAACTTTGATCTAAATTAAAACAATTAATCTTATTTTGTTCCTTATAGTTTCCTTTCAGTTACACATATGTTTCATCAAAATTTTACTCAGTTCGCATAGAACTTTTGAAGAAATAGAAATTTGACTTACTTATACTTCCATATAAACAAACATTTTCTAAAGTTTTAGAAAGATCCACTTTCCATGATACACTTGTTGTTATTTAATATTTAATTTAATTAATTTTTTACACATCATATGTATATAAAAATATTAAGAAAGTCAACAAAAAATAATTTAAGTAGTTTCGCGAAATGGAATGCCGAATTGACGTACAAAAATGTGAAATTACTGAGCTTCAGAGATGTCGACTAAAATCTATTTTAAACAATAACTTAGTTAAATAATTGTTTCGCATGGTATCGAACACTACTTTTTGATATAGCAGGTGTAATTGCATTTTAAATATTTGTAAAATACTTAAATTTGCAGTTTCACGTACGATGTATGAAAAAATATATGTAATTATTTTTGCATGCCCAACATTTACTTCTTTAAAAAAAATTTAATATTTTAAAAGGTTTTTCTCAGGCTAAATTTTTGAATTTTACAGCTCGATTTTAACGAGATTCAAAAAAGTCTTTTGACTTATACTACATTTTAATTCTACGGAAATGATGTCTACACTGATAAATTGTGTATTAATAATATTCAATTTTCCACACGTTTCTGATACTTACAATTAGTAAAAATTGAGTCGCTGCACAATTCTATTAAATTATATTAACTATTTTTATAAAAACGTTATAACAATGATTAGGATAATGTAAAGAAAATCTTTAAGTAAAATTATTTGCGAAGAGAGTTTAAGGTTACAGTGAATACTATTTGTTTAAAATAAAAATACATTGTATACACTGCATTCAATTCAACCAGTTTCAAATTCTTTTCGAAGTAGTAAATATGCCCATTTAGCAGTTACTCTAGTTATGTTACTTTGTTATATGTAGAGTTTTTAATATTGTGGGATTGATTTGTAAATGAAAAATTATTATTGTTATACTAAATATTCAATAATTCTGTAAAATTAAAATATACTGTTTTGTAATAAGTAATATTGTTAGAATTCCAAAAATGTTGATAAAACGGTGAAAACGAGATAGTGCAAGTCTTAGAATTAGATTGTACCTTAATATAGATATTAATGAATTTAGAATTGTTATTTTACATTCAATTCTGAGTAAAGTACTAGTATTTTAACAAAATCCATAAATCTTTAAAGATATTAATAAAAATGTGAGTTTTAAAAAGATATGCCTACAAGAATACATAGACGTACGCAACTTTATGAATTTTTTAAAACTAAAAATCGTTTTTTTTTACCTATCTGAAACTTTAACTTGCTGTTAATTATATTAAAATGGACCTAGCAAAATTTTTTAACAGAATTCTAGAAAATCAAAAATTTTCACAATTCTCTTAAGCAAAAGCTTCTCATAAAATCTCAAAGACATCTATTTTTTTAACTCAATTATATTATAAAATATATAAATATTTCAATTGCACTCGAAGCGCGAGTAAAGCAATTTTGCGCATGTAAAAATCGTATATGGGATAAAAAATATGATTACCTGAGATGGTCGCTCTTCACACTCTTTAGCTACTTGAACAGACTGTAAAAATTTTAACCTATCATATAATGACTGTAATAAAGCGCGAGCTCTGCTTTCTTTATTTTCAGGAAAAACATCTTCCTCACTTTCTTCATCATTTAAAACAAAAGGAAAATATCGAGCATCAACAAGTAGAGCTGCTAATATTACGTCATTGTCAAAAATTTTTTTTTGCCGACGGATCATTGCGGAACACAAAGCAAGAGCCATTGGTGATTTTAGTTTTCTCAGCTGTAAATTGCACCTTGACCATATTTCATAAAAATCACCTGGTAGTAACTGCTCTTCTTGTAAGCGAAGAGTTGCAATTCTAATTGGCTCTAGCGCTGCCAAACATTCCTCAATTTTCGCCCATTCTGTGCATTTTAAATCTAGCTCTGAATCAAATTTTTTAAAACTTTCACAAAATGATTTTGCCTTTATCAAAGATTGTAGCATGTTAGCCATAGCACTCCACCGCGTCGGAACGTCTAAAACTGGCTTACTAATGTCAAGATCCCTTAAATACATGGACATATTTTCAGTCCGCAGGTGTTTCACAACTTTTCGAGCCTGGAGAGAAAAGGTAAATAAAATAGTTATTGTGAAGAATGTAGTATTTAATTAAATAAGTAAAAAAATCTTATTATTACATCTACTAAGACTTTGTGAACCATTGAAATGCGAAAAGACAGTTGAAACCAAGATCTTTAATTTTAACGTTGTTTCGTTCAAATATATGGAACAAATCAAAAGTTATATTTAATTGAAAACATGTAGAAAAATTCATTGAAAAATCAGTAAAATAATTCATTCAAAATTAACATTCACTTATAACTATTTTTGAATCCATCAATTTTTAAACTGTTCTACATATTTGAACGTATCTATGTTGAAATTGAATGTTTTTTTATCAGTTTTCTTTTCTTTACTAGATCCCGAGTTATATTAATTTGCGTATAAACCTATTTTCTATAAATTTTTCAAAAAATTCTGAAATCTTTGATAGCCTATAGAGCTAAAGTTTGAGGCATGGGACAATTTTTTGATCAAAGAAATATTAATTTTAGCACCGAAGGGTGTAACTCGAAAAAATCATTCCAAATTTGTATAAACTAGCGAAAATGAATTCGTTTTCAACAAACTTCAAAATGTATGTAGATTACATGTTGAGAGGTAGATTATGTAGAGCTTGGCAAAATTCTTAAAAAACAATGAAATCTTATGTAATTGGAATTAAAAAAAAATAATAAACAATAGGTCACTTTTTATTAGTTTACATTTTCCCTTTATTATTCTACTAGAAGACTAGAACACTTTAATATTTTTAATATTTTATTATTTTACTAAGAACCAAAATTATGACATTTAAGTATGCAAAAATGAAAAACACGTCTCTTTTTTTAATCCTTGGAGGATATTGTTAGTGTTAAATATGTAATGATAATAATAATAGAAGTAGTAATAGTATTAATAATAATAACAGTAATACTTATGCAATATATTATTAAAAACATTGATAAGTGTAATTAGTTTAACTATATAATTCATTAAAAGTATATTACTGCTATGAATATAACAGCAACATTGTAAAATGTGTAGTAAATCAGTAATTTACTTTTTGAATTACTTTTTCAAATTTCGATTTCATAACATCCCAAACGCAAAGTTGAAGAGTGTGGGCAGCGCATCGAACGCAAGTCGAAATTGAACCTCCAATATAATCATTGTCCTCATTGAGCATAGATTCTAGTACATTTTCAAACTCATAATCATTTGCGCCAATAGTTTCATCACTTTCTTCAGAAGAATCATCTTTATTTAAAATACTTTTCGCCAAATAATCTAACTCCTCTTCTTGTAGAAATCTTGTCATTTTAATCATATTTGCTCCATTGTCCGTGGTGCAAGTAAAAATGCGTTCAACTCCAACATCATATTCGGCAAGAATTTCTGTTATTACAGAGCGAAGATAATCTGAAGTATGATTAGCTTCTAAATGCTTAACAGCTAAAGTTCTAAGTTCAATTTTACAATCTTGAATATATTGGACGTTAATGCCTAAAAATGATCTGCCCAATCTAGATGCTATATCGCACTTTACACTAACTAGTCCAACCTATAAATATTATTTTTCGGTAAAACGGTAAATATTTTTTCAGTCTTCATTCATTTTTTTATAAATTTCAATAATGCAAGCAATATTATTACTATATATTTAAAATTATTCTAACTGTATAAAAAATAATATTAAATAACGAGTTACTTTATATTTTGAAAATTCAAAACTGAAAGATTTTTAATTTTACTACAATCAAAAATTGCAATTCGTTATAATGAAATTTTAATGTACTAGATGTAAGAAATGATCAAAAACTTACATCCTGCAGATCCTTTTTTATTTTTTCTCTAAGTTTAGCAGCTTGCAGACATACATTTTCTTTAACGGATTCTGGAGTTATACTAATTTTTTCATTACTGGGTAAAGCTTCCAGTAAAGGATTTACTAGGTCCAAAAAACCTTCGTCAGTCAAATATGAGAATGGGCGACCATGTATAGTTACTATCTTTGTGCAAGCTTTTTTGATGTCTCCACTGGCTATATTAACATTTCGTAGTTTTTGTCTCTTTTCCGGTGGTTCTTCCTGTTTTTCGTTTTTCAATTTGCAATATTCTATATATGCATCTTTTTGATGGTGTCTCTGTAGATGTTTAACTAGATTTCCGCTGTGTTTGCCCTTTACAAGAAAATATAAACAAATTGCCTTTAATGTTATGATAGTACATTTCGATACTAGTGCGAGAATATCGACGACTCCTATCCATATAATTCTAACTCCAGCGCCAAAGCAATAAGATTCTATTTTAAAATTCGATGCATCATAATTTCATTTCAGATTTGCAAGCAATATAATTCAAACTGGAATATTTGTGCAAAAAAATGCCAACTCGGATCTGCGAGCAACATAATTCTAACTCGACCCTCGGTGCAATAAGATGCCAATTTGTTCATACAACAATAAAATTCCTATTCGTATGTGCGAGCTATAAGATTCCAACTTAAGCTTCGGAACAATAAAATGCCAAGTCGAGAAAGAAAAATTAACTAAATGGCTATTCGCGCTCCTTTCGCTATGGTTGCATGGTCCGAATGTTTCGATCTGTATTGATCAATATCTAATTTTATTTTAACAACTATTATCGGTATGCAGTATACTCGCATTATTTCAATTTTCTATTTTTCTTCATTTCTAAATAAATTTGAATTAAAAAGCTATTAACGAATAAATATCATTTCAAGCATTTTCCAATATAGACGTTTTTACTAATAAACTCAAAGTTTCATCAATTTGTTAAAGTGTTCGTATTAATCTATATTTAATAATTTTGCCTGTTAATTTATAACTAGTATTGGATATAATGGCGATTAGTTAGTCGTAAAGAAAAAAAACTTAAGTCCTGTTTCTTGCCTAATATGATAATTTAGTACTATTTCACAACTCTATGGCGTAATAATAATGGTAACGAAACGTCATAGTCATCAAGTATAATATATATAATTTTAATATATATATTATACTTGATTAAACATATTTTTTCCCTTTTCTAGATTTTTAATAAAAATTAAATAAATGTTCGTCCACCTTTTTAATCATAGATTTATTAAAGGTGATATAAAGCGAACGTTTGGCTCAATCGATGTGTTTTTGAAGCCGTCATAAGATGTATTTATTCGAAATTTGGAGTGTGTAAATTGTTGAAAATATGTAAACGCTATTAAAATGGAACTAGCAAGCCTTTTTTACGCCTTTGGCACACAATATACTATTGCAAATACTCGAAAATAGCCGAGTCGATCGAAAAAATCAAATTGCTTGAACTATCCAAATAGTTCAATCACTCCGAGTTGCTCGAATAATCAGAATAGTTGGAGCAATTTCAGCTACTCGATCAGTTCAACCGAACCGAGTAACTCGATCTTTGAGTAATTCGGTGAGATCGCATAATCGATTCAACTTCCTTCTCGGCTCGTGCTCGTCTTTTCGAGAATTTGAGTCGAGTAACTAGAAATTTCGGGTACTCGCTCACTCCTATCAAACACATAAAACAATCATTGTACACTGAGAGAAAAAAATATTTGTGAGAGAAAAATCGTGCATTTGTGTTGTAACAAAATAATATTTTTTCGGTATTACTACTTAGTTCTTAATTATTAAGATTTTACGATAATAGAAATGAATGAAAGTTTAATTATCAACAACTGATTCAAATAATGGGTCTGAAGTTAGAACCGTTGCTGCGCAACGATATTCTAAATTATTCTAATTCAAATTTTTTTTTAATAAAACAGGTAAAATAAATCATAAAACATCAAAGTTAGTTAAAATCTTGCAAATATTTATAAAAAAAGGTGGTGAGTCTATTTCAGGTAAAAGGCGTCGTTTAAAATAATTCAAATTGATAGGTTAAGCTTATTATATCACTACAAAGGTGTCCAGAGATTTTTATTATCCGGAACGAATACTAAGGGTAGCAACGAGGGGTGAAATCGGCCAAAAATAGAGAAAATCCCGTTTTTCTTCGGTGTTTCCTATTATATCTCAAAAAGGCGTCTTTTAAAATTATTTAAATTAACAAGTTAAGCTTACTATAACACTTCAAACGTGCCCAGAGATTTTTTTTATCCGGAACGAATATTAAGGGTAGCAACGAGGGGTGAAATCAGCCAAAAATGAAGAAAATCCCGTTCAATTTTCGCTGTTTCCTATTATATCTCAAAAAGGCGTCCTTTAAAATTATTTAAATTAACAAGGTAAGCTTATTATATCACTACAAAGATGTCCTGAGATTTTTTTTATCCGGAACGTATATTATGGGTAGCAACGCGGGGTGAAATCGGCCAAAAATGGAGAAAATACCGTTCAATTTTCGTTGTTTCCTATTATATCTCAAAAAGGCGTCATGTAAAATACATAAAAATTATAAGGTAAGCTTATTATATCACTACAAAGGTGTCCAGAGATTTTTTTTATTCGGAATTAAATCCCGTTCAATTTTCGCTGGTTCCTATTATGTCTCAAAAAGGGCTTCTTTAAAATATGATAAATTAATAAGGAAGCTATTATATCACTAGAAAGACGTCTCGTCGAGATTTTTTTTATCCGGAACGAATATTAAGGGTGGTTGGGAGGGATGAAATCAGCCAAAAATGGAGATAATCCCGTTTTTTCTTTGGCGTTTTCTATTAAATCTAATAAGGCGTCCTTTAAAATTATTTAAATTAACAAGGTGAGCTTCTTATATCACTACAAAGGTATCCTGAGATTTTTTTTATCCGGAACGAATATTAAGGGTGGCTGCGAGGGATGAAATCGGCCAAAAATGGAGAAAAAACCCGTTTTTTCTTCGGTGTTTCCTATTATATCTCATAAAGGCGACTTTTAAAATTATTTAAATTAACAAGATAAGCTTACTATAACATTACAAAGGTGTCCAGAGATTTTTTTTATCCGGAACGAATATTAACGGTAGCAACGAGGGGTAAATCGGCCAAAAATGGAGAAAATCCCGTTCAATTTTCGCTGCTTCCTATTATATCTCAAGAAGGTGTCTTTTAAAATAGATTAAATTAACAATGTAAGCTTATTATTTCACTACAAAGGTGTCCTGAGAATTTTTTTATCTGGAACGAATATTAAGTGTTGCAACGAGGGGTGAAATCGGCCAAAAATGGAGAAAATCCCCTTCAATTTTCGCTGTTTCCTATAATATCTCAAAAAGGCGTCTATTAAAATAGATAAAATTAATAAGGTAAGCTTATTATATCACTAGAAAGACGTCTCCAGATTTTTTTTATCCGGAACGAATATTAAGGGTGGTTGGGAGGGATGAAATCAGCCAAAAATGGAGATAATCCCGTTTTTTTTCTTTGGCATTTTCTATTAAATCTAATAAGGCGTCCTTTAAAATTATTTAAATTAACAAGGTGAGCTTCTTATATCACTACAAAGGTATCCTGAGATTTTTTTATCCGGAACGAATATTAAGGGTAGCAACGAGGGGTGAAATCGGCCAAAAATAGAGAAAATCCCGTTTTTTCGTCGGCGTTTGCTACCATATCTCAAAAAGGCGTCTTTTATAATTATTTAAATTAACAAGGTAAGCATATTATATCACTACAAAGGTGTCCAGAGATTTTTTTATCGGAAACAAATATTAAGGGTGGCTGCGAGGGGTAAAATCGGCCAAAAATGGAGAAAAACCCGTTTTTCTTCGGTGTTTCCTATTATATCTCATAAAGGCGACTTTTAAAATTATTTAAATTAACAAGATAAGCTTACTATAACATTACAAAGGTGTCCAGAGATTTTTTTATCCGGAACGAATATTAACGGTAGCAACGAGGGGTAAATCGGCCAAAAATGGAGAAAATCCCGTTCAATTTTCGCTGTTTCCTATTATATCTCAAGAAGGTGTCTTTTAAAATAGATTAAATTAACAATGTAAGCTTATTATTTCACTACAAAGGTGTCCTGAGAATTTTTTTATCTGGAACGAATATTAAGTGTTGCAACGAGGGGTGAAATCGGCCAAAAATGGAGAAAATCCCCTTCAATTTTCGCTGTTTCCTATTATATCTCAAAAAGGCATGTTTTAAAATAGATAAAATTCATAAGGTAAGCTTATTATATCACTAGAAAGACGTCTCGAGATTTTTTTTATCCGGAACGAATATTAAGGGTGGTTGGGAGGGATGAAATCAGCCAAAAATGGAGATAATCCCGTTTTTTCTTTGGCGTTTTCTATTAAATCTAATAAGGCGTCCTTTAAAATTATTTAAATTAACAAGGTGAGCTTCTTATATCACTACAAAGGTATCCTGAGATTATTTTTATCCGGAACGAATATTAAGAGCAGCAACGAGGGGTGAAATCGGCCAAAAATGGAGAAAATCCAGTTCAATTTTCGCTGTTTCCTATTATGTCTCAAAAAGGCGTCTTTTAAAATAGATAAAATTAATAAGGTAAGCTTATTATATCACTAGAAAGGTGTCCCGAGAGTTTCTTTATCCGGAACGAATATTAAGGGTAGCAACGAGGGGTGAAATCGGCTAAAAATGGAGAAAATCCCGTTCAATTTTCGCTGTTTCCTATTAAATCTCAAAAAGGCGTCTTTTAAACTAGATAAAATTAATAAGATAACCTTATTATATCACTAGAAAGGCGTCCCGAGATTTTTTTTATCCGGAAAGAATATTAAGGGTGGTTGGGAGGGATGAAATCAGCCAAATATGGAGATGATCCCGTTTTTTCTTTGGCGTATTCTATTATATCTAAAAAGGCGTCCTTTAAAATTATTTAAATTAACAAGGTAAGCTTCTTATATCACTACAAAGGTGTCCTGAGATTTTTTTTATCCGGAACGAATATTAAGAGTAGCAACGAGGGGTGAAATCGGCCAAAAATGGAGAAAATCCAGTTCAATTTTCGCTGTTTCCTATTATATCTCAAAAAGGCGTCCTTTAAAATAGATAAAATTAATAAGGTAAGCTTATTATATCACTAGAAAGGTGTCCCGAGAGTTTCTTTATCCGGAACGAATATTAAGGGTAGCAACGAGGGGTGAAATCGGCTAAAAATGGAGAAAATCCCGTTCAATTTTCGCTGTTTCCTATTAAATCTCAAAAAGGCGTCTTTTAAACTAGATAAAATTAATAAGATAACCTTATTATATCACTAGAAAGGCGTCCCGAGATTTTTTTTATCCGGAAAGAATATTAAGGGTGGTTGGGAGGGATGAAATCAGCCAAATATGGAGATGATCCCGTTTTTTCTTTGGCGTATTCTATTATATCTAAAAAGGCGTCCTTTAAAATTATTTAAATTAACAAGGTAAGCTTCTTATATCACTACAAAGGTGTCCTGAGATTTTTTTTATCCGGAACGAATATTAAGAGTAGCAACGAGGGGTGAAATCGGCCAAAAATGGAGAAAATCCAGTTCAATTTTCGCTGTTTCCTATTATATCTCAAAAAGGCGTCCTTTAAAATTATTTAAATTAACAAGGTAAGCATATTATATCAGTACAAAGGTGTCCAGAGATTTTTTTTATCCGGAAAGAATATTAAGGGTAGAACGAGGGGTGAAATCTGCCAAAAATGGAGAAAATCCAGTTCAATTTTCGCTGTTTCCTATTATATCTCAAAAATGCATCTTTTCAAATAGATAAAATTAATAAGGTAAGCTTATTATATCACTAGAAAGGCGTCCCGAGATTTTTTTATCCGAACGAATATTAAGGGTGGTTGGGAGGGATGAAATCAGCCAAAAATGGAGATAATCCCGTTTTTCTTTGGCGTTTTCTATTATATCTAAAAAGGCGTCCTTTAAAATTATTTAAATTAACAAGGTGAGCTTCTTATAATCACTACAAAGGTGTCCTGAGATTTTTTTTATCCGAACGAATATTAAGAGTAGCAACGAGGGGTGAAATCGGCCAAAAATGGAGAATATCCAGTTCAATTTTCGCTGTTTCCTATTATATCTCAAAAAGGCGTCTTTTAAAATAGATAAAATTAATAAGGTAAGCTTATTATATCACTAGAAAGGTGTCCCGAGAATTTCTTTATCCAGAACGAATATTAAGGGTAGCAACGAGGGGTGAAATCGGCCAAAAATAGAGAAAATTCCGTTTTTCTTCGGCGTTTGCTATCATATATCAAAAGGCGTCCTTTAAAATTATTTAAAGTAATAAGGTAATCTTATTATATCACTACAAAGGTGTCCTGAGATTCTTTTATCCGGACGAATATTAAGGGTAGCACGAGGGGTGAAATCGGCCAAAATGGAGAAAATCCCGTTCAATTTTCGCTGATTCCTATTATATCTCAAAAAGGCGTCCTTTAAAATTATTTAAATTAACAAGGTAAGCTTATTATATCACTACAAAGGTATCCAGAGATTTTTTTTATCCGGAACGAATATTAAGGGTAGCAACGAGCGGTGAAATCGCCAAAAATGGTGAAAATCCGTTTTTTCCTTGGCGTTGTCTATCATATCTCAAAAGGCGTCCTTTAAAATTATTTAAATTAACAAGATGAAGATTACTATAACACTAGAAAGGTGTCCAGGAGATTTTTTTATCCGGAACGAATATTAAGAGCAGCAACGAGGGGTGAAATCGGCCAAAAATGGAGAAAATCCAGTTCAATTTTCGCTGTTTCCTATTATGTCTCAAAAAGGCGTCTTTTAAAATAGATAAAATTAATAAGGTAAGCTTATTATATCACTAGAAAGGTGTCCCGAGAGTTTCTTTATCCGGAACGAATATTAAGGGTAGCAACGAGGGGTGAAATCGGCTAAAAATGGAGAAAATCCCGTTCAATTTTCGCTGTTTCCTATTAAATCTCAAAAAGGCGTCTTTTAAACTAGATAAAATTAATAAGATAACCTTATTATATCACTAGAAAGGCGTCCCGAGATTTTTTTTATCCGGAAAGAATATTAAGGGTGGTTGGGAGGGATGAAATCAGCCAAATATGGAGATGATCCCGTTTTTTCTTTGGCGTATTCTATTATATCTAAAAAGGCGTCCTTTAAAATTATTTAAATTAACAAGGTAAGCTTCTTATATCACTACAAAGGTGTCCTGAGATTTTTTTATCCGGAACGAATATTAAGAGTAGCAACGAGGGGTGAAATCGGCCAAAAATGGAGAAAATCCAGTTCAATTTTCGCTGTTTCCTATTATATCTCAAAAAGGCGTCCTTTAAAATTATTTAAATTAACAAGGTAAGCATATTATATCAGTACAAAGGTGTCCAGAGATTTTTTTATCCGGAAAGAATATTAAGGGTAGAACGAGGGGTGAAATCTGCCAAAAATGGAGAAAATCCAGTTCAATTTTCGCTGTTTCCTATTATATCTCAAAAATGCATCTTTTCAAATAGATAAAATTAATAAGGTAAGCTTATTATATCACTAGAAAGGCGTCCCGAGATTTTTTTTATCCGGAACGAATATTAAGGGTGGTTGGGAGGGATGAAATCAGCCAAAAATGGAGATAATCCCGTTTTTTCTTTGGCGTTTTCTATTATATCTAAAAAGGCGTCCTTTAAAATTATTTAAATTAACAAGGTGAGCTTCTTATATCACTACAAAGGTGTCCTGAGATTTTTTTTATCCGGAACGAATATTAAGAGTAGCAACGAGGGGTGAAATCGGCCAAAAATGGAGAATATCCAGTTCAATTTTCGCTGTTTCCTATTATATCTCAAAAAGGCGTCTTTTAAAATAGATAAAATTAATAAGGTAAGCTTATTATATCACTAGAAAGGTGTCCCGAGAATTTCTTTATCCAGAACGAATATTAAGGGTAGCAACGAGGGGTGAAATCGGCCAAAAATAGAGAAAATTCCGTTTTTTCTTCGGCGTTTGCTATCATATATCAAAAAGGCGTCCTTTAAAATTATTTAAAGTAATAAGGTAATCTTATTATATCACTACAAAGGTGTCCTGAGATTCTTTTTATCCGGAACGAATATTAAGGGTAGCAACGAGGGGTGAAATCGGCTAAAAATGGAGAAAATCCCGTTCAATTTTCGCTGTTTCCTATTATATCTCAAAAAGGCGTCCTTTAAAATTATTTAAATTAACAAGGTAAGCTTATTATATCACTAGAAAGGTGTCCCGAGAATTTCTTTATCCAGAACGAATATTAAGAGCAGCAACGAGGGGTGAAATCGGCCAAAAATGGAGAAAATCCAGTTCAATTTTCGCTGTTTCCTATTAAATCTCAAAAAGGCGTCTTTTAAACTAGATAAAATTAATAAGATAACCTTATTATATCACTAGAAAGGCGTCCCGAGATTTTTTTTATCCGGAAAGAATATTAAGGGTGGTTGGGAGGGATGAAATCAGCCAAATATGGAGATGATCCCGTTTTTTCTTTGGCGTATTCTATTATATCTAAAAAGGCGTCCTTTAAAATTATTTAAATTAACAAGGTAAGCTTCTTATATCACTACAAAGGTGTCCTGAGATTTTTTTTATCCGGAACGAATATTAAGAGTAGCAACGAGGGGTGAAATCGGCCAAAAATGGAGAAAATCCAGTTCAATTTTCGCTGTTTCCTATTATATCTCAAAAAGGCGTCCTTTAAAATAGATAAAATTAATAAGGTAAGCTTATTATATCACTAGAAAGGTGTCCCGAGAATTTCTTTATCCAGAACGAATATTAAGGGTAGCAACGAGGGGTGAAATCGGCCAAAAATAGAGAAAATTCCGTTTTTTCTTCGGCGTTTGCTATCATATATCAAAAAGGCGTCCTTTAAAATTATTTAAAGTAATAAGGTAATCTTATTATATCACTACAAAGGTGTCCTGAGATTCTTTTTATCCGGAACGAATATTAAGGGTAGCAACGAGGGGTGAAATCGGCCAAAAATGGAGAAAATCCCGTTCAATTTTCGCTGATTCCTATTATATCTCAAAAAGGCGTCCTTTAAAATTATTTAAATTAACAAGGTAAGCTTATTATATCACTACAAAGGTATCCAGAGATTTTTTTTATCCGGAACGAATATTAAGGGTAGCAACGAGCGGTGAAATCGGCCAAAAATGGAGAAAATCCCGTTCAATTTTCGCTGTTTCCTATTATCTCAAAAAGGCGTCCTTTAAAATTATTTAAATTAACAAGATAAGATTACTAGAACACTAGAAAGGTGTCCAGAGATTTTTTTTATCCGGAACGAATATGAAGGGTAGCAACGAGGGGTGAAATCGGCCAAAAATGGTGAAAATCTCGTTCTTTCGTCGGCGTTTGCTACCATATCTCAAAAAGGCGTCCTTTAAAATTATTTAAATCAATAAGGTAATCTTATTATATCACTGCAAAGATGACCTGAGATTTTTTTTGTCCGGAACGAATATTAAGGGTAGCAATGAGGGGTGAAATCGGCCAAAAATAGAGAAAATCCCGTATTTCGTCGGCGTTTGCTACCATATCTCAAAAAGGCGTCCTTTAAAATTATTTAAATTAACAAGGTAAGCTTATTATATCACTACAAAGGTGTCCCGAGATTTTTTTTATCCGAAAAGAATATTAAGGGTAGCAACGAGGGGTGAAATCGGCCAAAAATGGAGAAAATCCCGTTCAATTTTCGCTGTTTCCTATTATAACTCAAAAAGGCATCTTTTAAAATAGAGAAAATTAATAAGGTAAGCTTATTATATCACTAGAAAGGCGTCCCGAGATTTTTTTTATCCGGAAAGAATATTAAGGGTGGTTGGGAGGGATGAAATCAGCCAAATATGGAGATGATCCCGTTTTTTCTTTGGCGTATTCTATTATATCTAAAAAGGCGTCCTTTAAAATTATTTAAATTAACAAGGTAAGCTTCTTATATCACTACAAAGGTGTCCTGAGATTTTTTTTATCCGGAACGAATATTAAGAGTAGCAACGAGGGGTGAAATCGGCCAAAAATGGAGAAAATCCAGTTCAATTTTCGCTGTTTCCTATTATATCTCAAAAAGGCGTCCTTTAAAATTATTTAAATTAACAAGGTAAGCTTATTATATCACTAGAAAGGTGTCCCGAGAATTTCTTTATCCAGAACGAATATTAAGGGTAGCAACGAGGGGTGAAATCGGCCAAAAATAGAGAAAATTCCGTTTTTTCTTCGGCGTTTGCTATCATATATCAAAAAGGCGTCCTTTAAAATTATTTAAAGTAATAAGGTAATCTTATTATATCACTACAAAGGTGTCCTGAGATTTTTTTTATCCGGAACGAATATTAAGAGTAGCAACGAGGGGTGAAATCGGCCAAAAATGGAGAAAATCCAGTTCAATTTTCGCTGTTTCCTATTATATCTCAAAAAGGCGTCTTTTAAAATAGATAAAATTAATAAGGTAAGCTTATTATATCACTAGAAAGGTGTCCCGAGAATTTCTTTATCCAGAACGAATATTAAGGGTAGCAACGAGGGGTGAAATCGGCCAAAAATAGAGAAAATTCCGTTTTTTCTTCGGCGTTTGCTATCATATATCAAAAAGGCGTCCTTTAAAATTATTTAAAGTAATAAGGTAATCTTATTATATCACTACAAAGGTGTCCTGAGATTCTTTTTATCCGGAACGAATATTAAGGGTAGCAACGAGGGGTGAAATCGGCCAAAAATGGAGAAAATCCCGTTCAATTTTCGCTGATTCCTATTATATCTCAAAAAGGCGTCCTTTAAAATTATTTAAATTAACAAGGTAAGCTTATTATATCACTACAAAGGTATCCAGAGATTTTTTTTATCCGGAACGAATATTAAGGGTAGCAACGAGCGGTGAAATCGGCCAAAAATGGTGAAAATCCCGTTTTTTCTTCGGCGTTTGCTATCATATCTCAAAAAGGCGTCCTTTAAAATTATTTAAATTAACAAGATAAGATTACTAGAACACTAGAAAGGTGTCCAGAGATTTTTTTTATCCGGAACGAATATGAAGGGTAGCAACGAGGGGTGAAATCGGCCAAAAATGGTGAAAATCTCGTTCTTTCGTCGGCGTTTGCTACCATATCTCAAAAAGGCGTCCTTTAAAATTATTTAAATCAATAAGGTAATCTTATTATATCACTGCAAAGATGACCTGAGATTTTTTTTGTCCGGAACGAATATTAAGGGTAGCAATGAGGGGTGAAATCGGCCAAAAATAGAGAAAATCCCGTATTTCGTCGGCGTTTGCTACCATATCTCAAAAAGGCGTCCTTTAAAATTATTTAAATTAACAAGGTAAGCTTATTATATCACTACAAAGGTGTCCCGAGATTTTTTTTATCCGAAAAGAATATTAAGGGTAGCAACGAGGGGTGAAATCGGCCAAAAATGGAGAAAATCCCGTTCAATTTTCGCTGTTTCCTATTATAACTCAAAAAGGCATCTTTTAAAATAGAGAAAATTAATAAGGTAAGCTTATTATATCACTAGAAAGGCGTCCCGAGATTTTTTTTATCCGGAAGGAATATTAAGTGTGGCAACGAGGATTAAAATCGGCCAAAAATGGAGAAAATCCCGTTCAATTTTCGCTGTTTCCTATTATATCTCAAAAAGGCGTCCTTTAAAATTATTTAAATTAACAAGGTAAGCTTATTATATCAGTACAAAGGTGTCCAGAGATTTTTTTATCCGGAAGAATATTAAGGGTAGAACGAGGGGTGAAATCTGCCAAAAATGGAGAAAATCCAGTTCAATTTTCGCTGTTTCCTATTATATCTCAAAAATGCATCTTTTCAAATAGATAAAATTAATAAGGTAAGCTTATTATATCACTAGAAAGGCGTCCCGAGATTTTTTTTATCCGGAACGAATATTAAGGGTGTTGGGAGGGATGAATCAGCCAAAAATGGAGATAATCCCGTTTTTTCTTTGGCGTTTTCTATTATATCTAAAAAGGCGTCCTTTAAAATTATTTAAATTAACAAGGTGAGCTTCTTATATCACTACAAAGGTGTCCTGAGATTTTTTTTATCCGGAACGAATATTAAGAGTAGCAACGAGGGGTGAAATCGGCCAAAAATGGAGAATATCCAGTTCAATTTTCGCTGTTTCCTATTATATCTCAAAAAGGCGTCTTTTAAAATAGATAAATTAATAAGGTAAGCTTATTATATCACTAGAAAGGTGTCCCGAGAATTTCTTTATCCAGAACGAATATTAAGGGTAGCAACGAGGGGTGAAATCGGCCAAAAATAGAGAAAATTCCGTTTTTTCTTCGGCGTTTGCTATCATATATCAAAAAGGCGTCCTTTAAAATTATTTAAAGTAATAAGGTAATCTTATTATATCACTACAAAGGTGTCCTGAGATTCTTTTTATCCGGAACGAATATTAAGGGTAGCAACGAGGGGTGAAATCGGCCAAAATGGAGAAAATCCCGTTCAATTTTCGCTGATTCCTATTATATCTCAAAAAGGCGTCCTTTAAAATTATTTAAATTAACAAGGTAAGCTTATTATATCACTACAAAGGTATCCAGAGATTTTTTTTATCCGGAACGAATATTAAGGGTAGCAACGAGCGGTGAAATCGGCCAAAAATGGTGAAAATCCCGTTTTTTCTTCGGCGTTTGCTATCATATCTCAAAAAGGCGTCCTTTAAAATTATTTAAATTAACAAGATAAGATTACTAGAACACTAGAAAGGTGTCCAGAGATTTTTTTTATCCGGAACGAATATGAAGGGTAGCAACGAGGGGTGAAATCGGCCAAAAATGGTGAAAATCTCGTTCTTTCGTCGGCGTTTGCTACCATATCTCAAAAAGGCGTCCTTTAAAATTATTTAAATCAATAAGGTAATCTTATTATATCACTGCAAAGATGACCTGAGATTTTTTTTGTCCGGAACGAATATTAAGGGTAGCAATGAGGGGTGAAATCGGCCAAAAATAGAGAAAATCCCGTATTTCGTCGGCGTTTGCTACCATATCTCAAAAAGGCGTCCTTTAAAATTATTTAAATTAACAAGGTAAGCTTATTATATCACTACAAAGGTGTCCCGAGATTTTTTTTATCCGAAAAGAATATTAAGGGTAGCAACGAGGGGTGAAATCGGCCAAAAATGGAGAAAATCCCGTTCAATTTTCGCTGTTTCCTATTATAACTCAAAAAGGCATCTTTTAAAATAGAGAAAATTAATAAGGTAAGCTTATTATATCACTAGAAAGGCGTCCCGAGATTTTTTTTATCCGGAAGGAATATTAAGTGTGGCAACGAGGATTAAAATCGGCCAAAATTCAGAAAATCCCGTTCAATTTTCGCTGTTTCCTATTATATCTCAAAAAGACGTCTTTTAAAATGTCTTAAATTAATAAGGTAAGCTTATTATAAAGCAATAAGGGTGTCCTCAGATTTTTTTTATCCGGAACGAATATTAATGGTGGCTGCGAGGGGTGAGATCGGCCAAAAAAAAAATTAATAGAAAACGCCGTAGAAAAAACGGAATTTTCTCTATTTTTGGCCGATTTTACCCCTCGTTGATACCCTTAATATTCGTCCCGGATAAAAAAATCTCTGAACACCTATCTAGTGATATAATAAGCTTACCTTGTTAATTTAAATAATTTTAAAGGACGCCTTTTTGAGATATGATAGCAAACGCCAATGAAAAAACGGGATTTTCTCCATTTTTGGCCGATTTCACCCCTCCCAACCACCCTTAATAATCGTTCTGGATAAAAAAAAATCTCTGGACACCTTTCTAGTGATATAATAAGCTTACCTTATCAATTTAAATCATTTTCAAGGTCGCCTTTTTGAGATATGATAGGAAACGCCAATGAAAAATCGGAATTTTCTCTATTTTTGCCGATTTCACCCCTCGTTGCTACCTTTAATATTCGTTCCGGATAAAAAAAATCTCTGGACACCTTTCTAGTGATATAATAAGCTTACCTTATCAATTTAAATAATTTTAAAGGTCGCCTTTTTGAGATATGATAGGAAACGCCAATGAAAAATCGGAATTTTCTCTATTTTTGGCCGATTTCACCCCTCGTTGCTACCCATAATATACGTTCGGGATAAAAAAAATCTCTGGACACCTTTGTAGTGATACATTACAACATATTAATATTTAATCATTTGAAACTTTAATTATTTAATTAAGTATAATAATTAAGAATTATACAAATAAATAATCAATAATTTGAATCTTTAACAATTTTATAATATGTATTTACAAAGTAGCTATATGTGTAAGTTCTAAGTGTAAAGTTCTTCATCACTCAGCATTGAATTATCGGCATTTTTTTCTTCACTGAATGTTTGATAGTACAGGTGATACTTTGGAGGTATAATATTACCTTTACATAGAGTTAAAAGGTCCTTTAATTTTGCTGCGGATATGCCTTGAATAGTTCCGTACGCATTTTGAAGCGTGTACTTCTGAACATTAACGTGATTTTTTTCTTTTCTCGTAATTAGAGTTTCAAAATCATTTTCGAAAGCAGTTCTGAATTGCAATTTGTTGGCTTCACCTTTTTTTACAAGGACTTGTTTTATTTTTGAAATAGGCATAGCACTGCTAGTTTTTTTAGTGCTTTTTGTTGCTGCTTTATTCCAATTTAAAGCACCTGCCAGATTCTTGAAATTATATATCATTCCATAAGTAACTCTAATAACTTGATAATGTGGTTGAGTTTGTTTCGAGCTTTCAATTACTTCACACCATTCATTCATAGTAAATATTTTTCTACCTTTAGCCCGTCTTTCGATAGCTGCATGGACTGAGTCTCCCTCATTTTGGGTATGCCCTACTTCCAAAAACGAGTGCCTAATGTTCACATTATATCTAGCTGCTGCGTACACGAACATTGAAAATAAATTTTTGTTTCTATTTTGGCCTGCACAATTATCAGACCAAAGTAGAAAATCAGTAACACCTTCGGAAGACTTTTTCTCGATATAATTAAGTAAACAGCTAGCTACTTCATTAGAGCCTCTTTTGGCATCATTTTCACTCCATACATAGCACAATGCTTCATGACGAACAATATCGTACACAGTGAAATTGTAAACAGATAATTTTCTTTTGTAGTACAAGCAACTAGCTTCTGTTTTAGGTGTACTCAAAACTTTTTGGAAATCAAAACATACTAAGCTGTAATTTTTATTTTTCTTTGCAACTAATTGATCTTGTTTTTTAACGTCTCTTGACATATTTTTGTTTTTTATATGCTCATCATACCAAGTTTGCAATTTTTCGTTATCACTAGCATTTTTGTATGACTCACACTTATCACACTGGTCCTTTTTTGGTTTGAAAAATCCAATATTAAACCTTGTGTTAAATATATCTTGATAGTGGTGTTTTGTAGCTACAGCTTCTTTTTTGTTTTCGTTTGCCCATTTAACATACATTTCGTACATTTTACTTAGAGACAAAGTTTCTTCTAAGTATTCACGATTAGAATCACTTCGTACGTAATGAGATTCTACTCTCGGGAATAAATCAATGTGTTCGATTACAGTAGCTGTTTTCGTATTATTTAGAGGCTTCAAATTTCCTTTTTTCTTTCCACGATTGTCCGATAAGTTTTGTCTTTTTCTCAGCTTTTCAAATGCCGTGTTAATCATTTGTTTACTTACATCTATGGTGTTCAAAAACATTAGTTGACAAACTGTTACACTTTCATTTCTGTAAGAGATAGTGTACGTCCGGGAAACGCTTCGTTTAGAAGTTTCATTATTTTTATTGCAATTTGCAGTCTTATATTCTTTAACATGGCGCAAAATAAAATCATACTTTCGTGCATGGTCTTCGATGCTCCAAAATTCATTGAAAAATAATTTTCTCGCTTCTTGAGAAATTTTGTATTCACATTTGAATCTGCACCCAGTACCGCATCCTTCTTTCAACTCGCGCGCGGGTTTCAATTTCTTTGTACTTAAAGAAGTATATTAAAGACCTAAATTTACAGCTCGTTTGGTAACATTCCTTTCCCATTTCTCAGGATTACTCAACCTCTTGCGTGTGTTTTGATCTTTAGGTGTGGACTTTCGTTTAACAATTGTCGATTTAACTATTAAATCATGTAATTCTGAACTGACAACTGTAGAATTAACGTTACTTTGAACCGTATCAGTTTCATCCTCATCAGACGTACAAAAAACCTCTTCATTTTCAATCGAAGTATTCAACACTTCTTCATCCTGCTCCGCATGATCTAAATAATAATCAGTCGAAAAGTTATGCAAATTGATATGAATTATTTAAATGAATATAGTTTAAATTACAATACAAAATTTTTCAAGTTTCAAGACATTTTACGACTAAAGCGTCATTGATTAAAGAATTTGTTATACTTTTATAGTACTGGCTCTAGTTAACATATTACTTATTAAGTTTTATTATTTTACTATTTATTGTAAATGTTTACATTAATATAGTTGCTATTTAAATTAAATTGATTGACAAGATGATAATTAATTTTAAATAGAAAACTTAGGCATAAAAATTGTATTACAATTATATTTATGAAAAGGATGATAAAAATTATATTGTATTAAAAAATTAAATCAATTTTTGCTTTACTGATGCACAGAAAATTGGTCATAATGATTTGATGACATAATAGTATATTGTGTGCCAAGGACGTAAAATGAGTCTTTTTAAGCAGAGTACGAAAAACACACCAGGCAAAAACACCATATTTTTTGTGATAAGGGCACGAATATACGCGTTTAAGAAGTTTCCAAAATCGGCAAACTTCGCAATTATTACGCTAACAAATTAATTTTTAATTACCATCAAATTTAATTTTACTTATGTATATGTATATATTTATGCACAAATGTTTATCAATATGTAATATATATTCGCAAAAAGCACTAAAAGACTCTATAAAAAAATGCCCGCTGTTCACAAATAAACGCCCGGTAAACGTGGGGGCGGGCGCTCTTTTTATATAGTCCTTTTACATTCAATCCGAAGATTTATATTTTTGTATTTTCATGCATGATCGAAAAAATTTTTTTATAGAAAATTTTTTTGCTCACCGGCCAGAAAAGGACTATATTAGACTCTAATTTTAGGGCGCAAAAACGCGATTTTCGTGCGTGTATTACAAAAACTATTTTATTTCAGCACATTAAATAAAAAATTATGCGTATCAAATTTTAAAAATACATAATAATTTAACCTTTAGATGTTCCAGGTAAATCTTTGTTGACATGATATTCGTAGAGATATGCGTCAAATAATGTATTATCAAAGTTTGCCAAAGGAACGTCATTTAGGAAAGTTTTTTGTTCATTTAAGTCACTGCTTTCAATTATCTGCGTATTAATTGAGTAGATGCTGGCAATATTATCATTACAATTAACATTTCCGTCTATTATCATGTCCCGCTGGTCCAGATCGAATAAAATTCGTTTTTCTTCGTTCATAATTAATTCATTTATGATTTTTTCTTTAGCAGCATCGAATCGTTCATCGATTAGCTATTTGTAATAAGAATTTTAAGTTTACTAATTTTTATGTCAATTTTTAATTTTAGGTTAAAATTGGGAAGCAAGGCTATGATGCAAATTACTCTTACCGATAAAAGGAGCTTTGCACTATTGGGTAACGAATAAGAATGGCTTTCACAAAAAACTTCTACAATAAATATGACATAAACAATTTATAATACTATTTTAATATCGTTCTTATGAAAAAATCTTTCATCATAAGCGGACTTCTACTTTCTGTTATCAGAATAGCAAGAGTGAAATTAGCAGAGAATAAAATAGTAGCGTTCGATGTAGTTAAAAATTAAGAAATTAATTTAGATACTAGTCAACCTAATTTAGATACTAATCAACCTTACTTTATTATTTATTTTATTATAAAAATATCTAAAAAACGTAATTAAACATTTTTAAGAAATAATTAAAAAAAATAATTCTTATTAAATATTCGTTAATAGCTTTTTAATTAAAATTTATTTAGAAATGAAGAAAAATAGAAAATTGAAATAATGCGAGTATACTGCATACCGATAATAGTTGTTAAAATAAAATTAGATATTGATCAATACAGATCGAAACATTCGGACCATGCAACCATAGCGAAAGGAGCGCGAATAGCTATTTAGTTAATTTTTCTTTCTTGACTTGGCATTTTATTGTTCCGAAGCTTAAGTTGGAATCTTATAGCTCGCACATACGAATAGGAATTTTATTGTTGTATGAACAAATTGGCATCTTATTGCACCGAGGGTCGAGTTAGAATTATGTTGCTCGCAGATCCGAGTTGGCATTTTTTTGCACAAATATTCCAGTTAGAATTATATTGCTTGCAAATCTGAAATGGAATTATGTTGCATCGAATTTTAAAATAGAATCTTATTGCTCTGGCGCTGGAGTTAGAATTATATGGATAGGAGGCGTCGATATGATTTCTTCCTCACGGAAGAACGAGCATATGAGGAGAAATCATATGCTCGCACGTGTGTCGAATACTATTTTTTAACATGACGTGCGAGAAACTCGATTCAGCGTGCAGGTTTTTCAATAAGCGTGCGCGAAATCGCGTTTCGCACACGAAGTGTTAAAAAAATATTTCACGCACGCTTATTCAAAAACCTCCATGCTAAATCGAGTTTCTCTCACATCGTGTTAAAAAATAGAATTCGACACACGTGCAAGCATATGATTTCTCCTCAAGTGACCTTCGCAAAGCGTCCCTTGTGGGCGAAATCATATTCTCGCACTAGTATCGAAATGTACTATTTGGGAACCAAATTTTAGAAAATTTCCATTTTCACTTTCGAAGTCTCTCTTTTTAATTCAAACTTGTGCGTATCTGTGTATTTACCCATGTGTGTGAGAAAGAATGTACATTTTACAGAATAGGTAAGCTACAAGAAGGTGCCCTAGCGCACCGACGTTTGACGCTATGTCTCGTTTTTAACCTTTGAAATGACGGCTCGACACGCTTACGTGTGCCACCAATGACTTTAAAACAAAACTTCTTTCGATATATATTAGTTATTTATATAAATAAATATTACTGCCGGCTATCAAAAAGTGAATGTTACTTAGAGAAAAACATATTGCATGTTACTGAAAGCTCCGTTCTATAATATATTGAAAATGATTAATTAATATAAAGTTGATATTTCTAATAGCCATTGTTTTGAATAAAATATAATTTCTTTTATAAAAAAGGATTGATACTTTCTTAAAGGTTGTAAGGTTTTTAAACACTGTTTAATTTTAATCAAAGTTTAATAAAATTTTATACGGTAATTTTTCAGAAGTTTTGAAAACTTTACATAAACGTTAGCAAAATCTTTAGGCAAGCTAATAGTGTATTACAATTTATATATGCGTTAGATTATTTTTGCATAATCAACAAACAATATTTATAATAAAAAATCTTTAAAAAACTAACTGGATCATTATGAATCGCAATTTTAGGCATTTTTAAGCTTATTTTCATGTTTACTTACAGAGACTTCGATTGAACAATTCGCAACGTTGCATGTTGAGACGTCGTTTTCCTCATCATACACAAAAAATGTGTGAGCAGGATTTGACTGTGGTCTGCCGAATGAACTACTTTTTTTCATGGCGATAAGAGTTTTTAATTCACAACTTTAAAAAAAGAACAAGTTTTTTAGATAATTAGATTAAATACACACAAAATCACAAATTAGCATTAAATTAGTCATAATTAATTAAAATAAAATAAAAAAATAATTAAGATTATAATATTAATATTAAGCAAAAAAGGGCAATTTACGTTTACTTAGTATGGTTTGAAGCATTTTGTAAGATAGTTTATACACTTTTATTACAATGTACAAAAAATAATATGGAACTTACTTTTATATGCCTTCGGATTCAGTTTTGTAAAAAGGTTTTCGTTGACCAAAGAGACTCCAAAAGCACATCCGTACACTACGAAGTCTCGTTGTAAAAAGACATCGTCTTAGGCCCATGTTTAACTAATTGTACTTGAAGCGAAAACCAAAGGACGTACATATATATATATATATATATAATCGTTTATTATTAAATATCGCAGTATACATGTAACTTTCGTTATAGCGTTAAATGTCGGTTTTTATTGTACGTAGATCTGAAACATCGTGCGTAAAACGAGAAAATTTGAAAATTCTTAATAAAACTATGTAGGGGAGACTGAGGATTTTCAAACTCTTTTTTTATTAATTCCTTTTCTTATTGAAAACGATAAAATTTTACAATTGTAACTATGGAAACTTACCTTTAAATATCTCATGAATTTTTTTACTCACGAAATTTATTGGTAGGGCGCTTTATTTTATGCTTGAAAAAAGCTACTTTGTACAAAAATGCTCTAAACCTGGGGTAATTTTGAACATACTATGGAAAAATTTTGTACCCATTTGCAATTTATTTTTTTTCCAATATAAACAACAATATTTGATAAGCGCAATTACTGAAACATCATTACTTTTTATGAACTCGTACAATTTTTTTAGATGCCTGATTTATCTATACGACTGTTTATTTGAAGTTTAAAACCTAATGTTATTTTAATCTCGCTCCGTTCGGGTTTCACCTATTACTCCCCGCACTCACTTTTTACTCTCCGTACTCACTTTTTTACTCACCGCATTGACTTATTGAAAAATACACTTTTTATCTCAATAATTAATTATTTAATAAAATATACCATAAATAATACATAAGTAATATAACCAATTAGAAATATGAAAATAAATGATTAAATTGTTGTTATTGTTTTGTTGTCGAATAAAGTGGCCTTTTTCAGGTGATTTGGGTGAAAAATTTTATATGCACCAAGGGAGTAAAGTAGGCGTTTATTTCCGGGATGAAAGTTACTGCCCGAGCTGTAGCGAGGGCAGTAATCATCCAAGGGAATAACCGCCTTTTACTCTCGAGAAATAACTATTACTCATATAGAGTATTCTTTAAAAATTATTGAAAAATTTTCTGTATTTTGTTGTACAAAATAAAAACATAAACGAGAGTGATTAAGTTCGATTTGATAAAGAAAAATATGAGTAAACGTACATTGCGGAAAGCCTTTTGCGAAAATAAGGTATCAAGTATAACAATTTTTTCTGGAGCCTAAAATAAAAATAAATATGTTTAGAACCCCTTTAAACAAACCTCTCAATAAGTTATTTACTGTAGATAAATATACGTTTATAAAAAATATTTTTATTTTCTTTAAGCTAACCCAGGCTTGTCCGTTTAAGCGCAAACATTCGTGCATTTATCAACAAATATGGTGTGCAACCAAGGGCTAAGTGGTCTTTTTTCCTCGTGCGTTTGAGTTCTCGGCTTCGGCTAGTTTGCACCGCGTACTGCAAATCCACACTCACAAGAAGGAGTTCCAGTCTCCGGGTCACGGTTTTCGTTGCAACTTTGGGAACTGTTTTCTGGTACATAAATATGATAAAATACACGCGAAATTCAATCGCATAGGCTGTTTGACAAAAGTTATGCGCAAATAATGAAAAATTGTGAAAAAAATATGCTTTAGTTTAATTGCTGATAAGTCGGAAACCGTTAGAGATAGACATTCAAACCCAAAACCACAAGAAAGCTGAGATCAAGTACTTCAGATTAAAAAAAAATAAGCTCAAAAGTATTAATTTGGAACAAAGTTATCGGAAAAATAAGCATATGAAGTAATTTTGATAAAAATTTAGTACTATAAATTTATTTTAATTTTTAGACCAAAATTACTTCATATGCTTGTTTTTCCGATAACTTTGTTCCAAATTAATAGTTTTGAGCTTATTTTTTTTTAATCTGAAGTACTTGATCTCAGCTTTCTTGTGGTTTTGGGTTTGAATGTCTATCTCTAACGGTTTCCGACTTATCAGCAATTAAACTAAAGCATATTTTTTTCACAATTTTTCATTATTTGCGCATAACTTTCGTCAAACAGCCTATGAGATTGAATTTCGCGTGTATTTTATCATATTTATATACCAGAAAACAGTTCCCAAAGTTGCAACGAAAACCGTGACCCGGAGACTGGAACCCTCCTTGTCAGTCTAAAAAAGTACACTTTAAGCCCTTGGCACACAATATACTATTGTTTTAAAAAAACCTTATTAATATTGCATAAATATTCTGAAATAAAAAAGATATTAAAAAAATTTGAAAATGCTCCTGCAGAAAAATACACCTGTCGCCCTTATATATATACATATAAAACTACTGAATTGGAAAGTAAATTATATATATACATATATATATATATATGTATATATATATATATATATATATATATATATATATATATATATATATATATATATATATATATATATATATATATATATATAATTTACTTTCCAATTTAGTAGTTTTATATGTATATAGGAATTAAATTGTTAATACTATACCTTTTCGAAATTACGATGCGTTCATTTATGTACGAAAATTTGATTAAAAGTTCTTGGTAATTAATTTCATTTTTTAGTACGCAATTAATCTACCGATGATTTCAATCTATAAAATAACGTAACGTAACTCGGTTTTTACTTTCGTTACCTATTTTTGTAACGCAACTAAAAATCAAGTGCATTTTCGTTTCGTTTTTGTGTACCGTAACGAAAATCAAATGCAATTTCGTTTCGTTTTTGTGTACCGTAACGAAAATCAAATGTATTTTCGTTTCGTTTTTGTGTACCGTAACGAAAATCAAATACATTTTCGTTACGTTTTTTAGTATCGTAACGAAAGTTTAAAGCAGATTTGTTACGTTATATAATTAATAACGTAACGTAACTAAACTTCACTTAGACGTTACCTTACAATGGAGTAAAATTTGAAACGTATACTTTGTTTTTTCGAAGTGCCTGAAGAGGTCCGCAAACCAGTGGACGAAACGTTGCACGATTTTTCAAATTGAGAATAAAAAAATTTTTTATTCCTTGTTTAACTTGGATTGACCCTCAAAGATCGACAATTTTTCTTTTTTTAACCTACAATGGAGGGTGTACAAAATTTAACGTAACTAAAGTTTTAGTTACTCAGAAGTCCCTGCTTTTGAAACCTTAAATTATAAAATTAAAATGTTTAATTATGCCTACAATAATATATCAAATATACCTCCTACCATATTAGCAACAGACTTAAAACATCATTTGTCCATGTTCGCGAGTGAAATGTTAAATTTTACTATATTATTTTCCTTTAATGTAGGTGATGTTGTAGTACATGACGAAGTATAGAATTTGTATCTGATTATTAGGGAAATTACTGATTTTGTATATGCAAAAAATTTACGGCGAAATAGCATCAAAGTGCTGCAAAATCTAATAATCAAACATCATGAAATGTACTGCAAACCTTTTTTTCGTCATTTCATACCTAAGCATCATTTACTACAACACTATCTTTACATCATTGAACAGAGCGGTTCTGTAAGTCATTTCTGTACTATAATATGAGAATCAAAATATAAAGATTTGAAAAAAATAACTGCGTCAACTTCAAGCCGTAAAAATATTCAACTGACAATTGCTGATTTAATATTAGTTCCAATGTTGATTTTGAGTATGGACAAGATCTGATAAACACTTTACCTGTAGAATTTCAAAACGATACTGTTAGAATTTCATTTGTTGAATACTATGGGTAAAAGTTTAAAGTTGGCAATGTGATTTATATAGATTTTAAAGATTCGCTACCATATTTTGTAATTATAGATAAAATTATTTATACGCAATATATTTTGATAAAAAATTGCATTCATTTTTAGTGGAACTAACTGATGAAAACAATTATTAATCTTGAAAACTTACATGCGATCTGACGGAGGCAAAGGAAAAAAAATCTTAAAAAGACAGATTTTTTTTTATAATAAGCAACGTTTTGTTGGCGTGGTCTGCCAACCTCTTCAGGCTATTTATTAGACACAAAAAACAATTACAATTGAGAACGCACATATGAAAATACACTAAAATAAAACATTTTGTACCTTTAATCGGATTATCGATGCGTCAAATGATCTGTTAAATTTTGTGTACATCGTCGTGTTTATATATGTAGCGAGTGTAAACACAGAAAACGTCAAACGGTTGATAATGAGGCATTTAAATTTCTAAGAACTGGCAAATAAGTGGTATTTAAAAATTTAATATCCTCTTTCTTGTTGATATTATTACTATCAATTTTGATTTGTTCATTTCAGAAATCAAACGTGTGTTGTAGTTACATTCGCTATCGACAAATTTTACGCCATCCCAGTCAAATGCATGTTTAAAAAGAGATACATGTTGATTAACCACTAAATCTGGATTTTTATTATTTCTATGTTCATTTATCCTAGTTTTTAAAGAACGCTTCGTTTCACCAATATAAGAAACAGGACAATTGTTGCATTTAAATTTATAGACAACATTTGTATGTTTTAGTTTTTTAGTACAGTCTTTGCCTAATTTAATGATAGAATTGAAATTTTTCTGTACTAATGGTAGTGGTTGAATATTGTAAGGGTGTAAAATCTGTGATAATTTATTGAAATTAATGGTATAAGGAAGCTTCTATTGTTTTAGATTTTATTAATTCGAAATTACATATTATGTCTTATCAATAGGATAATCATTGTTTAATAACAACTTTTGTACAATTTTAAAGTGTTTGAGTAAAAACATTCATTAGATAACAAAAATGCTCGGTCTATTAAATTATAGATAATGTTCTGTTTTTGCTGAATTGGATGATTTGAGAAATAATTGATAAGTCTGCCAGATGCTGTAGGTTTTTGATACCAATCTGTTATAATATGACCATTAGTTCTAAATAAAGAGACGTCAAGGAAATTGATTTTTTTTGTCTTTTTCCAACTCAAAAGTGAACTGTATATTTTTGTCATGAGAGTTGAACACATTAATAACTAGATCTATATATTCTTTTTGAACGCACATAATCGTGTCATCTATATATCTAAAGTAGAAAAGAGGTTTGCAATTATGTAAAGTCAATAATTTTTCTAGACAATAATTTTCAAAATCATCCATTACAATGTCAAATAGTGGAGAGATAGGAGAACCCATAGGTGTGCCATGAGTCTGTTGGTAATATGTGCCTTTAAATGTAAAGAGAGTTTTATTGTACAGAAATTTTGTACATTCTAAAATCTCATTGAAGGGAATATTACGTTTATTGTTAATACCGGAAAATCTTCTTTCTAATCTGTCTAATACTAATGAAAACAATTATTGTTATATAAAATCATTAAAAAATACAGTTTCATGCATTCTTGGTAAAATGTCCGATAATCAATATTTCATAACTGTTACGTACGACCGCGCCCGGACCCAATCGGTCATCGACACCCGCATCCATCCCGTCAGAAAAACTCGCTCAGCAATAGCGCGAGCTACCTCACGATTCGTGATGGTTGCCAAGCGATTCGCGCAAGCTGACAATTGACACATCGACAAAAGAACGAATTAGGAAAGGCCCCGTAATTTACGCGAGGCCGGAACATCAGGAATCGATAAACCGTCGAAGTGATCGGACGCTAGAACCGAACAACCGACAACTTACGGAACGATCGGTCACATTCCGACCAACTTGGAGTTGCTTCAGTTCCGGAACCATTAGACTCGAGAACCTACGACTGACGCGGCGAACACACAACACAAATTTCAATATCACACTACCTCACGGCGGATCTCTCTAGTTTGAGACAATAAATAATTAATATCAAGGTATACCCCCGGTTTACTTAATAGTGCTTGCCCATCAAACGGCAGCAGACGGTATTCCTGCACCCATATCCCTTCTGCGGTAAACCATCGTTACGTTCCTCATTCTGTGAGGAGTCGTACGTAACACTACAAAGTATGCTATACTTTGCTATATAAGGAAATCGCTTAAACTATATGTATATATATTATGTCATGAATTGTGTAGTAATTTTATTGACAAAAAATATTTTTAATATACACACACTCGGTAATCGAATTATTATCATTGAAACCTTTTTTTAATTTATATAAACTTATGAATAGTACACTGTAAAAAATGTCATTAAATTTAATGTACTATAATGAAAATATTTACATAAAAATTAATAAAATCATGCATTAAATACGATTAATGTACAATTTTAATAAAATTAATTTTATTTTCTATTAAATTTAATGAACACGTGAACAAATTTTAATGAAAAGACCTAAAAACAAAAAATGTTGTGTCTATACATTAAAATTTAATGTATTGATGAAAAAATTAGTAAATTTAATGCACTCTAATAAAAATATATTCATTAAAATTAAAAAAATCGTGCATTTAAGTCGAATAGTGTTCATTTATATTAAACTTAATTCAATTTTACACTGAAAACAGCAGAATAATACTTAATAGAGCCAATGACAAATTTGAAGGTAGGATTCGAACTCTGAGTTGCCGTGCACTAATCACGCACCATACCACTTTTTGTCCACTATGGTTGCTGGAATTTCTTCAGTTCCTTACTGAGGAGTCCAAGCTGGAGATCGAGGACGAAACGCCTTTTAATTGTTTTAAAAAGGCCGTGCTCTGGGAAATTCCACCAACTGTAGTGGACAAAGAGTACAATAGGCCTGCTTTATTCTAAAAGTAAAGTATTTAGTTCAAAGAGACCGATATTATATACTCACATACATATCAACGAACGATAGATTCATTTTGTTTGTAATTATTAAAATACTTATAATTTGTAAGATTATACATTGATATATTTATTACATACCAAAAAATTTTAAAATTTTAGTATTAAATCTAAGTTTAACAAAAATTGAAATTTATGCAATATACATTTTTTTTCTTTTTTTTCATTTACTGGTTTGTGCCATTTTTCTGGCACTTCCTGCCGTTTGTCCCCGCCTGGAAGACTTCAACGGCGTTCACCCACCGCCTCTGTGTGGGTGCTTTTTCCCCACCTTTTTTAATCCTCAGCAATTTCGCACTTACCTGGGGTTATGCCTGTGGGAGAGGGAAACCTGTGAAGCAGGGAAAACCTCACCCCAGATGGCCCGGTGTTTTCGAAATATTCTGTTTGGGTGTCAAAGTTACATTACGTAGGCCATGACACCGAAACGGAATGTTCCACACCTCCCGCTCGCGTTGTGGAATGTGAAAAAGCACCTAAGCGATCACGAAAGCAGCACGAGAATGATCTCCCATCCAAGTACTAACCGCGTTTTCGACGTGTTTATTTATTATGCTACCGGACCAAAAAAAATTGCAATACCACTTTTCCTGCGTAAAATTTAATGCTCTATCAGAATCTAAACTCAAAAATTCGATTAAGCACCGAGAAAAAAAATATGGCTGATTTAAACGTAAAAAACGTAAAAATTTTGTAAAAAAAATTTTTTTTGCATTTTTTTTCACAATGATACCGAAAAGTATCAACTTTATACTACGATCAAAGGTGATCATGGCACGTAAACATTAAGTGGAACTTTTTCAGAAAAATTCATCTACGCGATTTTTCAAAATGGCGGCAAGCATGAAAAAATTTTATGGAAATCTTAATCTATCGTTTTTTTAAAAACTACAAACTTTAAGAAAAAAATTTTAAGAACAGAAATGTCTTAAGATTAATCAAAAAACACTCAAAATTTTTCGAAACATTTTTTGATTTTCGAAAATTTCAAAAAATCCAATTTTTTAAAAATACCAAAAAAAATTGAAAAAAAATTTTTGAGTGTTTTTTGACTAATTTTAAGACTTTCTCGTTCTTAAAAATTTTTTCGTATAGTCTATGGGTTTAGAGAAATAGTATATTACACACCTAGGGAGGTAAAGTATTGGTCAGCCCATAGCACATATAAATTGGCACCTGAGCCGAAGGCGAGGGTGGCAAACATGTGCTATGGGGTGACCATTTTACCTCCCGTGGGATGTATACTATTTTTCACCACCAGTAGGCCGAAAATAACACATTCCTTTTTCGGTGCCGGGAGGGAATGTGGTACTTTCGGTCTACGTGTGGTGAAAAACATTTTTCTTGAATTGTACATAAAGTTTGGTTTCTATCTACCACTACAAAATTCTCCAACAAACTTGTACATCTTTTCATTTCTGCATGGACACATATTCTATACAATTTGTACATGAATTATAAGTAAAGCATATAATAAAAATATTGGTTTTTACTTTTTCAATACATTTGTTATGCCACGAAAACGTTAAAAATCTTCTGCTTCGCCGCATCCAGAGTATGAATCAGATTATTTGGATAGTGATTCCGACGAAAGCATATTGATTCCAAATGCAGACAATTCAGGCCCCGATGATTTTGATTCCGATTGTGATTCGAAACCTGCTTCAGATTCTGAACATGAATTCACACTACCGAATAATACTTATAAAAAAGCTTGTGTTAGTTATTCTGAAAACTTAGATAAACTTGAAAAAAAATCACGAATTCATTTGGATCGATGGCGAGAAGTTATATTCAAGTACTTGTGAAGAAACAATATTATTATCTGAAGCTGTAAAAAAGAATATAAAGGCGTGCGAGCCTTTCCAAATGTTTGAAATCTTTTTTTCCACCAAAATGAAACAATATATAATTGATGCGACTAAAGAGAATAATTATGATTTAAAATTACAAGATCTTGACACTTCTATAGGTATAGTTATTTTTAGTTCATTCAATAAAAGAAAGTCTCAGAGAGATTATTGGTCATCTGATCCATTCTTATCTAATGACATTGTTTCTTCTGCAATGACTCGCGATAAGTTTGAAGAAATTAAATCTAAAATAAAATATTCAAAAGCTAAAGACAAGGATCCAAACGATAGAGGGTGGCGGGTTCGTCTGATGTTGAAACTTTTTCAAAACAACCTCCTAAAGTTTGGAATGTGGAAAACTTCTATATGTATTGATGAAATGATGGCCAAGTCTTATGCAAAAACTGTATTAAAACAATTTATTTGAGGCAAACCAATTAGGTTTGGTTTAAAATTTTGGGGTTTACGCACTTGAGATGGCTATCTACTGAATTTAGATCTATATTGCGGTAAAAATTCCCAAACCGGCAATAAATTAGCAAAATGTGCTTTAGGTACACGTGTAGTATTGCATTTATTAGAATCTTTTTTCGGCTAATAAATTATAATAAAATCCCTGCATTTCATTTATACTTTGATAATTTTTTTACAAATATGGATTTGATTTTACCCTTGCAAAAATTACGTTTGAAATGCACTGGCACTATCAGAGACAATCGAGTCAAAGAAAAGAATATACTTGAAAAGAAAGCTCCACGAGGTACTTATATTGTAAAACATGATCAAAATAGTGGCATAAATTTCATCACTATTATGGATTCGAAGCCCGTTTCAATAGCTTCAACAGCTGCAGGTGTAACTTCACTATCAACTTCGAGAAGATATAGTTCAGAGGCTGGATCCAAAACTGATATACCTTTTCCGCAAGATGTTCATTTGTACAATAAATTTATGGGCGGTGTTGACGTGCATGATGGGCACTGCAATAATGTACTTCCAAGTATACGTTTCAAAAAATGGACATGGGTCGTTTTTATAAGATTTATACAGGCATCCATTACAAACGCCCACGTAATTTTCAATGCTACACGTGATGGAAGGAAAAAATTTCGAATAAAAGAGATAATTATTTCCATTGCTAAATATTATATTCTGAAAGGTGGAACAAGTAAAACATTTCATACACGATCTAATAGAGACAAATTAAAAAATTGTTCAAATAAAGAATGTCCAATGAGAACAAGGTTCTATTGTGAAAAATGCTATCTGTATATGTACAATAATTGTTGGGCAAAAAAGCACTGATAACAGATAATGTTAAAGTGAGAGGCAAGGATCCAAACGATAGAGGGTGGCGGGTTCGTCTGATGTTGAAACTTTTTCAAAACAACCTCCTAAAGTTTGGAATGTGGAAAACTTCTATATGTATTGATGAAATGATGGCCAAGTCTTATGCAAAAACTGTATTAAAACAATTTATTTGAGGCAAACCAATTAGGTTTGGTTTAAAATTTTGGGGTTTACGCACTTGAGATGGCTATCTACTGAATTTAGATCTATATTGCGGTAAAAATTCCCAAACCGGCAATAAATTAGCAAAATGTGCTTTAGGTACACGTGTAGTATTGCATTTATTAGAATCTTTTTTCGGCTAATAAATTATAATAAAATCCCTGCATTTCATTTATACTTTGATAATTTTTTTACAAATATGGATTTGATTTTACCCTTGCAAAAATTACGTTTGAAATGCACTGGCACTATCAGAGACAATCGAGTCAAAGAAAAGAATATACTTGAAAAGAAAGCTCCACGAGGTACTTATATTGTAAAACATGATCAAATAGTGGCATAAATTTCATCACTATTATGGATTCGAAGCCCGTTTCAATAGCTTCAACAGCTGCAGGTGTAACTTCACTATCAACTTCGAGAAGATATAGTTCAGAGGCTGGATCCAAAACTGATATACCTTTTCCGCAAGATGTTCATTTGTACAATAAATTTATGGGCGGTGTTGACGTGCATGATGGGCACTGCAATAATGTACTTCCAAGTATACGTTTCAAAAAATGGACATGGGTCGTTTTTATAAGATTTATACAGGCATCCATTACAAACGCCCACGTAATTTTCAATGCTACACGTGATGGAAGGAAAAAATTTCGAATAAAAGAGATAATTATTTCCATTGCTAAATATTATATTCTGAAAGGTGGAACAAGTAAAACATTTCATACACGATCTAATAGAGACAAATTAAAAAATTGTTCAAATAAAGAATGTCCAATGAGAACAAGGTTCTATTGTGAAAAATGCTATCTGTATATGTACAATAATTGTTGGGCAAAAAAGCACTGATAACAGATAATGTTAAAGTGAGAGGCAAGGGTACTCACGATAAGAAGCACCCCAAAGGAGACAAAGTTCTACCACGTCCACGCCGTTCTCTCTGGGTAATGCTAAGAGTAGAAAAGAACCATGTACATGCATAAAATCAGCAAAGTTGTCAAGGAACACTCACAAATTTTTTCAAAACATTTTTGGGATTTTTAAAAAATTGAATTTTTGAAATTTTTGAAAATCAAAAAAAGTTTCGAAAAATTTTGAAAGAATTTGAGTGTTCTTTGATTAATTTTAAGACATTTTTGTTTTTAGATTTTTTTCCTAAAATTTGTAGTTTTTAAGAAAACGATAGATTAATATTTCCATAAAATTTTTTCATTCTTGCCGCCATATTGAAAAAACGCGTCGATGAATTTTTCTGAAAAAAGTTCCACTTAATGTTTACGTGTCATGATCACCTCTGATCATAGTATAAAGTTGATACTTTTGCGGTATCATTGTGAAAAAAAATGCAAAAAAAATTTTTTTTACAAAATTTTCACGATTTTACGTTTAAATCGGCCATATATTTTTTTCTCTGTGTTTAATCGAAATTTTGAGTTTAGATTCTGAAAGAGCATTAAATTTTACGCAGGAAAAGTGGTATTGCAATTTTTTTTGGTCCGGTAGCATAATAAATAAACACGTTGAAAGGATAGTAAAAATTCTGATCACCTCGGCGTTAATGGGTTAACTTTCGCGGTCGGCCGAGGAGCATTTCCACCACTCCGCCACCGCGTCGGTAAATTTATGCAATATATTTGTATTAAATTAATATGCAGGTAAAATAAATTTCTTTAAATTATATAATGAAAATAATTAAGATATATTGACTATGTTGGTATACGTACAATACTTCGCATTCATTGCGTTCATCATAAAGTTTAGTATTTTACATTGATTCAAGTTATACAAAAAAAAATCGAAATATATGGTATATGTTTGTAAAATTCAATATTTTTCTTAATCCAATATTATACTTTACCTATTAATATATATATATTGTAACGGGTTTGCTATTTTTAATCTTACTAATATATAAAGAGAGAAGGTTTGTTTATATGTAACCAATAAACGCAAAAACTACTAAACCGAATATTTTGAAACCTTGCATATAGATTTGTTATAACATCTGGAGTGACATAGGCTATATAAACATTCATTTTTTTAATGCATTATTTGTGAAAAAAAAACATGGGACTTTATTGCCATAGCGTAGTAGGGACTACTTCGCGTAGGAAGGTGTTCTGCGGTCGGTGCTATACAATGCGCATGCTTCGCTCAACGACCGATAGGTGGCGACCGATTTTACTATTCCCATTACAAAATTTGCACGCAGACAATATTAATACGCCTCGAGCCATTGATATATTCGTCATTTCGGCATTATTTTTACTTGCGTTTATTGCAAAAATCAAAATGCCTAAATCTATTAAAACTAATTTGTCGAGAAGAACTGCTCGAACTAGAGCAATGAGAGATCGACGACTTAATGAAAGTCGTGATGATCGTGAATCTCGATTGTCGCAAATGTCTTCATAACAAACATTGCGACTTTCTCGAGAAACAGATTCTCAAAGAGAGTTACGTTTGTTAACTCAACGAATGCAAACTTCTGTTAGTAGACGTCGAGAGTCTATTGATGAAAGAATTCAAAGTCTTGCAAATCAACGATTGTGTAATACTAACAATCGACGTACCTTACAAAATATTTGTGGTCAAAGATCTGCATTATATATCTGAATATCAACCTTAATTAGATTATGCAGGTTTTAAAGATATTCAAATAGGTGTAATGAATAAGATTTGTATTTACTGTGATGCAAAAAAATGGAAAGACGAAGCACCTGGACTTTGTTGTGCTAATGGTAAAGTACATCTTCCACTATTAGAAGAGCCTCCGCAGTTTATGAAAGATTTAATATTAGGTATTCATAGGGATTCAGCACATTTTCTTGATAATTACAGGCAATATAATACATTATTTCAAATGACTTCTTTTGGCGTTAAAGAAATCAAAGAAGGAAGCTTTATGCCTACATTTAAAATTCAAGGCTAAGTTTATCATTTAATTGGTAATATGTTACCAAATCCTCATGAAAATCATCAATTTTTACAGTTTATTTTATGTCCGAAAATGATCAAATTTCGGCACGATCACATATTAATCCAAATTTAAAAGTAGAACTTATAAAACCATTGCAAAGACTACTATTACAAAATAATAATTTAATAAAAAGTTTTAAATACAATCTTGAAAATAATTCTTTACAAAATTTAAATAATTTTAAACTGATTATACATTCAGATCGTGTACCTAATAATGAACATAGGGGTCGATACAATGCTCCTACTTGCAACGAAGTTGCGGTTTTATTGGTTGACGAAGACAAAGGTCCTAGAGATATTGTCTTACATCATAGAGGTGGTAATTTACAACGTGTATCTGAACTTCATCGTTCTTACGACCCTTTACAATATCCTTTAATGTTTACTAAAGGAGAAGATGGATATTACTTGACTATTCAACAACGAACTAATACTTCTAAAACAGTAACTTGTATGCAATTTTATGCTTATAGATTAATGGTGAGGCAAAATAGTATCAACTATTTACTGTATTTTAAAAATTTATTAAATCAATATGTTGTAGATAATAAGGCAAAAATGATAACCGAAAGGCTACTTTTCATTCGTAGCAATCAAAAAAAATTACGCACAGATGATTATATACATCTTCGAGATGCTATTAATAATGATGCTAATATTAACCCTGGAAATATTGGGCAATGTGTTATTTTGCCATCTTCATTTACAGGTTCACCCCGTCACATGCATGAGAAAACTCAAGATGCAATGACATACGTACGTAAAAAAGGACACCCGGATTTTTGTTTATAACTTTTACATGCAATCCTGAATGGCCTGAAATACGCAGAGAGTTATTTCAAAATTAAAAATTGTTTGATAGACACGATATCATTTCCAGAGTTTTCATTTAAAAGTTAAGAAGTTGATGCACCTATTAACTAAAAATTGTATACTTGGTTCTGTTGAATGTTATATGTTTAGTATAGAATGGCAAAAACGAGGTTTGTCACACGCGCATATACTATTATGGCTTCAAATAAAAATTCAACCAGATGAAATTGATAAAACTATTTCTGCCGAATTGCCAGATAAAGACATTGACCCTGAATTATTTCAAATTGTTTGCAAAAATATGATTCATGGCCCATGCGGTGAATTTAATATGAATTCACCCTGTTTAAATAATGAAAAATGTACAAAAAATTATCCAAGACATTTTTTAGAGAATACTGTAACTGGTGAAAATGGCTATCCACTATACCGCCGAAGGTCTCCGCAGAATAGTGGGCACACTACTCAAATTAAAATTCGCAATCACATGGTATTAATTGACAATAGATGGGTTGTCCCATATTCACCATTGTTATTAAGATGTTTTAATGCTCATATTAATGTTGAATACTGCCATTCAGTGCAAGCCATAAAATACATATGCAAATATATAAATAAAGGTACAGATCAAGCAACATTTTCTGTCAATAATAATGATGAAATTAGTAATTATATCAATGGTCGTTACATATGCACTTCAGAAGTAATGTGGAGGTTTTTCGACTTTCCAATACATAAAAGGTATCCAGCTGTAGTACATTTAGCTGTTCATTTAGAAAATTGTCAACGTGTTTATTTTACTGAAGATACCATTCAACAAGTCCTTGAACATCCGCGGAGTACAACACTCACTGCTTTCTTTGATTTGGCTTCTTTGGATGATTTTCCTTAAACATTACTATATCACGAGGTTCCTACATATTATGTACGGAATAATAACAAATTTTCTAGAAGGAAACGTGGCCAAGACGTTGAAGGATATCCTGGTATTAAAAAAGATGCTGCTTTAGGTAGAGTTTACACAGTTCATCCTAATCAAGTCGAATGTTTTCACCTAAGGATGTTATTACACCATATTCGTGGACCAACTTCATTTGAATCACTTAAAACAGTTAATAGTGTAATATATCCCACTTTTAAAGCAGCATGTCAAGCGCTCGGACTATTAGAAAATGATGACCATTGGAAAAACACATTAGCTGATGCTGCAATATCACAAACATCTTCAAAGATGAGGGACTTATTTGCTATTATTTTAGTGTTTTGTCAACCATCTCAACCTATTTTATTATGGGAAAGGTTTCAAAAAGATTTATGTGAAGATATTCTTCACAAAGAACGTCAACGTTATAACGATATCACGTTAACTTACTCTGATAATATTTTTAATCAAGGTTTAATTGAAATAGAAGATAGAGTTGTGAAACTTTCTGAAAAATATCTACAGGAATTTGGAATGCAATCTCCAGTTCGTGAAGAACAACCTTCTAATAGTCCTTTCAATTTTTTTACACGCTTCAATATCGATGACTTAATAAATAATGTTCAAGTTAATTTATCTAAATTAGTACCTGATCAAAAATACGCATATGATGCTATTATCAATAGTGCTGCTAACAAATGTGGAAAAGTTTTTTTTATTGATGCCCCTGGTGGAACGGGTAAAACATTTTTAATTAATTTATTATCGGACAAAATACGATCAACGGGTAATATAGCCGTAGCTGTTGCATCTTCTGTCATTGGTGCAACTCTTCTTAAAGGCGGTAGAACAGCGCGTTCGACTTTCAAGTTACCATTGAATGTATTTTGTGATCAAGATTTTGTATATTCCATTCGTAAAAATGGTCCTTTAGGCCAAATTCTCCAAGAAACGATCCTTATTGTATGGGATGAATGTACTATGACTCATAGAGCACATATAGAAGTTATTGATAAAACTTTACGGGATCTCAGATCTGTTAATTCGTTAATGGGTGGTGTAACATTTGTTTTTTCTGGCGATTTTCGTCAGACTTTACCAGTTATAACAAAAGGAGCAAGAGCTGATATTGTTAAAGCATGTTTAAAATCATCACAAATATGGAACAATATTGAAACTTAACATTTGCGCACAAATATGAGAGCGTATCTTGGTGGGGGTAACCCGGACTTTTCCGAGCAATTATTAAAAATGGGAAATGGTACTATAGATAATAATAATAGTTACATTCACATTGAAGATAATCTTGGTCAAGTTGTTTCAACTCTGGATGGTCTTATATCGAAAGTTTATCCTGATATTGAAAATTTATTACAGAAGTCTTATCTTTGGCTGTGTGAAACAGCAATTATTTCACCACGAAATGCTCTTGCTGAAGAAATTAATCATTATATTTTAGGTAAATTTAATGGTGATATAAAAGAATATTTATCTATTGATACAATTATCAATACTGAAGACGTTGTACTTTATCCTCAAGAATTTCTTAATTCATTACATCCGGCAGGATTTCCTCCACATAATTTAAAACTTAAAATAGGAACTCCAATAATATTACTACGCAATCTTCAACCTTCTAATTTATGTAATGGTACTAGATTACAAGTCAAAGTGATGCGTAATAACATTATTGAAGCCATCATATTGACTGGTCCTGCTGCTGGAGAGACTGCTTTTATTTCGCGCATTCCAATGATCCCTACAGATTTGCCGTTTCAATTTAAACGTTTACAATTTCCCATAAAACTTTCGTTTGCAATTAGTATCAATAAATCCCAAGGTTAAACTTATAATTACGTCGGAATTGATTTACGGTCAGAATGTTTCTCACACGAGCAACTATATGTTGCATTTTCACGTACTGGAAACCCAAAGAATCAATTATTTTAATAACTTCACCACCAAAACTACTAAAAAGTTGTTATCCGGAAGTTTATAATAATTCGATTCGACATTTAAAAAATATATTTCTAATACGAATATCCTCAAACTATTTAAACTCATGTAAAATATTACAGTTGCTATAACACATATCTACCGATTCGACATTTAAAAAAATATTATTTTCTAATACGAATATCCATCAAACTATTTAAATTACATCATGCTAAAATATCTAACAGTATAACAATATACCTACAACTGCGATATCTAGCGATATGACCGTTTGAACTATCAGTCTGAGATTAACGTGTACTATAAACTGAATACTGATAAAGTTTAATGAAGGACAAAGGCTTTCTGGTAAACTAACATATCCTCGAAACTGACTTCACTACACTACAGCTTTTCTTCGATATACTTAGTGTAAACTGTACGTAGTGCTACTGCCACGTACTTCCCGCTACTGTCGTATTTCGCGACTGTCTTTAAAAAATGTATCTGCATTAAAATTTTAAAACTAAGATAGTCCTAAAGCTTTATTTCGGGCACGTTCACGTGTGCAATGAGATGAGTTACAATAATCATAGTTGATCTTTCTGCTTTATTTGTCGTATAATACTAATTTTTAATGGTCAATATACGATCAAGTCAGTCGAAACAATTGTAAAAACAAATAAATATTCAATAAAGATACGGTAAAGACAACGACATTAGAACACGCGGAGAATATTTTGGCAACCTTTACTTGCTTGGACATTTATTAAATTGATGAAAAATAATTGGTGGTAAGATTGTGCATGGATAAACAATACCGGGGGGTGTAACAGCCAGGTTTAATTGAAATTTTACTTGAAGTATTTTGCACTTTAAATATAAAACAATTTTAATGTAAAATATATTTTTGTAAACGGGTAAATGGTCGATTAACTACCGGGGGGGGGGCTTGTAATAACTAAAATAATAACAATTTACTACCGTTAAAACAATAGTCTCATTACGCGATCAGCCGCTCAGTATTAATAAGGGTTTATAGGAGCCGTATAGGATGAAGCGGCGGTATCGTTTACTTAGCGAATGCGAAGGAAAATAAAGGCAGCTCAAATAAGCGAAAATGCAATATTTAATTTAAAATAAATGCAAGAATTTATTATCGGGAAAAGAAGTAATACACGCGTGCCGTTGCACGTGAGATCGCAGGTTGATACGCGAGAAAAATAAAGAGAGAAAGAGAGAAAGAGGGATTACAGAGATAGCACTTGTAAGATAGCACTGACAGAGTGTGTGAGCCGCGACAGAAAACCAAATGACCGGACGAAGTCTGCGTAGTCGCTTCTCTCCCTGGCTTCCTGGGCTGCGTCGTCGCTGAGCAGAAACACGACGGGTTCACTGGGTCACCAGCACAGTACTTACTTTGGAGTGGTAGAAAAGTATCTCCACTTGTTTCAGTATCCATCTAATCCCCTATAACCTGCTAAAAATACAAATGTTATTATACAATTATAAAAAATTAATTTTTAAACTTTATAGTGCTGGATTTTCAACTTTACAACCACTTTAAGAATCATGATACTAATCTGAAGGATTACTATAAATATATTAACATCCTTATTATTGTTATTCAGCAATACATTGTTTGAATTTTACAAATTTGTCACTGTCACGTAATCATATTATTCATTATAATCTTAGATCTGATTTGTTTATATATTTTTTGTATTAAATACGTATATTTAGTTTTTCTAATAATAATGTTAATATATTTATAGTAATCCTTCAGATTAGTATCATAATTCTTAAAGTGGTTGTAAAGTTGAAAATCCAGCACTATAAAGTTTAAAAATTAATTTTTTATAATTGTATAATAATATTTGTATTTTTAGCAGGTTATAGTGGATTAGATGGATTCTGAAACAAGTGGAGATACTTTTCTACCACTCCAAGGTAAGTGCATGAATTATTTTGCAATGATCATGCTAATAGATTCATCGTTATGAGGCAACAAATATACATTTCTATTAATATTTCGGACACATTTTCCAGATATTTTACCATAAGTGATCTTAATGATTTAGACCCACTCTGGAAATTTATAGGCAGTCTCTGACTACAAAAAGACATCTTTTAGACAGCATTAGGTTTCCAGAGTCCGGGGCAGAATTGATTTTCACTATTTAAGGTTTGAATGACTTACAAGCGTGTGACAGTATACATGTCCCATACAATGGCCCAGAAAAAATTTGAAAAATTTCAGGAGAACTACTGGCCACCTCTAAAACATATTCCCACAGTTATAGCAATATTCATTTTTTTTATCTTCGATGTCACAGAGAACCACCCATATATATATTAAGGTACAAAAGAGTTTAAATTAATGCATTTTTATGGAAAGATTGAAAGACGTAATAAAATTTCAATTATATTTGACCAGAATTTAATGTAGATATAACTGCGAATTTATTGTACAACAGTAAATAATACAGTTTATGTAATAAAAGAAGTAATTATTAACAATTAAAAATTTTAAAAATATTTTATAAAAAGTATAAAATTATGATAATTAATAAAAAGGACCCCGTAACATGCCTATGGGAAATGTGGTTTCCGTCAATTTCGCTTTTTTTATATGTTGTGTGTCTTGGCGTCCTGAACAAAAGTCTCAATGGGCACAAAGCTCTAAACGCAATAGGTCCCACAGTAGGGGCCCCTGAAATCACTATTACAGGCTATCAGCTCTAATAGTAATTCTCGGTGCTGATTGCACTTTATCGTACACTGATTTCCGTTAAGATGGTAAACTCTGGGTAGTGCTAATGCAAACGGCAAACATACTTAATTTTTTATCATTTATATATATATATTATAACGGGTACGGATTTCGAGTGTCGGCGCAGGTAGGTCCCTGGATTATCGGCGACGTGCGTCGATAGGACCAAGTCGACTACTCGGGATAATTGCGAATGGTAGCGCAGTGCTGAGGCTTCTGCCTCGCGCTCCCGGGATCGTGGGTTCGCGCCCCGATACCTTCGTTGATTTTTTTATTCCATATGTTCAATCCGTACCCCGTTACAATATATATCTTTACATTTTTAATTTTTATTATGATCAATACGAATTCCGCTTGATTAATACTTTCAATTCTCTTTGAAATTGTATAATATTCATTGTCTTACTCTATTACTATGTTATAATGAGAACTACGTGTTTATACTCCACCCAATAAACCTTGAGTTAAATGCCATTACAAATATAAAGTCTGATTACTTAAGCTATACATTTACAAAACTTGCGTTTGGGGGGTTTGGGCCTCCATAAACATTAAAAAAGAGTATCGAGAAACTCCTATCGTACAATAATACTTGTTTATGCATCTTTTAGTGGGGCCCGTCTGAAGTCCTATCGAATTTTTGGGCTTGGGCCCATTAGAGCAGGGAATTGGGATACCGAGACTTGTGGTTAACCAAAAATTAGGTCATATTAACGGAAACCAGTGTACGATAAAGTGCAATCAGCACCGAGAATAACTATTAGAGCTGATACCCTGTAATAGTGACTTCAGGGGCCCCTACTGTGGGAACTATTGCGTTTAGAGTTTTGTGCCTATTGAGACTTTTGTTCAGGACGCCAAAACACATAACATATAAAAAAAGCGAAATTGACGGAAACCACATTTCCCATAGGAGTGTTACGGGGTCCTTTAATACAATAAAAAAATTGTTTTTCGGATTCGAACCCACGCGTCTCTGATCTGATTTAATTGTATTTTCAATCGATATTAGTCAATCTAACCATTACTTTTTGTTAGATTCGTTAACAATATTTGTTCGTTACGTTTTGGCAAGTAATTGGTTAACCTGTTAACCCACTCAAGTTAGTTCGCATATGAAACTGGTTTTTATTAATTCAACAATGTGCTTAGTTAATTCCATTATTTATTCCTTAACCAATTATTTGTTGGTTTGCTTGACCAACCTTCTTTTTCAGTGTGTAAATTACAGCCCATTTAATTAATAGAGTTTTTTTCATAGTTGTGCAAACTTGGCGATTTTCGAAAAAAGGGCTTTTTCTAGAGGCAATATCTCAAAACCTAATCAGTCGATTTAAAAGACCTATCGATAAATCAAAACCTCTTGAAAAGAGGAAACTTTTCGCGCTTATAAAGTCGTAAAATCCCCAAAGCAAGAGAAATGGTAGAAAAATTACTTAAGTCGTGATAAAAAATGCTATATTTTATTGGAAGGATGAAACATACTTTTATTGTAATAATTTTTAATATTTAACATAGTAATTTTTCTGACTACAAAATGAAGATTAAAAATAAATATTATATTTTTTACTATACATTGTGGATAAGTCTATTATTATATTATTTACATCTATGAGATATTAAAGAGTTAATAATTATATTTGCGTTAGAAAAAAAACCGAAGATCCGCGTGATTCGAACCGACTACCCTTTGGGGTAGAAGTCCTGTGTCTTACCGACTGCACCATTTAACACTTTTGTTTAATAAACTCGAAACATTCTTATATGTTACACGAAACTTTTCAAAACTATAACAATCTGTTTGTTTACCATTAACGTGTAATAAGCATATGTACGATCCCCTAAGAATAATATCAAATTAAATATCGTTAGATTAACAAAATGATATGGAATCACGATTTATTAATCATAAGTATCAAAAGATCCAGGTTTAAAGTATTTGAGGTTACGTACTCGCGACGTTGATTCTCCTCTGTTCAGAATTCATCTGTACAGAATTTTGTTTCTTTCAATATCAAATTTTACTATGTTTTATAGCAAACGTAACTTATAAGAAAAATACTATATTATATAGTAAAAGTTGTTATACTAATAGGGAAAATTTGTTAACTTACGTAGTAAAAATTCTTAAATAACATAGTAAAAATTATAAATCATCAATTTTGTCATATAATATAGTAATTTTTAAACGTATGAATAAGAATTAATGAACGAAAATGGTAGTAAGATTTATTATTGAAATTATAATTTTTGCTGAATATATTGTGCAACGTTTTTTTGTTGTTATTTATGTTGAGGTTTAAATAGCCAATTCAAAAAATAAAGATAGATTAAATCTCGTACTAATTTATATAACGTCAAATTTTATTTAATGTTTGGAGATTCAGTAAGTTATTTAACTATCAAAACGGATTCTATATCACTTACGAACGTTTGTTATTCAACGTTCAATATTCCCTCGATGGCAACCATCTCCTTTACTGCGTCATCCATGTGCAATCGAAAAAGTTGAAAATAAAAAGAATAATTAAGATATATAAGATTTAATTAAATCAAATCATAAAAAAAAGAAAAAATTCATGCATTTATAATACGCTTTATGATTATAGTGGTTTAAATTAATATTGAATAAAAAATAATATCTCATGCGGAAAAGTCAACGTTGTTCAGAATTGGTCCATTTCCTCCGATGCGGGTTCTTCCGGTTGCATTTTTTTTAGAAAAGTATGATATTTTGAATTTATTTATTAAAGGACTTGCATATGTAGGATGTGAGAGGGTTAATTAATGCATGCAAAATAAAAACAATAAGAATTAAATTTGTTGGCCCTTGGCTCTTTTTCCAGTTTATTTGAAAAAAAACATTCAAATTACAGTTTGAATTACAAAATTCACAAATATATATATATATCGAACGAAATTCGCGTGAGATCTAATTGTCATTCGCGGGAAAAACATTTTTAAAGTTATTACGCGAATTCCCGAGTTAAGGACGAAATGAGAATTATAAAAAGAAAATTAATCGATTGAATCTAATTACGAATCGCGATGCGGAAACATAACGAACATTCATTTGTTCACTATTAAAATAAAAAATAATCTTAATACGCGACGATATTATTGAATCGCGACGCGGCAGATAAAATACTCCGTGTTCCTAATTGCTGATATCTAAAACCGGTGTTGCAGAACCTTAAGGTTCACCCAGCCTAGCCTCAGGCATCGGCGTCATCCTTACGGATGGGGCACACTTAAGGTTAAGAGTCGAAACTCTTTTACCTGCTTAAACAAAAAGAACTTTTCGCAGTTCCATGCAAAACATGGAACCACTCGGGGCCTGTCGCCGCTAGGGCTACCCAGCTCCTAAAGGAAAAGGATTAGGAATAGGTTTCAGTTGTGCAGCATACTTACTACTGCCAATGTACTCAAGACTTCCTTAAACTTAAAATCTTCCTTGACTCTTTGAAGGTCCGTGCGTAACTGATTGAAAGCATGAATGAGAGAGCCTCGATACTCCTGCTCCCGAGTAGATTATCTCGCCGTACTAGATGATAGACGAGATAATCTGATGCGCGAAGTGATTATCCTAATTACGCATATATTAGGACGCGCACCTAGACTTTCAAGGATTTTTATCAATTTGTACTTTTTCATTAACAATTACTATGATAAGGGAAACAATTTATTTATCCAATTAACGAGGAGTGTTAATCTTGATTTTATTAATGCAATATATAAAAAAAAGCTGTTTAATTTATTAATATTCTAATAATAATAGAAAAAAGATTAAATAAGTAATGCTCAGACACGTGTTCTCGGTCTCCTCTTTGTGCGGATCTTCGTCGTCGCGCACGACTTGGAGACCCCGCGCTGCGGTAAGGGGAAACATACATAGGCGTAGAGTATTGAAATATATGATTTCTCTCATTTCACACATTTTATTTATTTATTTATTATTATTATTTTATTTGATGAAAATGGGATTGTTGCAATTGTAAAAATCTTCATCACTTGTGTATATTCCACTGTTACCATAAAATATAGTAATTTTTCTTTGAAGTTTAGTAATTTTTAATACACCATTTTTCTCAGTGTATATAAAGAGACCTGCAAAGATGCGAAATATGGAATTTATATTTAGCATTACAGACTGATCTATATGATGTTTATGCTATTCTGAACCACGCTTATTGATAGATGATGAAAAAATAAAGCGATCTACGTTGAGAAATTTCAAAAATCGCTAAAAATGACCTAATTTTAGCGATTTTTGAAATTTAGAAAAATTTTAACTCGTTATTTCTAAGTTATTTAAAAAAAAAATTGGTAATAGTTTCGGTGACATGGTCGCCCAGGGTTTGTCGAAATTTCACTGGCCTGCCTCATATATTTTTTTAGACCAGAAAAATAATACAAATATATTTCAAAGTTTTGTAAATTTAATTATGGCGTCGTTTTAAAATTATTTGATTTAAATTATTTTCTTAGACAAGATTATTTTTTACTTGCAGAAAAATGTTTTTTTATAATTTCAATTTCCCTCTGCAATTATGTAAGCTTGGGAGTGACATAGTTCAGAAAGCTATAGTTTCATATTATGGCTGCATTAAAAATTAAATTATTATTTTTTAGTTGTTTAACGTTATTGAATCTTTGATTATGTTTTTTAAAATTTTGGACTCAACTCTTAAAATTTAATTATGGCGTCGTTTTAAAATTATTTGATTTAAATTATTTTCTTAGACAAGATTATTTTTTACTTGCAGAAAAATGTTTTTTTATAATTTCAATTTCCCTCTGCAATTATGTAAGCTTGGGAGTGACATAGTTCAGAAAGCTATAGTTTCATATTATGGCTGCATTAAAAATTAAATTATTATTTTTTAGTTGTTTAACGTTATTGAATCTTTGATTATGTTTTTTAAAATTTTGGACTCAACTCTTAAAATGTGCTGCTTACATATTTTTATAATATTTTATTAGAGAGTATATTTAAAAATTTTAGTATCATTGATGGAGTATTTGAAATATTAGGGCTACACTTTAACCTTTTACGGACGGGACTGGTCGATATATCGACCACTTTGGTATCATATTTTGGAATTGTTTCAGGGGTAATATTGTATGTTGAATACAGGAAACATAGTATTCTCATTCTAAAAACTATATTTGACCTTGAAATAGTGGTTTCAAAGTCAAATTTTTTATTCAGTATTTCGACTTGAAAATTGGTATACCAACGTAGTTTAATACTTTGAATACGAAACAAATAGTGTTGCGTTTAATGAAACACATTTTCATAGTGATTATTTGAACTATTTATTGCTATTAGTTTCTTGACAGATCAACACATAGTTATATTTTCATAGTTATAACATTCTTAAAAAATACAAGCAATTATTTTTGATAAAATGGCTGATATTGAAACTTGGAGTAGTGGCGAATCTGAACCTGAAATACAAGATTTGGAGAATGAGGAAATTCATAAAATTGATTTGGTAGAAAATGATTATGATGAGACTCAAATTTTTGAAAACGCGTATTTTTATCCATCAATCAAATATTTTCAAGGTATGTACTTCTAAAATAAATCCTAACATCTCTATATCGGGGAATAAAGCAATCAATTGCTTTAAATACTTTTTTTATTCCCCTATGATTGAAAGAATTGTAGATGAGACGAATCGATGTGAAAGTCAGAATCATGAAGATCGGCAATCATATCAGAAAACTTGGTCTCCTCTTACAAGATGAATTTGAATGTTTTCTTGGCCTTTCAATTCTAATGGGCTATATTTGAAAAAGTGACTTGAAAAACTATTGGTCTAAAAATCCTCTGCTTTATACTCCAATTTTCGGTCAAATAATGTCTCGTGATAGGTTTCTTGCAATCTTACGCCATTTAAATTTTCATGATAATGAAGAGACCTCGGAAATCGCTCACCATCCTTTAGTGAAAATAAAACCAATAATAGACTATCTACAAAGTAAATTCTCAGCAGCTCTTATTCCAGGCAAAAATTTGAGCATAGATGAAAGCCTAGTATTATGGAAAGGCAGGCTTCGATTCAAGCAGTATATTCCTTTGAAAAGAAATCGGTTTGGCATCCAACTTCTTGAATTAGTAGACTGTGAGACTTGATTAATTTTGGACTTTATTGTCTACACTGACGCTGATACTGATTATCAGAAATTTGATTTGGGTGTTACTGGGTATATTGTCGCTCATTTCTTACAACCTTATTTTTACAAGGGTCATGTCAAATACTTAGATAACTGGTATACATCTCCCATATTGGCAGAGTTTTTGCATGATCGCGATACAGGAATGTGTGGCACGGTAAGAACAAATAGAAAATGAATGCCAAAATTAGAAAATAAATTAGAGCAAGGTGAAGTTCAAGTTGCTCGTAATAATTTGTGGATAACAATCAGGTGGCAAGATAAGCGTAGTGTTTGCATGCTTACAACTGTGCACGAACCTGAGTTCTGTGCCACTGGCAAAAACACTATCAAACCAATGAGGATATTATAAAACTACGATGCATCCACGATACAACCAAAATATGGGTGGTGTTGATAATGTAGATAGACAATTGTCTATGACCGAAACAGTTAGAAAAACAATGAAGTGGTATCGCAAGTTATTTTTCCATCTTATTGATCTAAGTATATCTAATGCTCATTCTTTATATAAAATGAAAAATGAAGAAGCAATGCCCTTTCCTTCATTCCGAATATCGGTTGTTAGATCATTATTGAAATTGGATAATACTAATGATAGCATTTCTCGTCTTGTTAGCCCTCCTACTCGATTAGTCGGTCATCATTTTCCAAGGTTTGCTACAAGTCGAAGGTGTACTTGTGCGCTTTACGTAAAATTACTAGTCGAACAAAATACATGTGCTCTGATTGTAATATTCCTTTATGCGTAGCTCCATGTTTTGAAGAATATCACACAAAAGAGACATTATCATAAAATCAAATATTTAGAGGTGAGAGGCAAGGGGACTTACGGAAATAAAGCACCCCAACGTGAGAAGCAAGGGGACTCTCGGAAATAAAGCAGCCCAAGGTGAGAGGCAAGGGGACTCACGGAAATCAAGCACCCTAACGTGAGAGGCAAGAGGACTCACGGTAATCAAGCACCCCAAAGGGATCAAATTTTCCCCACATCCGCGCTGTTGATTCTGGGTCATGCTAAAAGCGAAAACTAATATATTTTTTCATAATACTTCAGTGACAAAACTGCATATAATGCATATCATTTTGGGATATCATTTTTGGACTAAAATACTACAAGTAATGAAGTTGACCTTGAAATATAATTTTCAAGGTGAAGGATGTCTCCTGAACATTTTTTGCTGAACATTTTTTGATATTTTTTTCGTATTCAGCGCATGTTTATAAACTAAAATAATTGTTTGTACAATATTGTAATTGTATGTGTGTTTTGTTTATTAAATGCTAGAAGAATTTAGTTATATATATATATTTCATTTAAAAAAAGAGATTATATAATTGTCAACAAATTTAAATAAATAATGCATGTTTAATACAAGTAAAAAAGATTATTTATAATCCCACATTATATTCTGATTCTCTACTCTCAAAATAACTTCGCTCGTTACTCCCGGAGACGTAAGGCTAGTCCTTGTTAAATAAGAGCGAAAGGACGCGAATGGTTTATTAACTATTTGCCACTTGTAACATTTTTATAGTAATCAATGCAAAAATAAAATACGAATGAAATTTTTATTCATTTTTACAGTAGTTAATGTAAAGGAAATATAAGAATGAAATAGTGAAAGTCTTATTATATCAAAATCTAACTAGATTACAAAGGATAAAAACTCTCCCTTCCTTTCTCACTTTCTCTCCGCTCCCCGTTCTCCTCAAATTGGACAAAGTATTTTTTATGTTAATTCTTACTGACAGATTTGCTGTCCCGACTCTTGGCATTAGCTTTTTGATCGATATCTTTTCAATAAATATCTCATTGCGAGTGAACAAACTTGCGGGATAAAATGTCAATTGCTCGATAGAGGGAAATGTTGTTCTCGTTACCAAAACTTTATAATTATTATGCCGTAACTATTTCTATGTTATTATTTTACTTCGTTTGATAAATATAATGAATGAAGTTAATTAATTAATTGAAATTATTAATCGAACAGTTATATGTTTCAAATTTTAATTTTAGTCTATCTTTTTCGTAGTCCAACATAATAATTTCCGCATACATTGCAAATATATTATTTCATTGCATCTAATAAGTATTCTTATAAGTATTTCTTCAATTGTAAAATTTTAATAAAAAAATTATATAATTAATATTTCACAATATTAAAAACAAATAGATTATACATTCGAACTTTACCTTTAAAATTATAGTAAAAATTTTGAACAGGTGGCTTAGTTTTGCACATAATTCAAGATTATCACTTGGAGCCGAAATTGTTAGGATAGAAATATTGATAGATTTGGATATCGTACCCGAAAAGTGTATACGTAACGTGTAGTTAAGTTAACGTTAGTTGTTGCAAACAAGATTGGGCCAGGGATCTTGCTCCGAGGTACACCTGAACTAACCCTGGCTTACTATGACAGGAATCAGTCTCTATTGATAATGTCCTGAATTCTATCGTCGAAATAGTAATAAGGCTATTTTATGATATTATTGGAACATTTTTGTAACGTAAACGAATTTGCACATCCATATCGAAAGCTTTCAAAAAGTCAAAGCAGATCAGTTAAGTTAATTTGCGGGTTCGATTCCCGATTTCTACCAATTGCCAACATAAAAAGAGCGACGGTAAAAAATAAAAAATGGATCTGTCGTTCTAGAAGTTAGCAGATTTTTGTTTAGCTTTGCTGTTGGGTTAGAGTATGATAAAGATTCATTATATTTAATTTCGTAAAAGGAAAGAGAATCATTTTCCTTCTCAATTCAGTTTTTAAGAGCCTTGAATAGTCTGTTTGGTGTTATGTTGGAAAAATGGAGTATAGGGATGTCCAGCAACGAATACTTAAGTATGGTTGGGAGGTGATTTGGTGACTTACACTAGTAGAATGGTGTGTAAAATGCTTGATCTTCTGAAACAAGTGACGAGGGTGGTTCTGGGGAAAGATATTTGTCATTTTTCATGGGTTGTATTGCACATGCTTTCAAATCGGGGTTTTCAACCTCTGCAGTTACGATTTGTAACTTTAGTTGCGCGCTTTACGCAGTTGCGCTACACAAAAATCCTGATTGCTATTATATGTATAATATTATATTTATCAATATATTGAAGTTAGTTCTTGTTCCTGTTTTGAAAATGCTTTGAACTGTATCACTACTATGCATAGTGCATTTTAGCATGTGTAGTTTCTGCATGTGAACTCATTTACACAATTTTACATGTTATACACAAAACTATTGAGTGATAAAATTATTATTTAACAATATATCTACTTTTGTTATTAAAATTGGGCAAGCTGATATTAATGGAAATTTAAAAATATTAAAATTAAATATAGAGTCTAGTTTTGAGCGTAGATTAAGTTTTTTCACTACTCGTATACGATTAATTATAATAAAGAATTTGTTCTCAAGCATTATTTTGCTTTTCTTTTACACATGTATGGTATAATTGACTTTACGCCCAAAAATTACATTTTTTGGTATGAACTTTATGCATTTGCGGGCAATATATATATATATATATATATATATATATATATATATATTGCAATTAATCAATTTGAAGTGTCAATTTCATCTTATAAATTTTTTATATATATTTTTAACTATAAAATGTTTGATTAAATGAAATTATTTTCTTTATAGATGCAATAGCCAGTTCTGAAAACGTTAGAGTAGCTCCATCTTTAAGAAGTCAAAAAGGTTCGTAATCTAATATCTTATTCTAAAAATTGATGTATTGCGCTAAATTGTTGAAATTTCTAGGGGCAATATGGTCAAAGCAATCTATTAATTTCGAATGGTGGGAAGTCGACTTAGTATTTCGAGTTACTGGTAGAGGTAGGATTGGAGCAGATGGTTTAGCTTTCTGGTATACTAGTTCTAAAGGAATTTATAATGGAACAGTATTTGGAAGTTCTGATCAATGGAATGGTCTTGGTATATTTTTTGATTCATTTGATAACGACAATAAACATAATAATCCATACATTATGGCAGTTCAAAATGACGGTACCAAAGTATTTGATCATGCAAAGTAATATTAACTATTTTGTTTTAATGACAATATTAAATTCGTACTATTTATCTTAAAAACAAATATCATTAAAAAATATGGTAATAAAAAATTTAATTTTAGTGATGGAGGTTCTCAACTTTTGGCAGGGTGCTTAAAAGATTTCCGGAACAAACCTTTCCCTACTAGAGCAAAAATAGAATATTATTTAAATACGCTCACCGTTTGTATTAAAAGTTATTTTAAGTATTTACCATTATATTATTTGTTTTTAATATTATTTGATTTAGTTATTGTTTCACAATGGAATGACGAATAATGAAGAAGACTACGATCTATGCTTTAGAGTGGAGAATCTAGTATTACCGCAAAAGGGATTTTTTGGTATTTCAGCTGCTACAGGTAATTAATAAATAAAATTTAACAATTCGAAAACTCTTTGTTAGTAAAAATTCATGTTTTATTGAAGTACATGATATAATGGACAATATTTTATTTTACAATTTAATAAAGCCAGCAAAATTTAACATTATTTTTACAGCGATGAAATTAATATTAATATTAACGTTGAATTAAGTTAATAAAATAACCAGGTAACCTGAAAATTATATTACAAGATGTTCTTTGATGGTATTTTTGGGAGCTTCCATTAGTCCCGCACTAAACACGTCAATTCTAGTAATATCGAAATTTAAGTGAACACACAAACACACAATCGTGTACAGACTATGGTCATAACAATATTGTGGCAATATTGCATTCCACTCATCGTGGCAACTTACAAAAATGTTAACGGATATTTGCCACAATAAAGCAATGTTTCTTTTATTTTTTACCAACCCTTATAACACCAACAAACAAACCAGCTTGGTCGCAACGTTGTGTGCTAGTAGTACTTACACGATACTTGTTGACCGACAGTGTTTTCATGCCGCGGCGAATTGTTTACCACGGAGAGCAGTGATTTTCGAGTCATTTGGATTCCTTGGACTTACACAAAACTAGATATTTCGATTAATTCAGGATGTCAGCGTCATTCTTGGTGATAGCGTTACTGCTCATCCTTAACATTATATCCTGGTTGGCAAAAGCGGAACTCAGTTCAACTAATGAAACAATTTGTATTTCGAGGGCCGTTATGTCAGACTTCTATATAACTCAATTGAAATACCCATAGAAAGACCCAAAGAAAAGTACAATGTTTCAATAAAATAAGATAATAATTTTATTAAAAATATTACTCGTTCGCAACGTAATAAAACTACAGAGTTTACTTTTAATAACGTGATAATAAATTATAAAAAGTCTATTATCTCTTCGTTGTATAAAGCAATGATTAATTAATTATTATAATTACCGGAAATCAGTATTATGAGAGAGATAAAACTCTAACCACATAAATAATGCTTATGGTGTTTTGATGCAGGCTGCGATATATCTTTCTTATCTTAAATTATATTACTGGCAACAGGTGCCTGGCTCGCTAATGCTCGCTCGGTAACATTTTGATTATGATTTATTACATTTATAAATATAAAATAAATATGTTTACACATATTGCTATTTTAAATTTTACATTCATTACGAAGTAAAAGTACCAATAAGGGGACACAGATCTTTTTCGGAATAATAGTTGGATACTTTTTAATTAATTATTGTATAATATGAAAAATAAAAAAGATCGGTTTACAAAGTTAGTAGGCGTTAAATTTTAAAAATAATTTTTTTTAAAAAAAATCTATATTTTATCATTAAGAACATGTCGAAGCGTAAAATAACAATTTTCTTAATTGTTTTTTAATACAATGGCGATCAGGTTTTAAATAATCATGACCGTTAGGCTTTCGGGTTTGTTTTAAAACTTTACGGCACAGCTGGTCTCCCAGGACCCACATTTTTGATCAGCTATTTTTCCTGACAAAACTTTGAATAATACGTATACGTAGGTGATTATAGGTTTTCCTTATAGCTAAGGTGTTTCCCTACAATACTGTTGAACGTAAATTGTTATTTTATTTGTTGTTAAATTTTTATAAATAAACAAATAGTAAAAAAAGGTCATTTTTTCAGAAAAAAATCATTATTCAGCTTATTTATCATCCGATTTTTATGAAAATTCTTACTCAGGGCTTTTTGGGGTCGCTGAATACGAATCTGCAGTCAGAATTTTCATTTGTGAAAATCCAACATGGCAGATACAATATGGCGAAAGAAAATTTTTTTCAAAACCTTATATTTTGTCCTAAAAATAGTAACTTGGGGGTTTTCGAGGTCGCTGATTGCAATTCTGCAGTTAGAATTTTCATTTTCAATAATCCAAGATGGCGGATACAATATGTCGCAGAAAAATGTTTTCAAAACCTATATTTTATCCAAAAAATAGTAACTCGGCGGTTTTGGAAACCCTTCAAGTTATTATTTTTCGGGCGAAATATTGATTTTAAAAAAATATCCTAAACAAAAAAAAGAAAAAAAAAACAAAAAAAAGAAAAAAAAGAAAACAAAAAAATTGAGACTATAACCGCCACGTCCTCGTTTGTGTCTCCGGGTTCGGCAAAGTGCGGCTATTTTCTTTATTAATTTATTTACAAAAATAAAGAATTTGATATAAAATTCAAACTCAGCGATTCCAAGAGCCCCCGAGTACCCATTTGTAGCTAAAAATGTGTTACTTCTATGACTTTTATCCGCCTTATTGGATTTGAAAAAATGAAAATTCTTACTGGAGATATTTTCATTTTATTTTGGGCTAATTTCAAGCCAGAATAGTCAATAGAAAAATGTATGCCGAAAAGGATCAAACAATATCTGAGAATTTTTTAAAATTTTTTAATTAAGAATGTCAATATGATTTTTATATTGCAAATAGTGTTATTTTAGTATTGGAAATTACCGACACAACATTGATTACTCAATTATAATTACAAAAATAAGTTTCCTTCAAAAATCGAACCTTTAGACCCTCAGAAATGTTCAAAATCAACAGAATGTTGAAAATTTACTTGGAAAACTTATTTATATATAAATAATACACGTCGAACTGAAGTTGGTTTTTTTGTATAATCAAAGAAAAGCGATCCTTGGCATTGTCTCTCCCCAAGCAAACCAACTTTAGTTTGGCATCCCGAGAGCTTTCGGTACCGCGAAAAGTTTGCCGTCATATTTTCCCTAATTAAGCAGTTCATCGCTGAAATCTAAATTTTCTCGTCTAATTCAAGGATTAGACTGGCAGACACGATGTGGGCAATGTCAGAATATCGAAACCTGGAGATTCATTTGCGACTGCAATTTTCAAACACAAATTTATTAAAAAATTGAGATATAATAAATACGTTTTGAAAGAAATTAAGCTCCGTTCGGTACGGCAAAGTCAGCATAAATTGAGGCTACTACTAAAAATCTGATGATATTTTACCTTAAAAGTCAATAAAATTTGTAGTTTTTATTTTTGTTATTATTCTTCTTTTTATAAAACATTTAATTCGAATTCTTTATTTACAATCGAGATAAATAAACAATTAACCATTTAATTTAAAAAATTAATGATATCATTAAAGATTCTGTTACGATATCTCTTTAGAATTTATTGATGGGACTATATGTTTTAACATTTATAAATTATATATTATTATAAACAATTATTTAACGTTTGAGGAGATCTCGGACCCAAAAATGGTCATTTTTAATATTTTTTATAAACATAAAATGAATTTTTTAAAATATGAGAATTAACTATGCGCACACTTGTGTTTTTTAACAATCATTATTTGACATTTTACGCTCTCTTATTTACTGAAAACAACAATTTTCATAATATATTTATTCATATACACCAATTTGACAAGGAAATTCAAACATTACGGTTTTCACGCGATACAAAAGCCAACCTAAAATGTTTTAGATGCATGCACAAAACGTAAGCCAATCATATAGCCGTTTAACATGATTTCACAACATCCGGCAATCACATTTTTATATAAGGATCCTGTCCATCAGGCCCTTAAGAGGACGTCGAAGCTAGCATTTTTACCATCAGAGTAACTCGCAATATTCGCAATTACAGTTCCACACTATTCTTCTTATTTGCCGCTGGATTTCAATGAAATTTGCACAGGATATATAAAATGATGCAGAGAATTGGGCTGTGCATCGAAAAGCGGCGAAAATTGAAAGAAAAACCTTTCTGATTAGTCTAAAACTGCTAACCCCAACCGCGTACGTTATACGTATGTAGTAAGGATATTCCTCAAGAGGTGGCGCTGTATGGGTGCATCGATGTTGGGGTTAGCAGTTTTAGACTAATCAGAAAGGTTTTTCTTTCAATTTTCGCCGCTTTTCGATGCACAGCCCAATTCTCTGCATCATTTTAAAAATCCTGTGCAAATTTCATTGAAATCTAGCAGCAAATAACGAAGAATAGTGTGAAACTGTAATTGCGAATATGTGCCATTAGGTAGAGTTACTCTGATGGTAAAAATGCTAGCTTCAACGTCCTTTTAAGTATATTTTCGAGTCCGTGTCAGAGCGCCGGAATGTCAGCGCGCCGGACACGAGAAAAGGACGGTTTCCAAATTTCGGAGGGGGGATAGCCGCGACAAAATTTGTCCAGCTATGCGCGCTAAATTTAAATTTATGAAATTATAGTAAGTTCACCATCTGTGTTAACAAACAAATTTTACACATTGGTTTAATTAACTCTGAATAATGATGAATGAAAACAAGCGCAAATGATAAGAATTTTTGCTTAATATTAACTTAATTGAATGTAAGTGTTTTGTAGAAATTATATTAATAAAGAACTGAGACCCTTTCGTGTAAATTTTATTAAACGATCGTGTAACGTATGTCTCGATAGTGTAATAATCATGTACCTATTATTACACGCTATTAAATGTAGAAATTTGGCTGAAATTTTAATAAATTCGCCTTCTTTAACGATTGATTATGGTAAATAATAATATCACGATGAATATATAAATATACATTAAAATACATATCTATGACAAGTACATTATTTTATGTTACTTGAAAAAAAATGTTTTCATGCCGACAAAAAATACATGTTAATTTAAAATGATTGTTTTCAGTGAATCGACCAGAAATTAAAGTATATGAAAAAAATATGTTTTTTAGTTTTATATATTTATTGCATGCATAAATGAAAGAATAATACAGTAATATTCTAATGCAGAATTAGAGAAGAATATATAAGAAAATGCATAAATTAATGAAAAATTTGTTTATTTAATATAAAGATTATAACTGAGAAATAAAGTTTAAATAGTATTTCATAGATTTAATAGCAACACCAATACATAGTTATATATTAATTTTATATATTAAAAATTTTAACCCGCTTATATGTTTAATTTTGTAAGTACTATTTTTATTTCCTGCCGTACATACTTCCAATTCTTCATTACTTTGGCACTAAATAGTATGAAAAAATTATTAGAAGATATTGTAACTGAATTTAGAAGTTTATAGCTTTGCTATTTTCAAACTTTTTAACGAGAATTTAGTAGATAATTAATTAGCATATTTATTATATACTGTTGAAAGAAAAAAAATTGTCATTTAACTTTAAACATTAGTTGCTTATTATATATTCGCTTATTTTATGTATATTGTAAAAAGTAAAATGAAGTGTAAAATTATGTTGAATAATTTTTTGTCAAAAATAGCGATATACAGTATTTATGGAAATGCGATGCAAAATAAGGTTTTATTTAGATTCTGTTTTACCCATTTTAGAATTTTATATTTTAAATAGCGTTAAATATTATTCATGCTTTTAATTTAGTAAAAATTATTCGCGTAATTATTGAAATAGAATCAAATAGTTCACATAAGTTCATCTTTATGTAATATTCTTGGGTATTCAGAATTAAAGTTTGTGGAAGTAAGGAAAAGTTTAGTACTACAAAGAAAAAAATTAACATATGTTTTTGATTACTAAAAAAGGGTGCGTTAAACACAAAAATACAATTGGTTTTCATACTACAAAGTAAAACTACAAATACGTATTTTAAAAAAATTAACATGCACCAAATTTTCAATTGTATTCCAACAATTTGTACTCTAGTATATCGTCGCTTCCGAATAAAAGGGTCGTATCTCAGCGGCCGGTTCGAAAAGGACGTATCTCAGCGTCCGGTTAGAAAAGGTCGTATCTCAGCGGCCGGTTAGAAAAGGTCGTACCTCAGCGGCCGATTAGAAAAGGTCGTATCTCAGTGGCCGGTTGGAGAAGGTCGTATCTCAGCGGCCGGTTAAAGAAGGTCGTATTTCGCGGGCTAAATTTTTTTTCTTAAATTTAAGTTGGCAATTTGGCTTTGACAAAAATCTTGTGGCATTAGATTTAACATGCGAAAAAATTGTAAATACTGTACGAACACACATATATTTGTGTATATATATGGGGTATTCCACGTGAAGTAGTCCGATCAAAATTTTAAAATGCACCAAATTTTGAGTACACATTGCAAATGTTTTTCCGAATACAGAAAAAAATTTTTAGGTGCTGGAATTTATTAGCTCAAAAGTTATTCTAACCTCAAAAAGTGAACTTTTTCCAGTTTTTTTCAACATCAGCTGGGTTCATCGCTATTTAACTCGAAATCTATCAACTTTTACTATACAACATTATATGTAACATTCGTTGCTCATTATGTGTAGAATTTATTCTTTTGGGTTAGAATTTCTAATCTCAAGGTCAATGTTACTTAAACTACATGTCAATATTCAACTTAAAAAAAGTGTAAGTGCGCCACAATTGATTTTTTTAGCCAAAAATCTAAAAGAAAGCTTGGAGCAATACCTTTCAAATGGTCTGTAACATTTTTATGGCCTTCAACTCTGTAAAAAGTTATGATAATTTAAAGAAACACCAAATTTTTTTAAAAATTTAAATGGGGAATACCATGTTAATTATTGTGAATTTTTTGTCTTTCTTTAAATTATAATAACGTTTTACAGAATTGAAGGCCATAAAAATGCTACAGATCATTTGAAAGGTATTCCTCCAAGCTTTCTTTTAGACTTTTGGCTAAAAAAATCAATTGTGGCGCACTTACACTTTTTTTAAGTTGAATATTGACATGTAGTTTAAGTAACATTGACCTTGAGATTAGAAATTCTAACCCAAAAGAATAAATTCTACACATAATGAGCAACGAATGTTACATATAATGTTGTATAGTAAAAGTTGATAGATTTCGAGTTAAATAGCGATGAACCCAGCTGATGTTGAAAAAAACTGGAAAAAGTTCACTTTTTGAGGTTAGAATAACTTTTGAGCTAATAAATTCCAGCACCTAAAAATTTTTTTCTGTATTCGGAAAAACATTTGCAATGTGTACTCAAAATTTGGTGCATTTTAAAATTTTGATCGGACTACTTCACGTGGAATACCCCATATATATACACAAATATATGTGTGTTCGTACAGTATTTACAATTTTTTCGCATGTTAAATCTAATGCCACAAGATTTTTGTCAAAGCCAAATTGCCAACTTAAATTTAAGAAAAAAAATTTAGCCCGCGAAATACGACCTTCTTTAACCGGCCGCTGAGATACGACCTTCTCCAACCGGCCACTGAGATACGACCTTTTCTAACCGGCCGCTGAGGTACGACCTTTTCTAACCGTCCGCTGAGATACGACCTTTTCTAACCGGACGCTGAGATACGTCCTTTTCGAACCGGCCGCTGAGATACGACCCTTTTACTCGGAAGCGACGATATAATCTATTTTTAATACATGTTATTTATTTTTAATACATTAAAATAATAAGTCTATGGAAATAAAACAGCAAAACAAAGTTTCAAAAAATAATCAACTGAATCAATTTATTAATAAATAAGCAATTTCCCATTTTCTTGTTTTAAAGCCAAATAAAAATTTTTGTGATTCTCATATTATGATTTTTTTAAAGAAGGTAAGACAATTTCTATTAATATTTTCTAACGCTATAATAGGCAATGCAGTATTCCTTGTGCGCAAAACAGGCATAGTAAAACGAATTTCGTGCAACATGTTTAAATAAATGGGTGTTCATTAAACGCCAATGTTAATATTCGTTTATAAAGCTTTTTCTAAATTACATTTTTTTAAATATATAAAAATTATTAATATTTTACTTCAACTTATTATTTTGTGTATAGTAATAACAATACTACATTTCTATCCAGGTAAAATTACTATTCAAAATTACCTTAAACAAAGACCAAAGGAAGATAAGAACTACTAATATATACTACATCTTGCTTGCTCTCTATATAGAGTTCAATACTTTTAGACTATCATGTCCTACCACTACACCACGGTAGACACACGTGGTTGAAAATATACATATATACAACCTTAACAATTTTATTCATAGTATATTCAATATTGTAATTTAAATTAATAAAAATACTATATTATGAAGTAATTGAGCTAATACAAATAAATTGTTTTCATGACTCACCTGGAAAAACTTGATGAAACGCTGTTGTTGCATAATTTAGTATTTTTAAGTAATAAAAAAACCGTTGACCACTCATTCGCTCATAGTCTATTCTAATTTACGTACAAAACTTATTTTTTATAAGTGGAAAATTAATTTGGACACTACACTTACCTTATTGTAAGCAAAATATATATATATATATATAGACAGATATTTTTCTAAGAAAAGGAACAATATTTCTTAACAGATTTATGTCATTGTAGTGAAAGTAGACACATAGATATGATTAGTCACAAAAATACACATAAATATCTAAATCTACATATATCTAAAAATATTTTGCAGTTATTCTCGACTAAGAATTTATTTTATAATTGCGCCTTTTAAAACGTTTGTTATTCTTTTAAGATAATTAATAGTTTTACATTAAATACACATATCTGGCTAGTAGTTAAAAATGAACAAAGTTTTCTAATTAAAAGAAAACCTAAGCCTGTACATGGAGTGCTGTTGCTTATAAATAGTTTTTAATATTAAAAATATCATTCTGAAAAATCAATGTATATACACCCTTTGTTTAACAATCTCTAGAAATCATTTTTTTACACTTAAAATTGATCAAATGTCGTTAAATGATAAAATAAATAATAATATGCTACTAAATCATCAAAAATTTTCAGGAAAATTAAAAGGCCGGCATTTAGAACCGATCGTATGAATAGAAGGCTATGCTTGACGAGTTTACCGCACACAACTCAAAAAGACTTTTTTTCCTTATATTACAAAATCGAACACATATATGTTAAACAATGGTGCTGTTCAATATTATAACTCAGAAAAACTATTAAGGTTGGCTAAAGGATTAAACTACGACTTTTCAAGATATTTAAGAAAAATCGATGAAATTTTGGTTTTTTCCATTTTTTGGACGGCTTCTACCCTCAATAGTCACCCTCCTAATCATTCCGCATAAAAATATTGTACAGGCACCTATGTTACACCTACAGAAAGTTAATTGTACAGTTTAAAGAAACTTAAAATATCACTTTTCCAGTTATTGGGGTATGATATACAAAAAATCGTTTTTTTTTTATATTCGAGCCGATTTGACCCTTGTAGCCACCGTTTATAGTTTTTCTGAGCAATTATATTGAACAGGCACCCTTCTTAAACATATATGTAATTTTGTAATATAAGGAAAAAAGGAGGACTTTTTGAGTTGCAGCATAGCCTTCTATTCATACGGTTCGCTGCAAATGCCGTGATTTTCATTTTCCGGAACATTTTCGATGATTTTATAGCATATTATTATTTATTTTATTATTTAATAACATATTAGATCAATTGTAAGTGTAAAAAAATGATTTCAAGGAAGTTCGAAATTTCGTTGCAGTGCAATCATGGATACTTCAAACCTTTCTAATCAGTTGTATGAATTCATGTATAAACGATTTCCTTTAAGTTCAACATTGTTATAGAAATCTATAAAATTAATTACAACACGAAAGAATTTTGTAAAAATAAAATTTAACGACTTCTTATGATTTGGGAGTTTCTAACTTTTTTCGAAAAAAATTTCGTTAGATAGCCTTTACATACAAATTGCGAAGTGTATTTTACAGCACGAGATACCGAAAAGAAGTGATGAAGTTGATTGAAGTTGTTTACCTGGGCAAAGTGAAAATAGCAGCCTACTATTTTCGCTAAGGGGAAACATCTTTTCAAGCGCCTCTCATAGCTTTTTCAAAATCGCAAGAAACGTATTGAGGATTGAGCATTGTAAAAGTAGTTGCAATGTAATGAAAAAGTATTTTATAAGTTTTCTTTAACTTATTATCCATTAATGCCCAGATTATAGGTATACCCTGAAAAAAATTAATACTTCATAATAACTTAAAAAGTAACGTTTAGCTTCATTTTTAAACATGTGATACATGCAGGCAAAGGCCTGCTCCGATCAGGCACCAAATTACACCCGTACGGATATCGTCTATTTTGCGTACTTGTATCGTAGTGTACCAATATTCAGGTAATACCAATTTATGTAATATAATTTTTAATAACTTTTATTCCAAACATTTATTTAGAAATGACTTACGCTAAATAGATATAAAATAAAAAAACCACTTGCAATTAATTGGCACGTAGTTTCCTCAAATTAACAGGTCGATCCCCTGATAGAAAGTTGACGTATTTATAGCTATAAAGCGACTATTTTGTCCAAATATAGCTGTTTTATAGACTTTATTACCGCGATAATATCTGCCAATTCCGTAACGCTTTATCGCTATATTATAGAGAAAATATAGTGAATATATAAAGTAAGTCTATAACTTAACTATATCAGACCTTACATTATTGTTACAGGATTTGTAAGTTATGTTATATTTAGAGGAGACCGTCCAAAATGCGTATGAGCGTGCGTGTGATCGTGCGCGTGTGTATGAGTGTGTGTGTCCATGTGCGTGCATGATTGCGTGTGTGAGCGTGCACGCGTGATTGCGCGTGAGCTTGCGTGTGTGTGCGTGCGTGGTCGCGTGCTTCATTGCACATACTTACGTACGGAATACTTTATATTAACTATAAAGTGGCTTTAACCTAACTATAAAATAGATATTGTAAAATTGTAAAATGAAGGCTATATTATAACGAAAAATGTAGCTATAATATAATTAACGTAACGATATGGTTCCGTCAACTTTCTATCAGGGTCGTATATGTAATATATTACTCAAATATTGTACTTTTTTTATTAACTGTAAATTATTATTATATTTTATTAACTTTTTTATTGACTCTTTTACCTACATATTTCTTTTATTATATTAAAAATGTCGAACTATCGTAAGCAAGGATACCTTCTTTTTCGGGACAGATATACATCTGCTTTAAATTGGACATAGAAAAACTTCTGCCCAACCTATTATTATTATTAGTTAATTGAGGTGGGGACCACCTATTGTATGCCCTCTGTCGCCTGGGATGCCCTTTGCGACCCTCCTTTAAGAGTTCGACCTATTTGAGACTAGGTCGCTTTTACTCCCTGTCTAGGCAGACCTTAATTCTGTTCCATATGGAGAGAATTTCAGCCACATCCTTTCCAGATAGTTCCGTGATCTCTAGGGTTTGAAGTCCAGTTATTTCTAGCCTGTCATTCCCTAGAGCTTTGCATTCACAAATGATATGTAGTGGGGTTTCCTTTACCTTCCCACATTTCCTACACCAGGGATTGTTTACCAGTCCCTGTTTGTATTGGTGATAACCAAGGTCTCCATGTCCAGTTACAATCTCAATGAAGACCTTGGCATCTTTCCTCTTAAGACCCCTAAATTGAGAGACCCATTTTGGCTTTAAATTGTTTAGAAGGAGTTTGGTTTGTCTACAACTTTTGACTGCCTCCCATTCTTTTTCATGCAGTTCCTGGGCCCATTCTGCCAGGTTGCATTTTACCTGGTCTTGTGTAAGACCCACAGTCGGTTCTGGTCCTATAAAATGTTGTTTGGAAGCCAGTTTAGCCAAATTGTCGGCAGCTATGTTACCCTTAACCCCGCAGTGTCCTGGGACCCACTGTAAGGTAACACTGCTTGCCTTCTCGCACAACTTGTTCAAAGTTTCGACGCAGTTACTTACCAGTTTAGAATTAGTACAAACTCCGTCAAGATCTTTCAGGACATTCCTGCTGTCTGAGTATATAACCACCTCCTTCCCATTAGCCAGGTGTAACGCCTTATCAGCGCATTCTAAGATGGCTATCAGCTCAGTTTGTTTTACCGTTGGAAGCTTACCTAGAGGAACAAATGTTCCCTTTCCAGTGTTCCTATGGTATATTCCTGCACCCGAACCTTTAGAATTTTTGGATCTATCTGTGTATCAGATATCTCCTTCCGTCGGTTTTAGGTTATGCTTCTTCTTCCATTCTTCTTCTAGGAATAGACTTACTCTATATCTTTTATCGAAAAGGAAGACTTTGTCCATCCTATCTGTTGGCACATTTAACGCCCTTTTCTCAATCATGTTGCTGAGCTCCCGGCACATTTCTTTTGACCGATCTTTTAACCTTACTGCCGCCTTAGTGGCTTCTACTTTTACAGTAATGTGTAAGGGTTCGATTCCTGAGATTGCACCTAGAGCTGCCACTGGTGTAGATCTTCTAACTCCCGAGGCACATCTCATTAAGAGTCCGTTAATTCTGTCCAATTTCCTTTTGGCAGTATTCTGCGTGGCTCTTTTCCACCATATCATGGCTGCGTATGTAAATCTTGGCCTGATAATACTCTGAAAAGCCCACAACAAAGTACTATGTTTAAGCCCCCAGTTTGCTCCTATTGCTCTCCTACATTGCCATAGGTTAGCAATAGTCTTTTTATAAACCTTATCTAGGTGGTGTTTCTATGATAACTTACTATCCAATACAACCCCAAGATATTTGACTTTATCACTGAACTCAAGTTTCCTGTTATTCAGTTTTAGGTGACATTCTCTCTGCCACCTGTATCTGGTGGTAAAGACTACCACTTCTGTTTTCGAAGGGTTGACTGTAAGTCCCGTATCTTTACACCATTTTTCCACTATTGTTAGTGCATTCTGCATCAGGTCTTGTAGAGTATCCAGGTGCGGTCCCCGCATAAGAACTAAAATATCGTCCGCGTAACCTACTACCTTGAATCCTTTTGCAGCTATTCTCTTTATGAGAGAATCAACTACAATACACCATATAAGCGGGGACAGCACTCCTCCCTGGGGGCATCCTCTGTTTACCACCCCTGTCAGAGTTTCATCCCCTTTGGTGACCGTGAGTTGCCTGTTCGACAACATTCTCGTTATCCATCTCGTAAGTCTTTGTGGGAACTTATATTCACACATGGCCTCTCTAATAACCTTAATGGACGTATGATTGAAAGCACCTTCTATATCCATAAAGGTTCCTATTGCATACCCCTTGTTTTGGGTTTGTTTCTTGATATATTCCACTGTCTCGTTTAGGGCCGTTTCAGTAGAGCGTCCCGCCATATATGCGTGTTGTCCTGCCTGTAACGGGTTATCCCTTAAGACAGTGTCACGGATAGATCTATCGACCAGTCTTTCGACTGTTTTCAGCAAAAACGATGTCAGACTAATAGATCTAAAGTCCTTGGCTGATGTATATCCTGTCTTTCCAGGCTTAGGAATGAATACGACTTTTGTTTCCCTCCATCCTGAAAGGATGTGAGCTAATTCCAGACTAGCCTTGATTAGACTTGTCAAGGGCTTAATTATTACCTCACCTGCTTTCTGTAGCAGTACCGGGAATATTCCATCTGGTCCTGGTGATTTGTAAGGTTCAAAGGACGATATCGCCCATCCAATTTTAATCGGGCAAACTACACATTCCAGCTCCTCCCTATCACCAGTCTCAGTGTCTGCTTCAGTATCTATTAGGTTAGTTACCATGATACTGCTCTCATCTTCCCTAAAATCGGGAAAATGAACCTCCATTAAGCGCTCCAAGATTTCCTTCTCGGTGGTAGCGCATTTACCGTTTTCCATTCTTATCGTGTCAAGAATAGCTTCGGGATTTCTGGACAGGATTTTATCCAGTCTGGATATCTCTTTAATTCCGTGGATCTTACTGCAGAAGTTTTCCCAGCCTGTTTGTTGGGCTTGTCTGACCTCACATCTGTAATTATCCCTGGCTCTCCTGTACCTGAGCCATTCCTCCTCCGACTTCTCTTTCCTGGCTGTCTTGTACCTTTTCCTGGTAATATATTTTAATTTCTCCAGTTTCTTATTCCACCATTTGCATGCTCCTTTTTATTTTACTAACCGAGGAGTGCAATTTGAGTGGTATGCTTCCTTAATCGCATTTGGCAGTTTGGCCGCTGTTTCTTCCAGTGCTTTCACATTGTCAATAAACTCTGGGAAGCCATCCAATGCTACTGACAGGTTTTCCACGTATCCTTCCCAGTTTGTTTTCCTAGGGTCACGTGACCAATCTTGATGTACGTTTTCGTCCTCATTTTCCACCTTCAGATAGTATTTTATTTGAGAGTGGTCTGATAGGGAGGGTTCCTCGGATACCCTCCAGTTCATAATGGAGCTCCCTAACCTTCTGCTACAGAGGGTGATGTCAATAACCTCCTCCTTAATTGTGTTCCTGAAGGTGGGCTCCTTACCCACGTTCATTATATCTAAGTCTGTGGATGCTATAAAATCCATCAGATCTTCTCCTCTACTGTTGGTGTCCTTGCTACCCCATAATGTATTATGCGCATTAGCATGGCAACCTAACAGTAATACATACCTATTTACCTTGCAAAAATCTACAAGCTTTCTTACCTCCTGGGGTGGGTTATATTTACCATCATATGGAAAATATGCCGAGCCCACCACCATTCGCTCTTTACCTTTACCTTTGGGTTGGATGAGAACCGCCGTAAGGTCTCTTGTATTGAAGTCCTGCAGGGGAACTGCGTTAGTACCCTTGACCAGCACACACGTTCGTGGAGCTTCAGCACCTGTGTATCTGAAACAGGAACCCACATTACCCCCCAGACCCCTGATTTTACCATTCACTACCCATTGTTCTTGGATTAGTGCTATGGTTGTGTGCGCCACAGCCATGTCCCTCTGTAAAATGGCAGAGGCACCTTTGCTGTGATGCAAGTTAATTTGCGTAATGTTTATTTGACGGGCCTGAGACATTATACCTCCTGCTCCGTCATTTCTACTTATTTTTGCCCTAGAATACGTTTGAATGTGATCCGGGACAAGCCATAGTAGGGTTTATACTCTAGTACCCCCAGAGCCCTAACTTGAGATTCGGGAATCTGGACAATCAGGAGTGTTTTCGTTCCCTCCTGATCGCCCTTACTTCCCTCCTCCATGTTGCCCCTTACAATTCTCCAGGAGTTCGTTTTCAGGGTGGGATTGCAGTGCTCCAGCTTCCGAAGGATCTCGCTCCGGTCCACCGTTCTTCCGAGGACCCAAGCGGAAGCCTTCAGCATCTTTTGGAGCACCTCAACCCCACCTGCTTTCAAAGACGGTCCAATCTTGGCGCTCAGGCAGACCAGTTTTTCAACCAGCCACTCCTTTGCCCCTTGATCGGCCGGAATTATAATAAACACTCCCCCTTTACAGAAGGAAGTGTCAAATTTGGGCGTGCACCCGGGGGGTATCTTATTGAACTCCTCCCAGATGCTTTCCCCAAAGACAGCAAACTGCTCAGCAGTCAGCCGCGCCTCCGGGTATCCCTCCTCGTACACGACCACTGTAAGGGGGTTTGTTCTTTGAGCCACAGTGAGACCCACTCCTCCTGAATATACGGTGGAGGGGCCCGCCTACTGGCTCCTTTCTTTATTTGCGTTTATTTGTCTGGGTCGTTTACCCTGCCTTTCCACAGACGGAGGTGTTTCGGCCAGGGCTCGATTTCTCTTGCCCTGGTTTTGCCCCCCCCTCCCGCCTCAGTAGACCCAGATAGAGCCAGCACGTGTGCTTTCTCCCTCCGGGCCTTGGCCTTGGCCGACCCAGTTTTGTTGTCGTTGCCTCCCCTTCCCACTTGACCAGTTTCTACTCTCCTTGGAGCCCCCCCAACTATGCAACATGGCCCTAACCGGACGCCATCCGCCACTGTTACCTAATTGGAGATTATACACCAGCTGATAGAGCAGCCAGGCCTGGTTGGCTAGACCGACCCGGGCTCCTGTACTATCTGGCGGCCTGGGGAGTGTCGCACCCAGTTTTATCCGGCGTACCCTCGGGAGAGAGTCCCTGGTCTGTGTTCCAGTTCGGCATTTGGATCCCTTGTGAGTCAATCTGGGTATCGGTCATAAGTGTGTTGTGTGCTGTATTTGTTTGTGTATAGTGTAGTGTTGGATCGTGTTATGAGTGTCGCATCCCCGCTTTGCGCACCGTCCACAGAGACGGTGGGTTGCTTCTTGGTGTGTCCACAGAGACCTCGAAACCCCATTCAATCCTTTCATTACTTCTTCCATAGGAGAGGCCGTTTATAAGGATCCTTTCATTCTTTCTTTGGGGTTCCTGCCTTCCACCCCCTTTTATGCTTGGAGAGCCCGTTTATAGGGATCCATTCAATCATACCTGGAGAGCCCGTTTATAGGGATCCTAGATGTACTCACTCATTCGCTTTAGGAACCCCACTCATTCATTCTCATTCAACCCAGGAGAACCGTTAGGTATCTCCTACATTTGCCCATAAACATTCATCCAGGGTAGCCCGTTTATAGGGACCCATACAAACGCCCATGGTCCCGACGCCCCTGCGGGCCAGGCTCCCTCACCAACGACAAGGTGCTGCAACCCCCAGAGGGAGTGCCCAACCTAAGAATACATGGACAGACCCTAACCCAACCAAATAAAAATTTAATCCAAAAATTTAAACAATCTTTTTTAAATATATTTATATACTCATTCTAATTTTTCAAATGTAAGTTATTAGTATCAACGATTATTATTAGTAAACGCGTTTGTCCGAACTTTATTATTACCTTTTTCGTTTATCCCACGATTGGATATTTCATCTTGTTATATTTGTATATGTACTCTGATTTTTTAAATAAATCACTTCAAACTAACACCACACGAGTTCTTTAAAAACTATAAATTTTTTTTGCTTCTGACCAATCAGATTGAAGTTTTTACCTGCGGATATAGAAAATTTTGGATGGTATCGATAAAAAATATAAAAAATTATGTTTTCCGCTTTTCTTAGAATTTTCTAAAAAAAATTTCTTCCAAAAATATGGTTACTTCAACATTACATTAATTTCTTGTAACGGTCACGCTGGGGATTAGGGCGTGGCGTCAAAGGCGAAATAAATGAATTAAATCTATAAAATAATATTAATTTATTGTAATAGTAAATTGATTGTTTTGGGCGCCAGCCGCGTACGATCGCGGCGAATTTATGCGGTTAAGCTCAGCTGCGTGCGAGCTGCTGCTACCTGCTGCGCGTGGGGAGGGGAGGGGAGAAAAGGGGAAGCACACTTACGAATTGGAGGAAGTGCCGATATTCTATGCAGGCGTGCACCCACCTTATCAACGTGGAGATCGTCTCCTCGCAATTCGCTGCTCTCGGTCAATTGCTTTTTCTCTTGCACACACACACACACTCGAAATTGTATAATAATCGGTCGGCCGATATTGCCGCGATGGCGTCCCGATGAGCTCTCTCGAGCTCGGGCTCGTTCGCTGCTTCGCTGCTCGGGCCCGACGTGCGCGCGCAGCTTCTTGCGTCGAGTCGCCCGTCGGCCGCCGTCGTCTCGCGCGTCTCGTATAGTGAGTGCTCGCGGCCATGTTTATCAAGGCGGACGACGTTGCCGAGCTGCTGCTTCCCACGGTGAGGACGATGTTCCCGGTGATGCTACAAACCAGGTAAGCCTTTATGATCGTTCCGTGATGTTGATTTATCGGCTAATAGGTCCACTCTGTGACAGGTGCAGACGGACGGCCGATCTTCGAGTCTTCTCTCTAACTCGCTCTCACGGTGGCTGTTCAGCTGGTGCGCGTCGGGTCGGTGACTGCTGCTCTTCGTCGGTGCTGCGTTGCTGCAGGGATTCTGGCTGCTTCCTAGGTGAATATCTATCTCCCGAGGGAGTGCTGCGTATTATTTACTAATTATTAATTGAGAGTTATGGTAATGTTATGATTACCATAACCTCACTTCCAATCCTCAACTACATGCGTCCTTGATTCCTTCTAATTAGGATTATTATTAATTATTTAACTGTTTCACAGCTTCCTGGATATCTTGTTGTTGCTCGTGCTGCTCCATCTGGCACCTTGGGCCATCGCAGGCTGTTCCATGGTCCTGGTGCGGAGCCTCCTGGAAGTTGTGTCGCCTCTCCTGACATGCTGCTTCCATGTGCTACGTGGAGGGAACCAAGAGAAGTATTGGGGATTTGGGGAGCTTCGGGTAGGCTAGGTAGGCTTAGAGATGTGAGGGTAGGTAGGCTAGTTTGTATTGGGACTCGCTCGCTTATTACTTTGACAGGTATTACATACCTTGTCACAACTCCCCCCCACCAAACTGTAGTTACGCGGAAGTCGTAACTGAATTATAAAACTAACTAACTAAAAGACAATAAATTAAATAAATACTTATTTTACTAAAAAAACAAAAAAATGATTTGCTATTATTGCTGCTAGTATGGTGGGGAGAGTAATGTTGCTTCTTAATTAACTTATTCCTAACAAGTAGCCGGTACTACTGTTGCGGTGTGCTCGTGTTTAGTCTCCATGACTATTCTGCTTGGCTGCTATCTGTGTTAGTGTACACGGTGTATGTGATTCGGTTTTGCTCTTATTTTGCTTATAAGTACGATTGGCTGGGCCCTTACATTATATTTACATCTTACCGCTTTGAGAGCTCATTTCGCGTTCGCGACACTCTCATACTGCATACTTACATGTTCTCTCTCATTCCTATTAAACATTTTATTTAATAACAAAAATTAAATTTTTAAATGCAATGAAAATATCAATTATATATATTATGCTACTACTAATTTATAAGATTGGTGCATGCCTTGCTGCTTATTTGCCATATTGCTGCTACTGCGTCATTATTTTGCTTGCTTATTAAATTATTTTAAAATATCTTTCTCTTAAGATAATGTAATTTATAAGAAATTTGTGCATATTATTTCTTGGCTGCTGGGGTATTTGTTAGTACTGTTAGTACATTAAGCTGCTGTTAGTAAGAAGAAAATAGGAAGAGAGAATGCAGGATTAAATGATTACCAACGTTAGTTTGGTTTTGCTGACTATTCATTATATATAAAAAAAAATAAAAAATTAAGAAAATATATATTTCTGCCCTTGCTGCTGCTGCTGCGTATGGGTGGGATGAAAGGGAAGGAGGGGAGATTATCGTCTTCCGCGCTTCCGTTGCATCTCCCAGTAATGATCGCTGCACCGCGGACAATCCTTAGTGTGGAACCCTCTCATCCCACAGTTTCGGCAAAATAGAATGGCGGGGCTTATGCAGGCCCGCCAACTATGTCCTCTTCCGCCACAGTTCCAGCACCCAGCTGAACATGTGGATGGTGGCGGTCGACGCATGCGCACGAAACTGGGGGAGGATGGGTCCACCCGCTGCTCCCTGGGGGATGCTCGGGAAGGCGGGAGATTTGGGATCAGGTTTGGGAGGGTTGGGATCGGCTGCGGTTGGGGTTTAGGTATTTTTAGGGACATTAGGGGTTTGGGCTTGGCTAAGGGGGCTGCTGCGGTTTGCTGGGGTAGGGATGGCGGAGGGAAGGATTCGGATGCTGCGGGAAGGTTTGAGGATAGGAGGTGTTGGGTATTGGGGAGTAGGGGCGTTGGAGGTGGGACATTCACCGGGACATGGATGTACGTATACAACCCGGTGACTGGGTTGTATACGGGATGGGTCAGGACGGGTTCTGGAGGGAATTCCGGGAAAAGGAAGGTGGACGGATGACAGGTGGGGATGTTGTTTTTGGGCGGCGGAGGGATTTTGGGGTTGCTGCGAGACGGGAAGTAGAGGGTATAGGGGACAGTGGGGCTGCGGAGGTTGTTGCTGCTGCTGGGGTCGTGGCTGCTGCTGGTGTTGTGGCTGCTGCTGGGGTCGTGGCTGCTGCTGGTGTTGTGGCTGCTGCTAGCCAGGAGGAGTCCTCGTAGAGGTGTCTCCCTCCTCTTATGCAGCCCCGAGTTCCCGGACATGTTGTTGGGTGCGGAGGTATCTCCTCCGCCTCGGAGCTGCTGCCGCTGCTGCTATTATCAATGGCGGTTTCCGCCGGTCGGCTGATTGGACTCTGGGGTAGAGCCAATCTCTGGAGCACTTGCTCCAGATCTCCAATAACCGGCCGGCGCTCGCCATATACTTGGGCACGGCCTCTGCCTCGTCCTCTACGTAATGCGGAGGCCGTTCTGCTCGTACGATCCATTCTGCAAGGATTTATTTTATATTGTTTTTGCATTTGCTCTACTTTGCTCATCGCTGCCATTCCATTTATTACCTACTATGCTTTTATCATTTTCGCGGTCTAAGCTGACGTTTGGGTGGGCTGCTAGGGGACGTATGGGGGTCAGGTATAATTTTCTTGGGACGACCTCTTTTACGGGTAGCTGGGTTAATGGGCGGATTCGTGATTCGGATGCTTTGCGATAATTGTTGCTGCTGCGTTTGCGGACATTGGGGTGGAATTACATTTCGGGGAGGGACGTACCGCTTTAAATCGCTAATGTGGACCTTGGTTTGTCGTTTGCTGCTCTTTACCTCCACTAAATATATGCTAGGGGAGAATATTTTAATTATCTTTGCGGGTCCTATATATTTGGGTGCGTGCTTAGCTGCGAAATTATCGTCGGCTGACTGCTTGGCTGTGGCTATTTCGGTATGCCTTTTTACTAGGTCGTAGATTGCTGGCAATCTATGCAATCGCTCTATCCATTGCTGCGTATCTGGGGCGGGAATTTGGGTTGGGGATTCAATGTGCTTTTTGACCAGAGCTATGGGAATAGGGTTCCTACCAAAATTCAGGAATGTTGGTGAATATTTGGTGGAGGAGTGCACGACCGTGTTTAGCGCAAAACAAAATTCGCCTAGATGTGTGTCCCAATTTCTATGATCGTCAGCTAAATAGCTGTTGATCAATGGCTTTATATTTCTATTAACCCTCTCCACAGGGTTGGCTTGCGCGAAATATGGAGGGATTGCAGACTGCGTAATCCCGTAATATGCTAGCTTCTCTGTGACCATCCGATTAACGAATTCTGTTCCGTTATCGGTGATCAAGTATTTGGGACATCCCCATCTATTTATTACAAGCTCGTCGAAAGCTTGCAATACGCTCTTTGCATCAGCTCTTCTTAATGCCTTCATCTCCACGTATCTCGTGAACAGGTCTTCAAATACAATAATGTATTTGAAGCCTTGTTTCGATGGTGGCTTTGGGCCCATAATATCTGCTGCGACTACTGTCCAAGGTGCACTGATGTTCCTGCCTTCCATAAGACCGGCGGGAGCTTGTTGGCTGCTTTTATGAGCTTGGCACTCTTGGCAAGCTTTAACATATTGGCATGTATCCATATATATTCCTGGCCAGTAATAATATGTGGTGAATCTAGCATACGTCTTGTCATTGCCTAGATGGCCTGCTTGCGGCGTGTAGTGGGCTTCGTACAGGGCTCTTGGTCGGTCGTTTTGGGGTAAAATCAACTTCCAGGCATCGAGGTCGGGGACAAGGGGATCTACTAGGGGATTGGGAATAGATTATTCTCTATTCTTAGGTCGGGGTATTTATTGGGGAATTTGGCTACTGCAATTAATTTTGTTTGATACCAGGGATTGCTGCTGTCTATTGATATGGCTGCTGCTGCTTCGGTGTTCTCGTAGGCTCGAGATAGTGCATCCGGCACTTTGCGTAACGCTCCTTTACGGTGCACAAATTTTATATTATAATTTTGGAGGATGGTATTCCAACGGGCCAATCTCCCTGTTGGATCCTTAATATAGTGCAACCAGAGAAGACTGTGGTGATCCGTTACTACCGTGAACTCTTCCCCTTGCAAATAACCCTTGAGTCGGTCTACACACCATAACACGGCCAAGCACTCCTTTTCCGTGACGGTGTAGTTCCGCTCAGCTTTGCTTAGGGTTCTGCTCACGTAGTATATCGGATGCTCCTCTCCGTTTATCTCTTGTGTGAGAACTCCGGCTATTGCGTAATCGCTGGCATCAGTTTGGAGGGAAAATGGGAGGGAAAAATCGGGTCGGGCTAAAACGGGGGCTTGGGTGAGGGCTAATTTCATTTTCTCAAACGCTTCTTGCTGCTCTTTGTGCCAGTGCCATCTGACATCTTCCCTTGTGAGATAATTCAAGGGTGCTCGGTATTCTGCCAATTTGTCGATAAATCGGGAATACCAACCGATTAATCCGGTAAATCTCCGTAGCTGCTTTAAATTAGTGGGGGCTGGGTATTCTAATATCGGTTTTATTTTATCATTATTTGTTTTTAGGCCATCCTGGTTAACTTTATAACCTAGGTATGTAACCTCCGCGCAACAAAATTCAGATTTTTCGCGGTTTAGCTGCAGATTGGCTTTCTTAAGGGCTGCTAATACTATTTTGAGCCACCGAATGTGTTCCTCAAAGGTTTTAACTGTGATGATTATATCATCTAAATAAGCGAATACATTCGGTTCCCACTATGGCTTTATTAAATTGTCCATTATTTTCTGGAACATTGCTGGCGCCTTTGCTAGACCGTAGGGTACGCGGGTGAATTGAAATAAACCCTTTCCTGGGAGGGCAAAGGCTGTTATTTCTCGGCTTTCGGGGGCTAGGGGGACTTGATGATAAGCTTGGGACAGGTCTAGCTTGCTTATGTAGCGGCTTTCTCGTAACTGATCTAATATATCATCCATGTTTCGCATGGGATAAGATATTTTTTTAGTTACTGCATTGACTTGCCTATAGTCAATGCAGAAACGATATGCTCCGTTCCCTTTAGGGACAATAACGGAGCAGCTGCACCATGGACTATCGGAAGGTTCGATGATGCCTTCACGTAGCATTCTATCGACCTCCGCATAGCCTGCTTGTAGCATTTTAGGCGAGTACCGGCGGTTCCTCTGCCTAATGGGCTCGGCTCCTTGCGTATTAATTCTATGGATCGTTAGGTTTGTGGTACCTAATGTTTTGGGGGCTGCGGGAATCATTTCATCTAAAAGCTGCTGCAAAATTTTTTCTTGAGAAGGGGTAGCTCTTTTGAGTCCTCCGATGCTGGCTAGGGCTGGTATGTAGCTTGGGTCTTCGCCATGAGGATAAAAATGATGCGTAATGCCTTTAGAAGTCCACCACGTATCCTTTTCATAATTTATCCTCAGTATGCAATCATACTGTAGATCGTCTGCTACTTGAAAGGGCATTATGATATTGTCGCCGTCAATACATATTGAGACGTCTACAATACCTTGGATTGGTACTGTTGTACCGTCTGCCACTTTCACTGCTTTGCAGTCAGATCTCCTGAGCTTCTTCTGGAGCAACTTACTCATTCCTTTGCCTATAAAGGAGTGCACTGCTCCATCATCGAGCAGTGCTATGAGCTTGTGTCCATTTAGCTCTAGGTTAAAAAATAAACGGGGATCTATGCCGGGAATTTGCTGAATAAGGGACACATTAGCTGCTATATGGGAGGGGTGAGACCCTAAGGGGGGTTTGGGTGAGAAAATACGGGTCCTTATTTTCTCTGGCTGCCGTTTCCCTGCTGCTTCGTGATGCATTTAGGGCAGTCTCTTATATAGACTCCCTGGTCTCCACAACCATAGCAGAATACTTGAGAGCACTCTGCTGCCCAGTGACCCAATTGGTCACAAATAAAGCAGGGCTCTTTCTGCTTTCTAGGATGGTTGGGGATTATCGGTGCTCTTATTGCTGCTTTATAATTGCTTTGGCTCCTTGGCGATTCGGGCCTTTGTGGAGTCGTTGCTGCTTTTTGCCATTGCTTCTGGCTGGTGTTGGCGACTATTTTATTCCACGGCTGCTTTTGTTGTGTGTTGCTGCTGCTGCTTGGCCTTGGGGAATCGCGTTTTGCTGCTTCTATAATTTTAGGGGAGTTCGGCGCTGCTCTTCTTGGTTGGGGGCTGCTGGTCCATTGAGAGGTTATATGTCTCCTTGCATTCTTGGAGATTGCTCAGGAATGTTTCGGGACCGCTCTTTCTTGTGCCTTTAAATTGGATGTGATATCTAGAGAAAATTTAGACTGTTCTTTTCTCTCTAGTGAAAAGCGAATCCTCTAAATTGCTGCAATTTGAATAACAATTCCTAAAAGATGGAACCGACAAATTTGCTTGCTGCTGCTGCTGGGGATATTGCTGCTGCTGGGGAGGGGGAATGCTAAATGTTGTATTACTTTCGGGGTTTCGATTCGGGATTTGAGGCTCGTCGACTATGCTGCTTTGATGTGCTTGTTCTCGTCGTTGCTGCTGCTCTGCTAACTCGTCTTCCCATTGCACGCTGAGAATTTTTCTGCTGCTGCTTGTGTGTGTGCTGCTTCTCAGGTCGTTAGGGTTCATTTGGTTACGCTCGTTGATTCTTCGCTCTGTTGCTGTTTGCTGCACTGCTCTAAATGCTGAGGGTTGTATGCTGCTTGTCGTTCTTGGCTGCGAGTTTGTATATACGTGTGTGCTTTGTGTTGCTGCGGGAGTTGTATTTGGTACGAATGGGTTATTTGCTGAATTCTCATCTGTCGGGATGGTTGGAGCAAGCGTAATAATTGGGTAATACGACGTTGAGTTTATTCCCAATAACGATACTGTTGTGCTTGGCGCTGTATATAATAATTCTGGAATTATCGGTTCCAATAAAAATCTTCGCTGCTCTTGCTCATTTGGCGACGGCGTTCTTAACTGCCTGCACGTTGATTGTGCTTGCGGACGATATGCTGGATGTAGCAATCTTTCTTTTATTGCCTCGTTGCATTCCGTTGGCTCTTCCATTGTCAGTGGATCCTGGTACCGTCCTTGTGAGTGTCCGGTTTGCAGTTCCACGTATAGCATCCGACCAGATGTAATGTTTTGTGCTCTTGCTGCTCGGGAAGGGGGAGGGAAATTCGTAATTTCGGATTGTGTTAATGAGAGGTCCAGGAGAGATTCTTCTTCATTTGGGCTAAATTCATCCAAGTGTCGTCCATCTTCTTCTGGTCTCCATTCTGCTGCTGAGGGGCCATAATTTCTAATTAATTCGTATCGCGCTACGCGATCACGAATTGTGCGTATGTCATCGTCGATGTTCAGATCAAGCTGATTTCAGTAAATTGTAATTTTCCCATCGGCGGTATTATTTATTGTGCGCCTAATTATTGCTGCACCTTGTGCTACATTATCAATATTTATTTCGCTACCTAATTTGTAGTTGGCTGCCATTTTGAATTTTAACTTAATTATTCTATCAATAATTAAGAAGGGGAGGGTATAAGTTTGGCGCAACAAATCTGCAGCTCAATACTTATCGCTATTAAACTAACAGCCCAACGTTAAAAACTAAAAATTAAAGCTGAAGTTTCTTATATGCTAGTTATCTGCTTAAATACTATTCAGGGGAGAAACAATCCAAAATAAGGTAAATCAGGCAAGGGTAATACAATATATCGGGTTTTTAGGTTTTCGGCTGCTAATAGGGAAATGCGTAAAAAATGTATAAAGTTTGCTGCGAAATGGGGTTATTAAGTGGAATTAGTTGAAAAGCATATGAAAAGAAGAAAGAAAAAAAATTTAATTGATTTTTTTTTATGCTAACTTGCTAAATTGATATTTTGTTAAAAGCAAAATTAAAGTTTTATTACTGTTAATTATTTATAAGGGCTAAATTATATTAAGCAACAAAAAAAAATATTAATTTTCACAATGCAAAAATAAAATAATGGCTTATAAATAATATATGGTATGGCTGCGATGAGAGAAGGGGGGGAAAAAGCGAAACAAAATGTTAAATTGCGTATTAGAAATAAATACAGGTATTATAATAATATATAAAGAAATATTGTGCACAAATATAGGGAAAAATTATTATCAGAATATGTATAAAAAAGTTATAGTGCATAAAAATATTATTTGCAGAAAACGAATTTCAATAATTGTTTTAATTATTAAATTAAATAAACTTTAATGCTACGTGTATAATTGACACGTGTTATATATTAAAGATGGCCGAAAATATGGCCACGCGGCTGCTTCCTCCTTCCCGTATGTGTGCTTCACGCGGGGGGAGGGAAAAATGGCTACGGCTTACTATAATTAAATTATTACTCCGTCACGCTTGACGTTCACAATTTTATTTATTTTAATATAAAAGTTTGAGAGAAAAGAAATAAAGAAAACGCTGATTTAATTTACTGCTGCGGCTAATTTATTTTCATTTTATAATATATATTGGGAAATTCTCAACCAATTTCGAATAAATTGCTGCTATTTGTAATAATAATAAATTTATAAAAATGAATCCCATAATATCTTTTTCAATATCGGCAAGATAACGCGTACGACGCCACTTTAATATATAACAAAAAAAAACAACGTGCCGATGTCAAAAAGCCACGTTGGGCGCCAATGTAACGGTCACGCTGGGGATTAGGGCGTGGCGTCAAAGGCGAAATAAATGAATTAAATCTATAAAATAATATTAATTTATTATAATAGTAAATTGATTGTTTTGGGCGCCAGCCGCGTACGATCGCGGCGAATTTATGCGGTTAAGCTCGGCTGCGTGCGAGCTGCTGCTACCTGCTGCGCGAGGGGTGCGGAGGGGAGAAAAGGGGAAGCACACTTACGAATTGGAGGAAGTGCCGATATTCTATGCAGGCGTGCACCCACCTTATCAACGTGGAGATCGTCTCCTCGCAATTCGCTGCTCTCGGTCAATTGCTTTCTCTCGTGCACACACACACACACACACTCGAAATTGTATAATAATCGGTCGGCCGATGTTGCCGCGATGGCGTCCCGATGAGCTCTCTCGAGCTCGGGCTCGTTCGCTGCTTCGCTGCTCGGGCCCGACGTGCGCGCGCAGCTTCTCGCGTCGAGTCGCCCGTCGGCCGCCGTCGTCTCGCGCGCCTCGTGTAGTGAGTGCTCGCGGCCATGTTTATCAAGGCGGACGACGTTGCCGAGCTGCTGCTTCCCACGGAGAGGACGATGTTCCCGGTGATGCTACAAACCAGGTAAGCCTTTATGATCGTTCCGTGATGTTGATTTATTGGCTAATAGGTCCACTCTGTTACAGGTGCAGACGGACGGCCGATCTTCGAGTCTTCTCTCTCACTCGCTCTCACGGTGGCTGCTCAGCTGGTGCGCGTCGGGTCGGTGACTGCTGCTCTTCGTCGGTGCTGCGTTGCTGCGGGGATTCTGGCTGCTTCCTAGGTGAATATCTATCTCCCGAGGGAGTGCTGCGTATTATTTACTAATTATTAATTGAGAGTTATGGTAATGTTATGGTTACCATAACCTCACTTCCAATCCTCTCCTAGCATGTAGCTGTCAGTTACTATGTGCAACTATATGCGTCCTTGATTTCTTCTAATTAGGATTATTATTAATTATTTAACTGTTTCACAGCTTCCTGGATATCTTGTTGCTGCTCGTGCTGCTCCATCTGGCAGCTTGGGCCATCGCAGGCTGCTCCATGGTCCTGGTGCGAAGCTTCCTGGAAGTTGTGTCGCCTCTCCTGACATGCTGCTTCCATGTGCTACGTGGAGGGAACCAAGAGAAGTATTGGGGATTTGGGGAGCTTCGGGTAGGCTAGGTAGGCTTAGAGATGTGAGGGTAGGTAGGCTAGTTTGTATTGGGACTCGCTCGCTTATTACTTTGACAGGTATTACATACCTTGTCACATTCTAAGGAAACAAAATTTCCTAAAAAATACATTTTAGATTATAATCTTTTTGTCAAAAGCTAATGCATGAAAGATTTTGAAATTTTTACAGCATCATGTTATTATCATTTTATCTTACCACAATGTTTTTCAACATTTTTTATGAATTATTTTCAGAGATATGAGCTATCAAATATTTTCACAAAAATATATAATAACTTCGATCGTATTACTTCGAACTTATAAATCGATACAATTACTTGAAATTTGTACAATTCGTTAGCATTACTATTTCCTTCATCGTCAATTTTTTCGGCACATTTGACTATTTAATTTACAAAATGTAAAAGATTTAAAAAAAATAATTTTTTTAAATAATTAAAAAACTAATAGATAATTTGTCAATTAAAAATTGAGCGGATAGATTTTTTATTTTCTACAAAGTACATTTCACCCAATAAAAAAATCAGTAATTTAAAAAATGTTGAAAAATTAATTTTTCAAAAATCGTAAATTTTCATTAAAACAAAAAGTATTGGGGGCATAGATAACCAAAATTTTTTTCCCGAATTTGGAAAGTAAAAAGTAAACTACTCACGCAAGGGGAGCAATATTGATCGAGTAGTTTCGATAATTCATTCATAAATTCTCATAAATTCTCATTTACAATTTCATTTACAGTACTTACTTTTCTTTTATGGTCTACCATCACAGTTAAAAATTGGGACGATTTTTTGGATTTTATTGTCGCTGGCCGTGATTTGAAAGTGCCGTCGATAAATAATGTGACATTTTCAAATTCATTTACTAACTCTTTGTCATAAAAAAGTAAGCTATAAGCTTCTTTTCCATCTTTTTTTCACCAGCAAGAAGCATTGACGAAAGCTTAATTTTTCTACTGCCCGAATTACAGGTTAAGGAGCGGGGGTCTTTCTCCAATGCTTCTCCTAGTTCCTTAATGCTATTTATGTTGTTTAAATTTCCTATAAACATTTCATCTTCTTTAGCCTGCTTTTTCCTTCCAAAGGCTGTCCTCTTTAATCTACCGTATGGACACTTTTTTGTAATGAATATCGGATATCTGAAATAAATGAATATGATATTGTTTTTAATAATATTAAAATTTTATTAATAAAAAAACACGTAAGCAATGTAAATTATGATAAGGTAGAGTCGACGAAATTATCGATCAGGAACCAATTATTGATAATTTTAATAGAAAAAGCGATTGTTTCTTAATTATAGTAATATAATGAAACATTTTTGATCGTCATACATACTTTATGGCCTGATGAGTAATAATCAACAAGTTTTAAATCAATCATGTTTGACTTCGTGAAGAAAAGAATTATTTGATTCGATCGGTTGAGATTTCAGTGCAACTACTTATAATTCGTACATGACAACGAGACAAGGCAACTTCCATAGCGAACTGACTTATTTTTTTTTATTGAAAATTATAAATATACAAATTGTACATACAAGTAAACAAAGTTATAAAAGTAATACTTAATGAATTTCACTTTCACGTTTATTTTTTAAGTGATCGAGAATAACGTATTATTGATCAGTATTGAAATGTTTACAAATACAGAATTGTTTCATTTATTTATATATTTTTCTTAATGCTGTTAAGAAATGATAATTAGTAAACCAAAAAGCATACAAACTTGGAGATTTCAGTTGAAAATTATTATACAGATTGGAGGTTAAACATAAGTATTTAATATTCGATTTCCTAATCAGTATTGACTATTTAATTATGTGTTGGGAAATATTTTCATCAATCGTTTTTATTCTAACTATTATTTTTTAATGGAATAATCTAAGTATGTCGACAAAGTGATCGATAATTGGGTCCACTACCATAATAATGTTTCTTTTCTTTACTCCGTATGTTACTTATTTATTTTAATATATATGAATTTTGTCTGCAATTATTGATAAATTACTAAAATAGCGCTTTCCCTTTTGTATTATATAAGTAACTTGCAATTTTATAAATTGAAATATCCCAAGAAAAAAAAATCATCGCAATTCATATATATTAAAACAATCACACTAATAAGCGCGCTACGTTCTCATTTCAATAAATACTCCATTTATGATTAAAAGTTGACCTTTAATTTATCTTAAAATTAAATTTATTTCAAACAAACTAATTTTTATAAACTTACTTTTTACACACTTCCAAGTAAAGTTTGTACAAATTTTGTACACCAGGATTTGATGCACTTTTAAAAAATTCTTCTTTAAACTGTCTTATCTTGGGCAACTCTGGGTTTGGTGTACAAATAGTGCTATTGTGCGCAGTAATTCTTTTTAAAATAAAATTTTCAGCATTCTCATCGAGTTGCAGTCCGGCAGTCCCAGGACATCCAATTTTATCTTTGGAGCATGCATATATAGTGCCTCAAAAAATAAAAAAGATTCTTGACACTAACACGCTCTTCTTTTATGTTTTGGCCAATTTCACCCTTGTAGCCACCCCCATTATTTTTTTCGAGCAATAATATAATATAGGCTTCTTTGCTACACGTATATGTGTTCAACTTTCGACTTATGTTTCATAAGCCTCTCAAGGATCACTTTCGACTCATAAGGTAGGCTCTAAATACGGCAATTTTAATTTTGAGAATGCTTTATGACATCACCAAAAAATAATTCTTTTCTAATTTATAATTTATAATATAGTAATAATATAATATAATAAAATAATAAATAATAAAATATAATAATTAATATAATTATAATAACAAATTCAAAATTTTTACTCTTTTTCAGCTAATCATTGGCTTTATTATATTTAAAAATTTTCATTCAATTCTTCGTTTAATACAATTCTTGATTCTTTCTCAGCAATAATTATTTAACTATTGGGAAAAGTTGTTTTTAATAGCTATAAACCGCACAGTTAATCGTTACTTAAATTTATTGAAATATAAGTTATTGGTAAGAACGAATATTTTTATCGCATTTGTTAATTTATGTAATATATTAGTGCGTACTATATATATATATATATATATATATATATATATATATAAATGTATAATTCTTTTACATAAATCACTTCGAAATTTCAAACAATTTTTTTGTAAGCTTTTTGAAAATTATAAAATGTTTTCTTCTTCCTTGTAGTTATATCTGCAGTACCCTCAAAAAGCTCACAAATCTTTTGAATTTATCATTTAACGCGTACTTTATTTGCTGTTTAACAATTCATATCTTAAAAACTGTTATAAAACAAGTATTAAAATATAAAAATAAGTGTCACTTTGGTGGTTTTTGATTGGTGTTATTTACAAAATGCTCATACAATTTTGAATGTTATCGTTTAAAGGCGTATTTTATTTGGTGTTTAACAATAAATAACTTTACAAGAAAATGCAATAAAAATTGATTAGAAGTGCGAAATAAAGGTAATTTTATCAAATTTCGATTAATATTACTCACAATCTTCTATTTCAAGTGTGTGACGTTGCACTTTTGATTCTCGACGAGTCGTTCCCGTAGTGCAACGTGTCACTAAGGCTTACGACAAATAAATAATAATGATTAATCAATAACAATTACCTGGTAACGAATTGAGTTATTGGGCGCCAGTTACCGGTAAACTAACGACAAGCCGATTCAGGGTCGCGGGCTCCACGTTACCATCACGGGAAAAGGCGGAACCACGTTGTAAGGAATTGAATGATTTGGTCGGGTTATAAAATCAACCTCTTCAATTTCACTATAATTATTAACACTTTAATTATTGCTACTTTAAAATATAACAATTACAAACGCATACAGAAATCCCGCCGATTAATTGCTCGATGCTTTACAAATGGGTTATAACGCGCAAGTCGACTCGAAACGTTACAGATCTCCGCGCGGCTATCTAATTCACAATTTTTACGGAACGTCCTTTTATCACACTCTCATACCTTACAATACGCCGTACTTCCTCACTCACCGCAAGTCGAGAACTCTCCTTTTTATTAATGAATTGATTATCTCTCCAGACTCGGTATCTAACCCTTGAATTTTTGGTGTTACTCGCTCCAACTGAACGTTAAATAGCTATTCTATCGCCTCAATACTTTAACTTTCCTTAAATCTCAGCGGATCTCAAAAATGGCTACTGCGATACGGTTTCTCGCTCAACACGTCTACTCTGTACGGCGGTTGGGGAAGGAGTCTCGTCCTTCTTCTCCGATTCGTATTATCCGCTACCGATAGTGGAGCTAGTTGTTCTCCCTTTCCGCTATCATATCCGCCAGATCGGTGGTAGTAGACGTACCAATAATCGTCGGTAACGCCATATATTTTCCTTCCAAATCCGCTAGTGTACGTTCGCCAATCCACCTTATCCGCTATCTATACGTATTCGCCAACGCCTCCACCAATGCACCGGGACAGCTGTCTATCTCCTTTACTCATACACGGGTACGCGTGAATATCGGACCGTTTGTAGTTGTTCCCCCTCTGGCGCACCGCTCTCACCTATACTCGACGTGTGCGTGCAGTATGCGCGCCGTCACTCTCTTACTCGACGCACGTGGTCAACATCTCTCTATCTCTCTCGGTTTCGCGCGCGCACGCGGTGATCGGTGCCGTCGGCAGTTTGCCGATATTCTTACGGTGTCGCCACGGGACGGTGTATCTGAATGATATACACGGACTACCACGATGTCGTCAGCTGCTTCGCTCGTACCTTGATCTCGTACACAGTCGGTCCCGTGCTACGTGTTGTTCTTAACCGCCAATCCTTTCCTTGTACCGAAATATTCCTTTTTATCACTCTCGCATAAACTCTCATTCGCGATTTCCCGGTAATGAGAGTGGCTCGGGCCGGTATATACAAACTACCGCAGTTCTAACTCACAAGTGTTCAAAGAAATGCTTCCTCCTAGAAGAAAACTGTGATATATTAAGTATTATGATTATTCCCGGAACAGTTTTTGCTTTAATGACAATTTTCGATTTTTCAAAAATTAATTTGATGAAATGTACTTTGTAAGGAATAAAAAAATTTATCGGATCGATTTTGGATTGACAAATTATCTTGTTTCCTTTTGTAGTTATTTAAAGATTGATCTTTTTTTAAATGTTTTATTTTTTTAATTAGTTGGTCAAATTTGCTGAAAAAACCACGATGAAGGAACCTCTTAATGGTCATAAACTGTACAAATGTCAAGTAATTATATGAACTACTTTTAATTTAAAAAAGAAAAACGTGAAAAATTCGGTTTTTTGCCGAATGTTTTCGGGAATAACGTATTATTGATCAGTATTGAAATGTTTACAAATACAGAATTGTTTCATTTATTTATATATTTTTCTTAATGCTGTTAAGAAATGATAATTAGTAAACCAAAAAGCATACAAACTTGGAGATTTCAGTTGAAAATTATTATACAGATTGGAGGTTAAACATAAGTATTTAATATTCGATTTCCTAATCAGTATTGACTATTTAATTATGTGTTGGGAAATATTTTCATCAATCGTTTTTATTCTAACTATTATTTTTTAATGGAATAATCTAAGTATGTCGACAAAGTGATCGATAATTGGGTCCACTACCATAATAATGTTTCTTTTCTTTACTCCGTATGTTACTTATTTATTTTAATATATATGAATTTTGTCTGCAATTATTGATAAATTACTAAAATAGCGCTTTCCCTTTTGTATTATATAAGTAACTTGCAATTTTATAAATTGAAATATCCCAAGAAAAAAAAATCATCGCAATTCATATATATTAAAACAATCACACTAATAAGCGCGCTACGTTCTCATTTCAATAAATACTCCATTTATGATTAAAGTTGACCTTTAATTTATCTTAAAATTAAATTTATTTCAAACAAACTAATTTTTATAAACTTACTTTTTACACACTTCCAAGTAAAGTTTGTACAAATTTGTACACCAGGATTGATGCACTTTTAAAAAATTCTTCTTTAAACTGTCTTATCTTGGGCAACTCTGGGTTTGGTGTACAAATAGTGCTATTGTGCGCAGTAATTCTTTTTAAAATAAAATTTTCAGCATTCTCATCGAGTTGCAGTCCGGCAGTCCCAGGACATCCAATTTTATCTTTGGAGCATGCATATATAGTGCCTCAAAAAATAAAAAAGATTCTTGACACTAACACGCTCTTCTTTTATGTTTTGGCCAATTTCACCCTTGTAGCCACCCCCATTATTTTTTTCGAGCAATAATATAATATAGGCTTCTTTGCTACACGTATATGTGTTCAACTTTCGACTTATGTTTCATAAGCCTCTCAAGGATCACTTTCGACTCATAAGGTAGGCTCTAAATACGGCAATTTTAATTTTGAGAATGCTTTATGACATCACCAAAAAATAATTCTTTTCTAATTTATAATTTATAATATAGTAATAATATAATATAATAAAATAATAAATAATAAAATATAATAATTAATATAATTATAATAACAAATTCAAAATTTTTACTCTTTTTCAGCTAATCATTGGCTTTATTATATTTAAAAATTTTCATTCAATTCTTCGTTTAATACAATTCTTGATTCTTTCTCAGCAATAATTATTTAACTATTGGGAAAAGTTGTTTTTAATAGCTATAAACCGCACAGTTAATCGTTACTTAAATTTATTGAAATATAAGTTATTGGTAAGAACGAATATTTTTATCGCATTTGTTAATTTATGTAATATATTAGTGCGTACTATATATATATATATATATATATATATATATATATATATATAAATGTATAATTCTTTTACATAAATCACTTCGAAATTTCAAACAATTTTTTTTGTAAGCTTTTTGAAAATTATAAAATGTTTTCTTCTTCCTTGTAGTTATATCTGCAGTACCCTCAAAAAGCTCACAAATCTTTTGAATTTATCATTTAACGCGTACTTTATTTGCTGTTTAACAATTCATATCTTTATAAAAACTGTTATAAAACAAGTATTAAAATATAAAAATAAGTGTCACTTTGGTGGTTTTTGATTGGTGTTATTTACAAAATGCTCATACAATTTTGAATGTTATCGTTTAAAGGCGTATTTTATTTGGTGTTTAACAATAAATAACTTTACAAGAAAATGCAATAAAAATTGATTAGAAGTGCGAAATAAAGGTAATTTTATCAAATTTCGATTAATATTACTCACAATCTTCTATTTCAAGTGTGTGACGTTGCACTTTTGATTCTCGACGAGTCGTTCCCGTAGTGCAACGTGTCACTAAGGCTTACGACAAATAAATAATAATGATTAATCAATAACAATTACCTGGTAACGAATTGAGTTATTGGGCGCCAGTTACCGGTAAACTAACGACAAGCCGATTCAGGGTCGCGGGCTCCACGTTACCATCACGGGAAAAATGGCGGAACCACGTTGTAAGGAATTGAATGATTTGGTCGGGTTATAAAATCAACCTCTTCAATTTCACTATAATTATTAACACTTTAATTATTGCTACTTTAAAATATAACAATTACAAACGCATACAGAAATCCCGCCGATTAATTGCTCGATGCTTTACAAATGGGTTATAACGCGCAAGTCGACTCGAAACGTTACAGATCTCCGCGCGGCTATCTAATTCACAATTTTTACGGAACGTCCTTTTATCACACTCTCATACCTTACAATACGCCGTACTTCCTCACTCACCGCAAGTCGAGAACTCTCCTTTTTATTAATGAATTGATTATCTCTCCAGACTCGGTATCTAACCCTTGAATTTTTGGTGTTACTCGCTCCAACTGAACGTTAAATAGCTATTCTATCGCCTCAATACTTTAACTTTCCTTAAATCTCAGCGGATCTCAAAAATGGCTACTGCGATACGGTTTCTCGCTCAACACGTCTACTCTGTACGGCGGTTGGGGAAGGAGTCTCGTCCTTCTTCTCCGATTCGTATTATCCGCTACCGATAGTGGAGCTAGTTGTTCTCCCTTTCCGCTATCATATCCGCCAGATCGGTGGTAGTAGACGTACCAATAATCGTCGGTAACGCCATATATTTTCCTTCCAAATCCGCTAGTGTACGTTCGCCAATCCACCTTATCCGCTATCTATACGTATTCGCCAACGCCTCCACCAATGCACCGGGACAGCTGTCTATCTCCTTTACTCATACACGGGTACGCGTGAATATCGGACCGTTTGTAGTTGTTCCCCCTCTGGCGCACCGCTCTCACCTATACTCGACGTGTGCGTGCAGTATGCGCGCCGTCACTCTCTTACTCGACGCACGTGGTCAACATCTCTCTATCTCTCTCGGTTTCGCGCGCGCACGCGGTGATCGGTGCCGTCGGCAGTTTGCCGATATTCTTACGGTGTCGCCACGGGACGGTGTATCTGAATGATATACACGGACTACCACGATGTCGTCAGCTGCTTCGCTCGTACCTTGATCTCGTACACAGTCGGTCCCGTGCTACGTGTTGTTCTTAACCGCCAATCCTTTCCTTGTACCGAAATATTCCTTTTTATCACTCTCGCATAAACTCTCATTCGCGATTTCCCGGTAATGAGAGTGGCTCGGGCCGGTATATACAAACTACCGCAGTTCTAACTCACAAGTGTTCAAAGAAATGCTTCCTCCTAGAAGAAAACTGTGATATATTAAGTATTATGATTATTCCCGGAACAGTTTTTGCTTTAATGACAATTTTCGATTTTTCAAAAATTAATTTGATGAAATGTACTTTGTAAGGAATAAAAAAATTTATCGGATCGATTTTGGATTGACAAATTATCTTGTTTCCTTTTGTAGTTATTTAAAGATTGATCTTTTTTTAAATGTTTTATTTTTTTTAATTAGTTGGTCAAATTTGCTGAAAAAACCACGATGAAGGAACCTCTTAATGGTCATAAACTGTACAAATGTCAAGTAATTATATGAACTACTTTTAATTTAAAAAAGAAAAACGTGAAAAATTCGGTTTTTTGCCGAATGTTTTCGGGAATAAAAAGCATTTAATCTTCTTGAAATTTTGGAAAGGAATAGTGTTTTTGGTACTTTTGATTCCGAGATTAAGAGAAAATCATAATAGCATTACGCTGTAAAAATTTCAAAATATTACATAGATTAGCTTTTGAAAAAAACACTATAATCTAAAAAAAATTTTTATCAATAACTAAATGTCATAACATTATTAAAAAATGTTATTCTTTTTATTTATAGCGATAAATAGTTCTCTTAATGCTTATTCAAATTTATTGATATATAAATAAATTTATATAGTAAATACATATGTCCCAATATTGCTAACCACTTTTGTCCCAAGATTTGTTTTTCCACTTTATTATATATGTATTGTATATAATGATTTTCTTAAATAAATCACTTTAAAACCTCACACTAGTTTTTACCTAAGATTTTTGAAACTGCAAAACTTATTTCTTCTTTGTAATAATAATTACAGCACCCTGTAAAAGTTAAAAAATGTTTTGAAATTATCATTTAACATGTATTTAATTAGCTGCTTAGCACTACATATCTTTAGAAAAAAATGCAATAAACAATTTAATTTAACGAAAATTTTTTATTAATATTACTCAGATTCTTCTGTTCAAAGTATTCAAAAAACTTTTCTTCATAATAAGACAAATATGTTCGATCAGATTGAATTTTTCATCAACTGTTATAAAAAATTTTGGATTGCATCCATGAAAAGTATAAGAAACTATCTTTCTCTGCTTTCCTTTGAATTTACGAAAAACATTTTCTTCCAAAAATATCGTTATTTCAACATTACACCAGTTTTAAGATTTTCCTAAAAATTACATATTAGATTATAATATTTTTCTCAAAAGCTAATCCATGAAAGATTTAGAAGTTTTTACAGCATCATGCTATTATCATTTTCTCTTATTACAATATTTTTTAACATATTTGATTAATTATTTTTAGAGATATGAACTATCAAATATTTTACATAAAAATATGTAATGCTTAATAACATTGATAGCATTAGATATTTTAAGCTGAAAAACAATAGGGATCAAAACTACCAAAAAGACTATTCTTTTCCAAAATTTCAAGTAAATTAAACTTTTTATTCCCGAAAACGTTTGACACAGAAAACCGATTTTTTCACTTTTTTATTTTTTAAATGCAAACTAGTCGATATAATTACTTGCAATTTTTACAGTTCATGGCCATTAATAGGTCCCTTCATCGTACATTTTTTCAGCACATTTGATCAAATAATTTCCGAAATATTGAATAACTACAAAAAATCGCTTTTTTTTGTAAATAACTAAAAAACTAATAAGAGATAATGTACCAATCCGAAATCTAGCGGATAGATTTTTTTATTCTCACAAAGTACATTTGGTTCAGTTAAAAAAAATCAATAACATTATCAAAAATTTTGAAAAATTTTTTTTTCAAATATCGAAAATTGTCATTAAAAGAAAAACTATTTGGGGGATATTCAACATTTTTTTCCGGACTTCGGAAAATAGAAAGTAAACTATACACGCAAGGTAAGCGATATCAATCGAGTAATTTCGAAAATACGACGGTATACGTACATAGACGCACAAATACACACACACACACACACACACACACACACACACACACACACACGGACATTTTGTAAAAACACTTGACTTCGACTCTTGATATGTTAAAATAAACTTCTAACATGTAGTTATCGCATCGAAAAATTTTGAGGAAACAAAATCGCCCGGTTGCGCGTGTCCTCCGTCGATCGTCTTTTCATACACTATATAGTACTCTTCCCTTCCGCTTCCACCTTTTCCTTGTCTGTTTATAATTTTCAATAACTATATTATGATATTGTCTAACCATTACAGCAAATAACGTAAAGTGCTTTTAATGTACACATGTGTAGAAGACATGTATTCGTAAATAAAAAAAAGAAATATTTCTGGTACTAATTTATAATATTATAATATTAGTATATACTTACGATATTCCAGTGTTCTCGTACTTGGATTTTTTGTGATAACTGTAACCGTCATCGTCCTGCATTGTTGCACATGTGGATGGTCTATAGAAATTGTTTAATAACGTCTCCGGCACAGCAGCAGCGCTTAAGGAGAAGTAACTCTTCTTCGCCCGCGTTTCGTTAATCACGTGTGCGACAATGCGCAGTATGTGCGCACAACATATTGTTTTTTTATCAAGTAATGGCTACAGTTACTGTTATGGATTTTATATATGCGTTTAAATATTATTCCACAAACGTAATGTTATACAATTTTTTTTACAATCATTATTTTATAAATTCTTGTCAGTAACTTTTATGTTCATAAACAAATCAATAAAAATATATATATATTATTAATTAATTGATTTATTTACTTATTTATTTATGTATTCATGAACATAAAAATTTTTTAGATGAATATATTTAATTTTTCATAGCTTAAGCGATTGTTTTAAATACATAAATAAATATATCTATGTATATGTATATATATATTTAGTGTAATGAAATCAGAATAAAAATAATAAAAAAAAAAATATTTCTGGTACTAATTTATAATATTATAATATTAGTATATACTTACGATATTCCAGTGTTCTCGTACTTGGATTTTTTGTGATAACTGTAACCGTCATCGTCCTGCATTGTTGCACATGTGGATGGTCTATAGAAATTGTTTAATAACGTCTCCGGCACAGCAGCAGCGCTTAAGGAGAAGTAACTCTTCTTCGCCCGCGTTTCGTTAATCACGTGTGCGACAATGCGCAGTATGTGCGCACAACATATTGTTTTTTTATCAAGTAATGGCTACAGTTACTGTTATGGATTTTATATATGCGTTTAAATATTATTCCACAAACGTAATGTTATACAATTTTTTTTACAATCATTATTTTATAAATTCTTGTCAGTAACTTTTATGTTCATAAACAAATCAATAAAAATATATATATATTATTAATTAATTGATTTATTTACTTATTTATTTATGTATTCATGAACATAAAAATTTTTTAGATGAATATATTTAATTTTTCATAGCTTAAGCGATTGTTTTAAAATACATAAATAAATATATCTATGTATATGTATATATATATATATACTAGGGGGGCTTCGCCCCCCTGCGCGCTTCGCGCGCCAACCTCCTATTTTTAATTTCGAAAAATGTTTTTCGTAATTAATTTATTTAAAATAATGTTTTAAATTGTATTATTTTTTCACTACCATGGACACCTTAAAAATTAAACAGATTCACACAACACCTTGGAGGTATTGCTATAGTTATTTATAAATAAAAGTTTACCAAAATTTAGTGTAATGAAATCAGAATAAAAATAATAAAAAAAAAATAGAGACATATTAAATGTTAACTGTAAATTTTAAACTATATGAATTCTTATAAAGCTTAAATTTATATTTTAATAATTATAAATGTTAATGAAAAATTAACTTACCAAAAATAGTAAAGTACATTACTTACTAAATTGTAGTATTTTAGTTAACAACTTATTAAAATTTTGGATTATTTTAAACCGTTATAAATAGAAATTCACCTCCTAAAATTAATTTATTTAATGATGAACGATCATCGCCAAAAGTTCTATGTCATTAATATTTTGTACTTTTAGAGTAATAAAACTTTCTTCTTAATTAAATTAATTTTGGTATTAGTTTTAAAGAATTATTTATAATATTTTAGCGGTTATAAATAAAAACCTGTTACTTCCATTTCTCTCGTAATTCGTAATTTGCACCCTCTTTCAAAATTTGCGTTTTAATCCATAATTATATCCAATTTATTTTTCCCTTTAGTTACAGAGCCCATATATTTATTTTAATTATTATAAACAAAGGCATTCCTTAAATAACCTTTTGTTTCTAATAAATACATACTTGTTTATTTAAAATATTGTTTTATATAAATATACGTAATCTACTTACTTATATATCCATACAATTTTTAAATTTGATTTGAATAATATTAAAATTAAATACTACTAAAATAATAATTTTCGAAAAACTTTTGAAATGTAATTCGTATTTTATATTGCCACTGTTAAAATTTGAATCTTCTTTTGCCATTACTGTTTATAATAGAATTATCTTAAAAATGCAATAATTAATGTATTTAATTTTTAATTTATTGTATATTTCACATATAGATATTTGGAAAAGTGTATGTTATACTTAATTAATATTTATTTTATCTTCGATAAATTGTGCATATTTGTAAAAACATTACATTAAATTTTAGGTCCGTATTTATTTTATGAGTTTTATCAGGAATAAGTAAACTAATACACATTCTTTCAAGTTATTCTTACAACTTTTTTTGCGCACGGAAAAAATACATATATTATCTATTCTTGAAAAAACAAATAATACGTACACACACACACGCACTCGCGCGCACACACACACATACACACACACACACACACACACACACACACGCACACACACACATACACACACATGCACACACACACGCACACACACGCTCGCACACACACACACACACACACACGCGCGCGCGCTCGCGCACCCACATACACACTTAAATATATGACATATATATATATAACATATATATAACATATATATATATAACATATATATGACATATATATATATATATATATGTTGAATTCTGAATTCTTAGACACGAGAGCGCAGTCGACCGGTCAGCGCAATGCTATCGGTGCGGCCAAGAGGGCCACAAAGCAGTGGACTGCGAGGCCAAAGCAAAGACCTCGCAAGAGGAAGGAGCACACATCAAAAATGATTAAGGTGCTCCAAATAAACCTCAACCACTGCGCTGTGGCCCAGGACCTGCTGTCCCAGCTGGTCAGAGAGGAGAGAGCGGACGTAGCGATCATCAGCGAGGAGTTCCGGGATCTCGAGAAGTCGAACTGGGTAAGGGATGCCACGGGCAAGGCGGCCATCTGGGTATGTGGAAATATACACATCTCCAGAAAGATGGTCGCCCCCCTTCCCAGCTTCACCTGGGTGGAGGTGGCGGGGGTACGCATGTACAGCTGCTACTTCCCGCCCAGCGATTCCACCGAGGATTTTGCGAGATCTCTGGATGCAGTCGTCACCAGTGCTCGGTCCTCACGGCTACCGGTCGCAATCGGTGGGGACTTTAATGCTTGGGCGACGGACTGGGGCAGCGCCAAGACCAACGCGCGTGGTCGCGCACTTCTCGAGGCGTTCGCTCTACTGGGGCTGGAGATCGCTAACACAGGGACAACCCCGACTTTCACCAAACCCGGCAAGTCGTCCATAGTCGACCTCACTTTCGTCGATCCAAGATTGATGGGGGGAGGGGGACTCGGCTGGAAAGTTAGCGATCGTTACACGGGTAGTGACCACCAAGTACTCGTGTACCAGCTTCAGCTGACCAGCGGGAGGACAAAGAGAGCGGGAAGAGGAGCAAGAGAGAGATGGGCACCAGCCACGTTTGATCGTGAGACGTTCCTCTGCTCCCTTGAGGGGGCAAAAGTGGAGGGAATCGCCGAAGAAAAAGCACGAGGCCTCACGAATGCCTTAACAGCGGCTTGCGATGCCTCTATGGCCGTGAAGTTCAACCCTCGCGGCCGCTCACCAATAATCTGGTGGAGTGAGGACATCGCAGAAAAGAGACGTGAGTGCCTGCGTGCCAGAAGGCTTCACCAAAAAGCGAGGGGAACACCGCGGTTCCAAGATCGTTCCGCAGAATACGAACAAAAGCGGAGGGATCTCAAGGTGGCCATCAAAGCTGCCAAGAGAAGGTGTTGGCGGGAGCTATGTGAGGAGGTGGACCACGACCCCTGGGGCAGACCGTATAAAACTGTTATGAATAAGATCAACCCCGGGGGCGCTGTTGCACCCACCGACCCAGTTTTTCTGGACGGAGTAGTCCGCCACCTGTTTCCAGAACATCGGAAAAGGGCAACAGAGACGGGCCTGATGGCCACCATTGGTGCAGCCGAGTCGCCAGACATTAGTCAAGCCGAACTGAGGAGGGCCGCTAAAGGTATTTCCGTACGTAAAGCCCCAGGGCCGGACCGAATATCTGGCCTGGCCGTCAAGATAGCGGCGATGAGTGCTCCGGGCTTGTTCCTGGACGCATTCAACGCATGCCTGAGAGAAGGTTGCTTCCCGGCCCAGTGGAAGACGCAGAGGCTGGTACTCCTACCGAAGGGAAACAAACCCCCGGAAGAGCCATCATCTTACCGCCCGCTCTGTCTACTGGATATAGTTGGGAAGCTTCTGGAGCTGGTGATCTGCGCCAGGCTCGCAGCGGCCCTCGGTCGGGCCGGAGACCTCTCCGACAACCAGTTCGGCCTCCGAAAGGGTCGATCGACCATGGACGCTGTAGGCAGAGTTGTTGGTATAGCCACAAACGCCATCAATGCTGGTCGGAGTGCAAGGCGGATGTGTGCCATCATCACCTTGGACATCCGGAATGCCTTCAACTCTGCCAGATGGGACGACATCATGCTGTCCCTGCAGCACTTCCAAGTGCCACTCTATCTCAGGGAGGTCACCTCGAGTTACCTGCCTGACCGTACTCTGCTCTACGACACCGACGACGGTGTGCACTCCCACAACATCACGGGAGGCGTGCCGCAGGGTTCGGTAATTGGGCCCCTACTCTGGAACGCTGTCTATGACGGCCTGCTTAGGAAGCAACTTCCGGAGGGTGTCTCGATGGTGGCTTTCGCGGACGACGTGGCGCTAGTGGTGGTCGCAAAGAGTGTCGAAGAGATCGAATATCTCGGAGACGTCTCTATAGAAGTGGTCGCCACTTGATTGAGAGACCACGGACTTAGTCTGGCGGCGGAAAAAAACGGAGGCGGTGCTCATCTCTCGCACAAAAAAGGAGAGGACCGCCACCTTCACGGTAGGTAAAGAACGGATACGGTCGGTGAAAACGTTGAAGTATTTAGGGGTCACACTAGACGCGCGGCTGTCGTTCAAACACCATCTCCCGAACGCAGGCTCAAAGGCGGTAAAGGTGGCCCGTGCGCTGGCGGGCATCATGCCCAACATCGGGGGACCCCAGCAACCGCGAAGGTCTCTCCTTGCCTCGGTGGTGAACTCCGTAATTTTATACAGAGCTCCTATCTGGGCTGATGCCCTGAACAGGCACAAGAGCTTTGGTGCTCCGTGCCAGAGAGCCTGCAGGATAGCCGCGCTAAGGGTGGCCCGGGCGTACCGAACCGTATCTGACATTGCGCTCTCGGTGGTCGCGGGGACCGCCCCCTTCGACCTCCTGGCAGCCGAGAGAGCTGAAAGACATCGTGAGGGTGGGCGACGCCTAGAAGAGAATCGCTGCCACAACCGATGGTCATTGCGGACCGTAGAGGAGTGGCAGCGGAGATGGGACTCAGCCAGGGACGGCCGCTGGACCTACCGCATCATCCCGCGGATCCGGGAGTGGGCGAGCAGGAAACACGGCTTCGTCAGTTTCCAGCTTACCCAGGTGTTGACCGGGCACGGATGCTTCCGTAGCTACCTATTTCGCATAGGGGTCTACGGCAGCGCAGAGTGCCCGGCTTGTCCAGGGGTGCACGAAGACGTGGAACACGTCCTCCTATGGTGTCCTCGTTTCAGGGAGGAACGGGACCAGTTTCAAGTCACTTGGGGCGGTCCCCTCACCCCTGAGGGCATCGGGGCGTGCCTGCTTGACTCCCAGAAGGGATGGAACGCGGTAGTGACCCTCTGTACGTCCGTAGTGGACAGGCTGGGTCTCATCAGAAAAGAAGAGGAGAGAGGAGTTGCGATGGCAGCGGTAGTGGGCTAGTGTAGTCGTTGCCTCCCCCCGCGAAGTAATGCCTTGCGGCGGCTCCCACGGGGGAATAAAGGTAAGAAAAGAGGTGGAGTTTTAGTGGGTATGCCTATCGACATCCTTCGGTAGGAGAGGCCCACACAGTCTCGCATGGCTCCAGTCATGGTGCATTAAGCATTTCTCCACCTCTTCGGGAAAAAAAACACACACACCACACACACGCTCGCGCACACACATACACACACACACACGCTCGCGCTCACACATACACACTTATATATGACATATATATATAAAACATATATATATATATGTTGAATTCTGAATTCTTAGACACGGCGGCGGCGAAATATTTATATATATATATATATATATAATATATATATATATATATCTCTATAATATATAATATTTCGCCGCCGCCGCCGCCGCCGCCGCCGCCGCCGCCGTGTCTAAGAATTCAGAATTCAACATAATATATATGTTTTATATATATATGTCATATATATATGTTTTATATATATATGTCATATATATATGTTTTATATATATATGGTATATATATATGTTTTATATATATATGTCATATATATGGTTATATATATATGTCCTATATATGTTATATCTATATGTTATATATATATGTCATATATATATGTTATATATATATATGTTATATATATATGTCATATATATATATGTCATATATATAAGTGTGTGTGTATGCGCGAGCGTGCGTGCGTGCGTGCGTGTGTGTGTGTGTGTGTGTGTGTGTGTGTGTGTGCGTGCGTGCATGAGTGTGTGTGTGTGTGCGTGTGTGTGTGTGTGTGTGCGTGCGTGCGTGTGTGTGTGTAAGCGTGCGTGCGTGCGTGCGTGCGTGCGTGCGTGTGTGTATGTGTGTGTGTGCGTGCGTGCGTGTGTGAGTGTATGTGTGTGTGTGTGTGTGTGTGTGCGTGTGTGTGTACGTGTTATTTGTTTTTTCAAGAATAGATAATATATCTATTTTTTCCGTGCGCAAAAAGAAGTTGTGAATATAACTTGAAAGAATGTGTATTAGTTTACTTATTCTTGATAAAATTCATAAAATAAAAACCGGACCTAAAATTTAAATGTAATGTTTTTAAAAATATGCACAATTTTTCAAAGATAAAATAAATATTAATCAAGTATAACATAAACTTTTCCAAATATCTATATGTGAAATATACAATAAATTAAAAATTGAATACATTAATTATTGCGTTTTAAGATAATTCTATTATAAACAGTAATGGCAAAAGAAAATTCAAATTTTAACAGTGGCAATATAAATACGAATTACATTTCAAAAAGTTTTTCGAAATTATTATTTTAGTATTATTTAATTTAAATATTATTCAAATCAAAATTTAAAAATTGTATGGATATATAAGTGTGTAGATAATTTATATTTATATAACACAATATTTAAATAAACAAGTATGTATTTATTAGAAACAAAAGGTTATTTAAGGAATGCCTTTGTTTATAATAATTAAAATAAATATATGGGCTCTGTAACTAAAAGGGAAAAAATAAATTGGATATAATTATGGATTAAAACGCAAATTTTGGAAAGAGGGGTGCAAATTACGATTACGGGAGAAATGGGAAGAACAGGTTTTTATTATATACCCGCTAAAATGTTATAAATAATTCGTTAAAACTAATACAAAAATTAATTTAATTAAGAAGACAAGTTTGATTACTCTAAAAGTACAAAATATTAATGACATATAGAACTCTTGGCGATGACTTAATTAATTTTAGGAGGTAAAGTTCTATTTGGAGCTGTTTAAAATAATATAAAGTTTTAATAGGTTTTTACTAAATACTACAATTATTATACACCTTTTGTGTAAGTTATGTCCTAAAATACGTGAAAATTAGTGATTTTATGAGGTTTATGAGGCATAACTTACAACAGCGGTCTTGGCCAATAATAAGCAAGAATAAGCTAACCCAAGCCATTCGAAGCTCGCGAAAAATGTGAACTTTTGAGAGGTGTTAGATTAAAATCGATTATGGTGTGGTAGCCTTTTTTTGATATTCAATATGTCCGGGTATTCTATCTCTTCGAGATTTTAAAAGTAAGATATGTAACCAGGGTAGATAAGTTCTAAAGATTAATTTAAACAAAAGTTGTTTGTAATGTTTTTTTTTCAAAAAAATCAACAGATTTTGAGATAAATGGCTTTAAAAATAGAAATTTTTATAAAAAATTGAAAAATATCCACTTTTCATGGTCGAATAACTCTTAAGCAAATTATTTTTAACACTTAAATTTTTTTGTATGTTCTGGAAGATGTTTCCAGCCTGTTCTCAAATTTTGGAGTGATTTAAAATTTTCATCGTACCACTTGACGTGAAATAGCCCATATATGGTATATATGTATGTATGTATGTGGGGTGTGTGTGCGTGCGGCGGAATATTTATATAATATATATATTTTAAAATTGTTTTTTCAACTCTGCCAGATGGGACGACATCATGCTGTCCCTGCAGCACTTCCAAGTGCCACTCTATCTCAGGGAGGTCACCTCGAGTTACCTGCCTGACCGTACTCTGCTCTACGACACCGACGACGGTGTGCACTCCCACAACATCACGGGAGGCGTGCCGCAGGGTTCGGTCATTGGGCCCCTACTCTGGAACGCTGTCTATGACGGCCTGCTTAGGAAGCAACTTCCGGAGGGTGTCTCGATGGTGGCTTTCGCGGACGACGTGGCGCTAGTGGTGGTCGCAAAGAGTGTCGAAGAGATCGAATATCTCGGAGACGTCTCTATAGAAGTGGTCGCCACTTGATTGAGAGACCACGGACTTAGTCTGGCGGCGGAAAAAACGGAGGCGGTGCTCATCTCTCGCACAAAAAAGGAGAGGACCGCCACCTTCACGGTAGGTAAAGAACGGATACGGTCGGTGAAAACGTTGAAGTATTTAGGGGTCACACTAGACGCGCGGCTGTCGTTCAAACACCATCTCCGAACGCAGGCTCAAAGGCGGTAAAGGTGGCCCGTGCGCTGGCGGGCATCATGCCCAACATCGGGGGACCCCAGCAACCGCGAAGGTCTCTCCTTGCCTCGGTGGTGAACTCCGTAATTTTATACAGAGCTCCTATCTGGGCTGATGCCCTGAACAGGCACAAGAGCTTTGGTGCTCCGTGCCAGAGAGCCTGCAGGATAGCCGCGCTAAGGGTGGCCCGGGCGTACCGAACCGTATCTGACATTGCGCTCTCGGTGGTCGCGGGGACCGCCCCCTTCGACCTCCTGGCAGCCGAGAGAGCTGAAAGACACCGTGAGGGTGGGCGACGCCTAGAAGAGAATCGCTGCCACAACCGATGGTCATTGCGGACCGTAGAGGAGTGGCAGCGGAGATGGGACTCAGCCAGGGACGGCCGCTGGACCTACCGCATCATCCCGCGGATCCGGGAGTGGGCGAGCAGGAAACACGGCTTCGTCAGTTTCCAGCTTACCCAGGTGTTGACCGGGCACGGATGCTTCCGTAGCTACCTATTTCGCATAGGGGTCTACGGCAGCGCAGAGTGCCCGGCTTGTCCAGGGGTGACGAAGACGTGGAACACGTCCTCCTATGGTGTCCTCGTTTCAGGGAGGAACGGGACCAGTTTCAAGTCACTTGGAGCGGTCCCCTCACCCCTGAGGGCATCGGGGCGTGCCTGCTTGACTCCCAGAGGGATGGAACGCGGTAGTGACCCTCTGTACGTCCGTAGTGGACAGGCTGGGTCTCATCAGAAAAGAAGAGGAGAGAGGAGTTGCGATGGCAGCGGTAGTGGGCTAGTGTAGCCGTTGCCTCCCCCCGCGAAGTAATGCCTTGCGGCGGCTCCCACGGGGGAATAAAGGTAAGAAAAGAGGTGGAGTTTTAGTGGGTATGCCTATCGACATCCTTCGGTAGGAGAGGCCCACACAGTCTCGCATGGCTCCAGTCATGGTGCATTAAGCATTTCTCCACCTCTTCGGGAAAAAAAACACACACACACACACACGCTCGCGCACACACATACACACACACACACGCTCGCGCTCACACATACACACACACACACACACGCTCGCGCACACACATACACACTTATATATATGACATATATATATAAAACATATATATATATGTTGAATTCTGAATTCTTAGACACGGCGGCGGCGAAATATTTATATATATATATATATATATATATATATATATATATATCTCTATAATATAATATTTCGCCGCCGCCGCCGCCGCCGCCGCCGCCGCCGCCGTGTCTAAGAATTCAGAATTCAACATATATATATATATATATATATATATATATATATATATATATATATATATATATATATATATATATATATATATATATATATATATATATATATATATATATATATATATATATATATATATATATATATATATATATATATATATATGTTGAATTCTGAATTCTTAGACACGGCGGCGGCGAAATATTTATATATATATATATGTTGAATTCTGAATTCTTAGACACGGCGGCGGCGAAATATTTATATATATATATATGTTGAATTCTGAATTCTTAGACACGGCGGCGGCGAAATATTTATATATTACATATATATATAATGTTGAATTCTGAATTCTTAGACACGGCGGCGGCGAAATATTTATATATATATATATGTTGAATTCTGAATTCTTAGACACGGCGGCGGCGAAATATTTATATATATATATATATGTTGAATTCTGAATTCTTAGACACGGCGGCGGCGAAATATTTATATATTACATATATATATATATAATATTTATTATTAAAAAATTGCTAAAACTTTGAGAAATTGTTGCAAATTTTATAAGAATACCTGCGTAAATTATAAGTGCTTAAAATGAAAATGGTCAAAAGTTATGGACGTTTGAAAAAAATAATATCTTTGAAATCTCATGATATTTCAACCATTAAAACTTTAAATAGATGCATTATGGTGAAACAATAATACAAACAAAAAATGTTCAAAATTGTGTTAAAATATGAAATAAGTGGTCTGGGTAACATATCCGTGCCAGAGAGCCTGCAGGATAGCCGCGCTAAGGGTGGCCCGGGCGTACCGAACCGTATCTGACATTGCGCTCTCGGTGGTCGCGGGGACCGCCCCCTTCGACCTCCTGGCAGCCGAGAGAGCTGAAAGACATCGTGAGGGTGGGCGACGCCTAGAAGAGAATCGCTGCCACAACCGATGGTCATTGCGGACCGTAGAGGAGTGGCAGCGGAGATGGGACTCAGCCAGGGACGGCCGCTGGACCTACCGCATCATCCCGCGGATCCGGGAGTGGGCGAGCAGGAAACACGGCTTCGTCAGTTTCCAGCTTACCCAGGTGTTGACCGGGCACGGATGCTTCCGTAGCTACCTATTTCGCATAGGGGTCTACGGCAGCGCAGAGTGCCCGGCTTGTCCAGGGGTGCACGAAGACGTGGAACACGTCCTCCTATGGTGTCCTCGTTTCAGGGAGGAACGGGACCAGTTTCAAGTCACTTGGAGCGGTCCCCTCACCCCTGAGGGCATCGGGGCGTGCCTGCTTGACTCCCAGAAGGGATGGAACGCGGTAGTGACCCTCTGTACGTCCGTAGTGGACAGGCTGGGTCTCATCAGAAAAGAAGAGGAGAGAGGAGTTGCGATGGCAGCGGTAGTGGGCTAGTGTAGCCGTTGCCTCCCCCCGCGAAGTAATGCCTTGCGGCGGCTCCACGGGGGAATAAAGGTAAGAAAAGAGGTGGAGTTTTAGTGGGTATGCCTATCGACATCCTTCGGTAGGAGAGGCCCACACAGTCTCGCATGGCTCCAGTCATGGTGCATTAAGCATTTCTCCACCTCTTCGGGAAAAAAAACACACACACACACACACGCTCGCGCACACACATACACACACACACACGCTCGCGCTCACACATACACACACACACACACACGCTCGCGCACACACATACACACTTATATATATGACATATATATAAAACATATATATATATATGTTGAATTCTGAATTCTTAGACACGGCGGCGGCGAAATATTTATATATATATATATATATATATATATATATATATAATATCTCTATAATATAAAATATTTCGCCGCCGCCGCCGCCGCCGCCGCCGCCGCCGCCGTGTCTAAGAATTCAGAATTCAACATATATATATATGTTTTATATATATATGTCATATATATATGTTTTATATATATATGTCATATATATGTTATATATATATGTTATATATATATGTTATATATATATGTCATATATATGTTATATATATATGTCATATATATGTTATATATATGTTATATATATATGTCATATATATATGTTATATATATATGTTATATATATGTCATATATATGTTATATATATGTCATATATATAAGTGTGTGTGTATGCGCGAGCGTGCGTGCGTGCGTGCGTGTGTGTGTGTGTGTGTGCGTGTGTGTGTGTGTGTGCGTGCGTGCATGAGTGTGTGTGTGTGTGCGTGTGTGTGTGTGTGTGTGCGTGCGTGCGTGTGTGTGTGTGTGCGTGCGTGCGTGCGTGCGTGCGTGCGTGCGTGTGTGTATGTGTGTGTGCGTGCGTGCGTGTGTGTGTGTGTGTGTGTGTGTGTGTGTGTGTGCGTGTGTGTGTACGTGTTATTTGTTTTTTCAAGAATAGATAATATATCTATTTTTTCCGTGCGCAAAAAGAAGTTGTGAATATAACTTGAAAGAATGTGTATTAGTTTACTTATTCCTGATAAAATTCATAAAATAAAAACGGACCTAAAATTTAATGTAATGTTTTTAAAAATATGCACAATTTTTCAAAGATAAAATAAATATTAATCAAGTATAACATAAACTTTTCCAAATATCTATATGTGAAATATACAATAAATTAAAAATTGAATACATTAATTATTGCGTTTTTAAGATAATTCTATTATAAACAGTAATGGCAAAAGAAAATTCAAATTTTAACAGTGGCAATATAAAATACGAATTACATTTCAAAAGTTTTTCGAAAATTATTATTTTAGTAGTATTTAATTTAAATATTATTCAAATCAAAATTTAAAAATTGTATGGATATATAAGTGTGTAGATAATTTATATTTATATAACACAATATTTTAAATAAACAAGTATGTATTTATTAGAAACAAAAGGTTATTTAAGGAATGCCTTTGTTTATAATAATTAAAATAAATATATGGGCTCTGTAACTAAAGGGAAAAATAAATTGGATATAATTATGGATTAAAACGCAAATTTTGAAAGAGGGTGCAAATTACGAATTACGGGAGAAATGGAAGAAACAGGTTTTTATTTATATACCGCTAAAATGTTATAAATAATTCTTTAAAACTAATACAAAAATTAATTTAATTAAGAAGAAAGTTTGATTACTCTAAAAGTACAAAATATTAATGACATATAGAACTCTTGGCGATGACTTAAATTAATTTTAGGAGGTAAAGTTCTATTTAGAGCTGTTTAAAATAATATAAAGTTTTAATAGGTTTTTACTAAATACTACAATTATATATATACACCTTTTGTGTAAGTTATGTGAAAATTAGTGATTTTATGAGGTTTATGAGGCATAACTTACAACAGCGGTCTTGGCCAATAATAAGCCAAGAATAAGCTAACCCAAGCCATTCGAAAGCTCGCGAAAAATGTGAACTTTTGAGAGGTGTTAGATTAAAATCGATTATGGTGTGGTAGCCTTTTTTTTGATATTCAATATGTCCGGGTATTCTATCTCTTCGAGATTTTAAAAGTAAGATATGTAACCAGGGTAGATAAGTTCTAAAGATTAATTTAAACAAAAGTTGTTTGTAATGTTTTTTTCAAAAAAATCAACAGATTTTGAGATAAATGGCTTTAAAAATAGAAATTTTTATAAAAAATTGAAAAATATCCACTTTTCATGGTCGAATAACTCTTAAGCAAATTATTTTTAACACTTAAATTTTTTTGTATGTTCTGGAAGATGTTTCCAGCCTGTTCTCAAATTTTGGAGTGATTTAAAATTTTCATCGTACCACTTGACGTGAAATAGCCCATATATGTGTATATATATGTATGTATGTATGTGGGTGTGTGTGCGTGCGGCGGAATATTTATATAATATATATATTTTAAAATTGTTTTTTCAAGAATAGATAATATATCTATTTTTTCCGTGCGCAAAAAGAAGTTGTGAATATAACTTGAAAGAATGTGTATTTGTTTACTCATTCTTGATAAAACTCATAAAATTTTTAAACATATACTCAATAATAATAACGGATCTAAAATTCAATGTAATGATTTAAATACAGATGCAAAATTATTTGAAGATGAAATAAATATTACACAGTATAACATACACTTTTCCAAATATCTATATGTGAAATATAAAATAAATTAAAAATTGAATACATTAATTATTGCGTTTTTAAGATAATTCTATTATAAATAGTAATGGCAAAAGAAAATTCAAATTTTAACAGTGGCAATATAAAATACGAATTACATTTCAAAAGTTTTTCGAAAACTATTAATTTAGGAGCATTTAATTTAAATATTTTTTAAATTAATATTTCAAAATTGTATGGATATATAAGTGTGTAGATAATTTATATTTATATAACACAATATTTTAAATAAACAAGTATGTATTTATTAGAAACAGAAGGATATTTAAGAAATGAATTTGTTTATAATAATCAAAATAAATATTTGGGCTCTGCATAGTAAAAATAAATTGGATATAATTATGGATTAAAACGCAAATTTTGAAAGAGGGTGCAAATTACGAATCACGGGAGAAATGGAAGAAACAGGTTTTTATTTATATAGCGCTAAAATTTTATAAATAATTCTTTAAAACTAATACAAAAATTAATTTAATTAAGAAGAAAGTTTGATTACTCTAAAAGTACAAAATATTAATGACATAGAACTTTTGGCGATGATCGTTCGTCATTAAATAAATTAATTTTAGGAGTTGAAGTTTTATTTATAACCGTTTAAAATAATCCAAAATTTTAATAAGTTGTTAACTAAAATACTACAATTTAGTAAGTATATGTACTTTACTATTTTTGGTAAGTTAATTTTTCATTAACATTTATAATTATTAAAATATAAATGTAAGCTTTATGAGAATTCATATAGTTTAAAATTTACAGTTAACATTTAATATGTCTCTATTTTTTTATTATTTTTATTCGGATTTCATTGTACTAAATTTTGGTAAACTTTTATTTATAAATTATAATAACTATAGCAATACCTCCAAGGTGTTGTGTGAATCTGTTTAATTTTTAAGGTGTCCATGATAGTGAAAAAATAATACAATTTAAAACATTATTTAAAATAAATGAATTACGAAAAAACCTTTTTTCGAAATTAAAAATAGGGGGTTGGCGCGCGAAGCGCGCAGGGGGGGCGAAGCCCCCCTAGTATATATATATATATACTTATATATTATATATATATATATATATAATATTATTATTAAAAAATTGCTAAAACTTTGAGAAATTGTTGCAAATTTTATAAGAATACCTGCGTAAATTATAAGTGCTTAAAATGAAAATGGTCAAAAGTTATGGACGTTTGAAAAAAATAATATCTTTGAAATCTCATGATATTTCAACCATTAAAACTTTAAATAGATGCATTATGGTGAAACAATAATACAAACAAAAAATGTTCAAAATTGTGTTAAAATATGAAATAAGTGGTCTGGGTAACATATTTCAATTCTAGAAAGAGCTGTAGCAAAAATAAATATTAAAAAGAAAAAATCGGGATGAGTGACTAAATTCATTTTTTGTAACCTAATTTTTTTGTCAGACAATTTTATTTACTTAGAAAAGTTTTTCTTTACATTTTTTGGGCCGTGCCTTTATATTAAAGTTATAGCACATTATTTGAAGTTATTGAATGAAATAATGCTCTTCGTACCACTATGGGAAGAGGTACAGAATAAATAAAACTTAAAAGAAAAGAAAAAGTAAATTTTTTCGAAGGATATTCTTATTTTTATGGAAAAATTACACTTCACATTTTTTGGTTTGGCCTTTATATTCAAATTATAGCAAATTTATTAATTGAATGCGCAACATAATATGACATAAGGGCCAAGCTATAAATGTCAAGAATAAGTTTTTGAAGAAAATAACAATTATATACTTCAGAAAAATTGGAGAAAATAAAAGAAAATATTATCGCACATCACTTTTTTCCTTTTTGAGTTTTATTTTTGCTGTAGCTATTTCCGTAATGTGTCATCCGCGCCGCGTTTGATCCTCGCACCCACACCGCCGCCGTGTTCGAGCTGCTAGCGATCCACGTTGGTTTGGAACGGTTTCTGTACTGCTCACTTATCACGAGCACGTCCGCGTCTGCTTTCACCGCAATTTGAGAAAGTAGCGCGTGTGCCACGCTGCTCCTGTTCAGGTTGCATTGGATTGTTGTCAAGTCCATTTTGTCTGTTTCGTCTTGTACTCAGTCAGCGCCGCTTTAAATGCAGCACACGAGGCCGTGCCATGCACGTGAGCTAGATCTTGGTTAGCTCGCCCCGTACAGAGGAAGCAGGAAGGCGTGTTTTGGCACGCCCTGCTTACATGCCCCTTTTGGCCGCATTTCCAGCAGCAGTCGCGTCTGTCCGGTCCTTTACAGTCTACCCTCATGTGTCCGTAGCCAAGGCACTTATAGCACCTCGGGACACGGATCCTGGTTCGAATCCGACAGTGAACCCACCCGATTTTAATTCGGCCTTTCTTGAGCAAGTCTGTCGCCTCTTTTGCGTCAAACTCGCAGACAGCCAGAGCTTGTCCCCGGTTATTCGCTCCAAAGACGTGGACGTTACGCTCCGTTTCGGTCTCGGCTTCGCGGTTGATCGCGTCCGCGACGTCCTGTGCTGTCGTGACACAGTCCAGGTCCATAAATTCCAATGTCACTTCCGATGTCATGTCTTTAACTGTCGCGTTTTGTCCCAGTGCGTTCTGTAAGGTCTGTTTGAAGGCCTGTCGCTCTTGGTCGTGGTCCATCCGTAAAAGTACCGATCCGTCTTTTGTCTTACGTATGGCTCTAATGTCCACGTGGCTGTCAGTCGGGTTCACCTTCTGTCTTAGAGACTGTAAAACGTCCGCATATGTCTTACCCTCAGCTGGCTTGATCAGGATCGCGCCTCGCCTGGGCTTCAAGCTTGGGCGACCAACCACGCGCGCTTTGGGCTCGTTCGTCTTTTTTGTCGACCCGTTGGCGTTCGTCTCCGTGTCTGTGATAGCTTTCCGCTTTTTTCGTCTCTTGACTGTCGACCAAGTATCCTTTGGCGGGGCCTCCTGTTGGGTAGAAGTTCCCGCTTCTGGACTCGGCGTCTGTCTGTCCCGTTTCCGTTTAACTCGCGGCGTTTTCTGGTCTTTGCGCGTCATCTGTTTTTGGATGTGTCGCAGATGTATCATACGTTGGAGTTCCTGCATTCCAGCCTCAACTGCTTCCTCGATCTCAACCATACCATTCTTTATTACAATATTGATATTCTTCTGGACCATAGTCTTCGCCTTCATATCTTTTAGGACCCTGCGTATTGCGAGAAGCTGCTCGCGCAGCTTACTCTCCGCAGTGTCCCAGACCATTCCTGTTCGGTTGTCCGCTGCGTCAGCCAGGTTTCCTACCGCCGCAGTGGGAGAGCTGGGAGGCTCTGGGTGTTCGATGGGCGCAGGCTGCACTCTAAAGACTGCTTGCAGTGACTTACTTGTCATTTTTATTTTTATTTTTATTTTTCTATATTTTTGGGTTACTATAATAATTGTTGACAACAGCACAATTTAATTTTTTTAATTATGGATTAAAACGCAAATTTTGAAAGAGGGTGCAAATTACGAATTACGGGAGAAATGGAAGAAACAGGTTTTTATTTATACCGCTAAAATGTTATAAATAATTCTTTAAAACTAATACAAAAATTAATTTAATTAAGAAGAAAGTTTGATTACTCTAAAAGTACAAAATATTAATGACATATAGAACTCTTGGCGATGACTTAAATTAATTTAGGAGGTAAAGTTCTATTTGGAGCTGTTTAAATAATATAAAGTTTTAATAGGTTTTTACTAAATACTACAATTATATATATACACCTTTTGTGTAAGTTATGTCCTAAATACGTGAAAATTAGTGATTTTATGAGGTTTAGAGGCATAACTTACAACAGCGGTCTTGGCCAATAATAACCAAGAATAAGCTAACCCAAGCCATTCGAAGCTCGCGAAAAATGTGAACTTTTGAGAGGTGTTAGATTAAAATCGATTATGGTGTGGTAGCCTTTTTTTGATATTCAATATGTCCGGGTATTCTATCTCTTCGAGATTTTAAAAGTAAGATATGTAACCAGGGTAGATAAGTTCTAAAGATTAATTTAAACAAAAGTTGTTGTAATGTTTTTTTCAAAAAAATCAACAGATTTGAGATAAATGGCTTTAAAAATAGAAATTTTTATAAAAAATTGAAAAATATCCACTTTTCATGGTCGAATAACTCTTAAGCAAATTATTTTTAACACTTAAATTTTTTTGTATGTTCTGGAAGATGTTTCCAGCCTGTTCTCAAATTTTGGAGTGATTTAAAATTTCATGTACCACTTGACGTGAAATAGCCCATATATGTGTATATATGTATGTATGTATGTGGGTGTGTGTGCGTGCGGCGGAATATTATATAATATATATATATTTTAAAATTGTTTTTTCAAGAATACATAAATATGTATTTTTTCCGTGCGCAAAAAAAAAGTTGTGAACATAACATGAAAGAATGTGTATTTGTTTACTCATTCTTGATAAAACTCATAAAATTTTTAAACATATCCTCAATAATAATAACGGATCTAAAATTCAATGTATGATTTAAATACAGATGCAAAATTATTTGAAGATGAAATAAATATTACACAGTATAACTACACTTTTCCAAATATCTATATGTGAAATATAAAATAAATTAAAAATTGATACATTAATTATTGCGTTTTTAAGATAATTCTATTATAAATAGTAATGGCAAAAGAAATTCAAATTTTAACAGTGGCAATATAAAATACGAATTACATTTCAAAAGTTTTTCGAAAACTATTAATTTAGGAGCATTTAATTTAAATATTTTTTAAATTAATATTCAAAATTGTATGGATATATAAGTGTGTAGATAATTTATATTTATATAACACAATATTTAATAAACAAGTATGTATTTATTAGAAACAGAAGGATATTTAAGAAATGAATTTGTTTATAATAATCAAAATAATATTTGGGCTCTGCATAGTAAAAATAATTGGATATAATTTGATTAAAACGCAAATTTTGAAAGAGGGTGCAAATTACGAATCTCGGGAGAAATGGAAGAAACAGGTTTTTATTTATATAGCGCTAAAATTTATAAATAATTCTTTAAAACTAATACAAAAATAATTTAATTAAGAAGAAAGTTTATTACTCTAAAAGTACAAAATATTAATGACATAGAACTTTTGGCGATGATCGTTCGTCATTAAATAAATTAATTTAGGAGTTGAAGTTTATTTATAACCGTTTAAAATAATCCAAAATTTTAATAAGTTGTTAACTAAAATACTACAATTTAGTAAGTATATGTACTTTACTATTTTTGGTAAGTTAATTTTTCATTAACATTTATAATTATTAAAATATAAATGTAAGCTTTATGAGAATTCATATAGTTTAAAATTTACAGTTAACATTTAATATGTCTATTTTTTTATTATTTTTATTCGGATTTCATTGTACTAATTTGGTAAACTTTTATTTATAAATTATAATAACTATAGCAATACCTCCAAGGTGTTGTGTGAATCTGTTTAATTTTTAAGGTGTCCATGATAGTGAAAAATAATACAATTTAAAACATTATTTTAAATAAATTAATTACGAAAAACCTTTTTCGAAATTAAAATAGGGGGTTGGCGCGCGAAGCGCGCAGGGGGCGAAGCCCCCCTAGTATATTATATAATATTATATATATAATATAATTAAAATAATGTAATAATATACATTTATTTTTTGTGCAATTCTTATAATATTATACTTTAAGATTAAAAAAAGTTATACCATCACTTGCATGGAAATGAAAACATTGTTTTCATGGTTAGAATTTTATCAATGTTTGTCTTTCTCTTTCTCTCTCTCTCTCTCATCTCATTCTTTCTTTTGTCGCGAAGTCAACGGTTGACATGCTGGTATACGGTATGAGCGAATATGAAGTCCTTATCTTGCAATAGTATCTGCATTGCACTACAATAAAAAATACCGAAACGAAATAATGTGAGGTATTGGAAATAATTACGTAAATAAATAATTTTAATTCATAACTTTTCCCACAAAATCAGCCAGATGATTCAGCTGTGACAAAAGTATTCACCTGAAACTAGCTCCCTCTCATGAAATTAAACATATAAGCGGGTTAAAATTTTTAATATATAAAATTAATATATAACTATGTATTGGTGTTGCTATTAAATCTATGAAATACTATTCTTGATTTTGTGCCCTCTTTTTTTCCTGGCACTTCCTACCGTTTATCCCCTGGGGGACTTTAACGGTGTCCACCTACCACCTATGTGTGGGTGCTTTATCCCTCCCTTAAAAACCCCACCATCTCGCATTCGCCCGGGGTTATGCCTGTGGATGAGGGAAACCTGTGAAGCAGGGAAAACCTCACCCGAGATGGCCGGTGTATTCGAAACATTCTTTTTGGGTGTCAAAGTCACATTGTGTAGGCCTTGACACCGAAACCGAATGTTTCACACCTCCCGCTCACGTTGTGGAATGTGAAAAACACCTAACCGATCACGAAAGCCGCACGAGAATGGTCTCCCATCCAAGTACTAACCGCGCTCAGCGCTGCTTAACTTTCGCGATCGGCCGAGGTGCGCTTCCACCACTCCGCCACCGTGTCAGTATTAAATCTATGAAATACTATTCTTGATTTTGTGCCCTCTTTTTTTCCTGGCACTTCCTACCGTTTATCCCCTGGGGGACTTTAACGGTGTCCACCTACCACCTATGTGTGGGTGCTTTATCCCTCCCTTAAAAACCCCACCATCTCGCATTCGCCCGGGGTTATGCCTGTGGATGAGGGAAACCTGTGAAGCAGGGAAAACCTCACCCGAGATGGCCGGTGTATTCGAAACATTCTTTTTGGGTGTCAAAGTCACATTGTGTAGGCCTTGACACCGAAACCGAATGTTTCACACCTCCCGCTCACGTTGTGGAATGTGAAAAACACCTAACCGATCACGAAAGCCGCACGAGAATGGTCTCCCATCCAAGTACTAACCGCGCTCAGCGCTGCTTAACTTTCGCGATCGGCCGAGGTGCGCTTCCACCACTCCGCCACCGTGTCAGTATTAAATCTATGAAATACTATTCTTGATTTTGTGCCCTCTTTTTTTCCTGGCACTTCCTACCGTTTATCCCCTGGGGGACTTTAACGGTGTCCACCTACCACCTATGTGTGGGTGCTTTATCCCTCCCTTAAAAACCCCACCATCTCGCATTCGCCCGGGGTTATGCCTGTGGATGAGGGAAACCTGTGAAGCAGGGAAAACCTCACCCGAGATGGCCGGTGTATTCGAAACATTCTTTTTGGGTGTCAAAGTCACATTGTGTAGGCCTTGACACCGAAACCGAATGTTTCACACCTCCCGCTCACGTTGTGGAATGTGAAAAACACCTAACCGATCACGAAAGCCGCACGAGAATGGTCTCCCATCCAAGTACTAACCGCGCTCAGCGCTGCTTAACTTTCGCGATCGGCCGAGGTGCGCTTCCACCACTCCGCCACCGTGTCAGTATTAAATCTATGAAATACTATTCTTGATTTTGTGCCCTCTTTTTTTCCTGGCACTTCCTACCGTTTATCCCCTGGGGGACTTTAACGGTGTCCACCTACCACCTATGTGTGGGTGCTTTATCCCTCCCTTAAAAACCCCACCATCTCGCATTCGCCCGGGGTTATGCCTGTGGATGAGGGAAACCTGTGAAGCAGGGAAAACCTCACCCGAGATGGCCGGTGTATTCGAAACATTCTTTTTGGGTGTCAAAGTCACATTGTGTAGGCCTTGACACCGAAACCGAATGTTTCACACCTCCCGCTCACGTTGTGGAATGTGAAAAACACCTAACCGATCACGAAAGCCGCACGAGAATGGTCTCCCATCCAAGTACTAACCGCGCTCAGCGCTGCTTAACTTTCGCGATCGGCCGAGGTGCGCTTCCACCACTCCGCCACCGTGTCAGTATTAAATCTATGAAATACTATTCTTGATTTTGTGCCCTCTTTTTTTCCTGGCACTTCCTACCGTTTATCCCCTGGGGGACTTTAACGGTGTCCACCTACCACCTATGTGTGGGTGCTTTATCCCTCCCTTAAAAACCCCACCATCTCGCATTCGCCCGGGGTTATGCCTGTGGATGAGGGAAACCTGTGAAGCAGGGAAAACCTCACCCGAGATGGCCGGTGTATTCGAAACATTCTTTTTGGGTGTCAAAGTCACATTGTGTAGGCCTTGACACCGAAACCGAATGTTTCACACCTCCCGCTCACGTTGTGGAATGTGAAAAACACCTAACCGATCACGAAAGCCGCACGAGAATGGTCTCCCATCCAAGTACTAACCGCGCTCAGCGCTGCTTAACTTTCGCGATCGGCCGAGGTGCGCTTCCACCACTCCGCCACCGTGTCAGTATTAAATCTATGAAATACTATTCTTGATTTTGTGCCCTCTTTTTTTCCTGGCACTTCCTACCGTTTATCCCCTGGGGGACTTTAACGGTGTCCACCTACCACCTATGTGTGGGTGCTTTATCCCTCCCTTAAAAACCCCACCATCTCGCATTCGCCCGGGGTTATGCCTGTGGATGAGGGAAACCTGTGAAGCAGGGAAAACCTCACCCGAGATGGCCGGTGTATTCGAAACATTCTTTTTGGGTGTCAAAGTCACATTGTGTAGGCCTTGACACCGAAACCGAATGTTTCACACCTCCCGCTCACGTTGTGGAATGTGAAAAACACCTAACCGATCACGAAAGCCGCACGAGAATGGTCTCCCATCCAAGTACTAACCGCGCTCAGCGCTGCTTAACTTTCGCGATCGGCCGAGGTGCGCTTCCACCACTCCGCCACCGTGTCAGTATTAAATCTATGAAATACTATTCTTGATTTTGTGCCCTCTTTTTTTCCTGGCACTTCCTACCGTTTATCCCCTGGGGGACTTTAACGGTGTCCACCTACCACCTATGTGTGGGTGCTTTATCCCTCCCTTAAAAACCCCACCATCTCGCATTCGCCCGGGGTTATGCCTGTGGATGAGGGAAACCTGTGAAGCAGGGAAAACCTCACCCGAGATGGCCGGTGTATTCGAAACATTCTTTTTGGGTGTCAAAGTCACATTGTGTAGGCCTTGACACCGAAACCGAATGTTTCACACCTCCCGCTCACGTTGTGGAATGTGAAAAACACCTAACCGATCACGAAAGCCGCACGAGAATGGTCTCCCATCCAAGTACTAACCGCGCTCAGCGCTGCTTAACTTTCGCGATCGGCCGAGGTGCGCTTCCACCACTCCGCCACCGTGTCAGTATTAAATCTATGAAATACTATTTAAACTTTATTTCTTAGTTATAATCTTTCAATAAATATATAAAATAAAATGATTATTCAGTAATTTTAATTAGGATAGAGAACGATAAAGCATCCACTTAATTATAATATATTGTTTTTTAAATTATTTTGGTCAATGTGGAAAACATTGAGATATCATGAGGGATTCATTATAAAAATACAAGCATAAGTCCCTTCAAATAATATAAACTTAAAGCAAATACATCAAATTATATAAATAAAATGAATTAATAATATAATAAATATAATTAAAATAATGTAATAATATACATTTATTTTTTGTGCAATTCTTATAATATTATACTTTAAGATTAAAAAAAGTTATACCATCACTTGCATGGAAATGAAAACATTGTTTTCATGGTTAGAATTTTATCAATGTTTGTCTTTCTCTTTCTCTCTCTCTCTCTCTCTCACTCTCTCTCTCTCTCCATCTCATTCTTTCTTTTGTCGCGAAGTCAACGGTTGACATGCTGGTATACGGTATGAGCGAATATGAAGTCCTTATCTTGCAATAGTATCTGCATTGCACTACAATAAAAAATACCGAAACGAAATAATGTGAGGTATTGGAAATAATTACGTAAATAAATAATTTTAATTCATAACTTTTCCCACAAAATCAGCCAGATGATTCAGCTGTGACAAAAGTATTCACCTGAAACTAGCTCCCTCTCATGAAATTAAACATATAAGCGGGTTAAAATTTTTAATATATAAAATTAATATATAACTATGTATTGGTGTTGCTATTAAATCTATGAAATACTATTCTTGATTTTGTGCCCTCTTTTTTTCCTGGCACTTCCTACCGTTTATCCCCTGGGGGACTTTAACGGTGTCCACCTACCACCTATGTGTGGGTGCTTTATCCCTCCCTTAAAAACCCCACCATCTCGCATTCGCCCGGGGTTATGCCTGTGGATGAGGGAAACCTGTGAAGCAGGGAAAACCTCACCCGAGATGGCCGGTGTATTCGAAACATTCTTTTTGGGTGTCAAAGTCACATTGTGTAGGCCTTGACACCGAAACCGAATGTTTCACACCTCCCGCTCACGTTGTGGAATGTGAAAAACACCTAACCGATCACGAAAGCCGCACGAGAATGGTCTCCCATCCAAGTACTAACCGCGCTCAGCGCTGCTTAACTTTCGCGATCGGCCGAGGTGCGCTTCCACCACTCCGCCACCGTGTCAGTATTAAATCTATGAAATACTATTTAAACTTTATTTCTTAGTTATAATCTTTCAATAAATATATAAAACTAAAAAACATATTTTTTTCATATACTTTAATTTCTGGTCGATTCACTGCAAAAACAATCATTTTAAATTAACATGTATTTTTTGTCGGCATGAAAACATTTTTTTTTCAAGTAACATAATATAATGTACTTGTCATAGATATGTATTTTAATGTATATTTATATATTCATTGTGATATTATTATTTACCATAATCAATCGTTAAAGAAGGCGAATTTATTAAAATTTCAGCCACATTTCTACATTTAATAGCGTGTAATAATAGGTACATGATTATTACACCATCGAGACATACGTTACACGATCGTTTAATAAAATTTACACGAAAGGGTCACAGTTCTTTATTAATATAATTTCTATAAAACACTTACATTCAATTTAGTTAAAATTAAGCAAAAATTCTTGTCATTTGCGCTTTTTTTCATTCATCATTATTCAGAGTTAGTTAAACAAATGTGTAAAATTTGTTTGTTAACACAGACGGTGAACTTACTATAATTTCATAATTTTAAATTTAGCGCACATAGCTGGACAAATTTTGTCGCGGCTATCCCCCCTCCGAAATTTGGAAACTGTCCTTTTCTCGTGTCCGGCGCGCTGACACTCCGGCGCTCTGACACGGACTCATATTTTCAACAATAAACCCAAATTTATTCAGTTTTTTAAAACGATATTTTGATTACGGTGTTTGGGTTGAAAATTTATGCCTTTTTTCACTAATAATTACCGACTCATAATTGTTTATCAGTCCCTTCCTTATATTTTAAGCTATCCTTATGAATTTTTTTAGATTTTTAATTAAATAATTTAGATATATTTTTTTTATTTAGGCACTTCTAATCTTATTCCAGAGTATTATATGTTATTTTAGATATAATTGGTGGGTTGAAAGGTGTAAATTCGCCTATGGTCCGACACCTCCTTAACCCATTTCTTCCTAAGCGGTCATTTTATAGTCGATTGGTTTTTTGCCTAGAAAATTGTCGAAAAAAAAACAAAAATAACACAGGCACACAAAAAAAATGGTCTGTCACAGAGACTTGATGCGCTGAATCCGATTCCGAAACCAGATTCGCGCCATCACCCCTCATTTTTTTTAAATCGAGAAATACCACCCCTAATCTGGAAAATCCAAAAAATTCAGCTTTTATTATTGTAAACTGCCTATAAATGACACCAAATTCAAACCTTTACGTATTTTGGGTTACTGAATCCGAATTCGAAACCAGATTTATGCTATTGTCCCTACATTTTATTTAAATCGCAGGAAACTACCCCTACGTCGAAAAAAAATTCGGAAAATATGAAGAACTTATCAACGATTTGCTCGATAACTACCAACGTTTGGGTATCTTGATGAGAAAAATTTTAATTTATACCAAATTTTGAATACTTAGGTTCTCGATGTCGCTAATAACGAATCTGAAATCAGATTTGAAAAATTCAAGATGGCGGGTCCAACATGGCGGACATTTTTTTTCAAAAGTCAACCAATTTTGGCCAAATTTGATATACGGGGGTTTTCAGGGTCGCTGAATTTGAAATCAGATTTGAAAAAATCATCATGGCAAATTCAAAATGGCCGAAATTTTTTTCAAACATCAGCCGAATTGGATTCAATTTTGAATATTTACTTTGGAAATAATAGTGGAAGAACTTATTCATTTTTTTCTATGTGGTAAGGGTCAAAAAAACTTGAACATATATACTTCTCACATTCATTACGATAAATATTTGTCCATTTTTTTATAATGAACGTAAGCTTTACAAATTCATTGTGATGATTTTGTGGATTTCTGGTGGATATGATGGATTGTCTAAAACAAGAGTCGCAAAAACGTTTCTTGCAATCGGAGCAATAAAATATCGTTTTCATGCTACACTTTATACAAACTCTTCTACGATCAGGTATTGCAAGTTTCAAATGCTGTGATTACTTCTCTAAAGATGATTCTTTATAAGAACTCGCAACAGTTTCTGCGAAATCTTTACTGGACTTATCTTCTCATTCGCCATATTGTACAAAATCAAAGCATTCGTCAACGAAGATTGAATCAACCTGTACAAAATAACCCATGTTCATTTTTTTTAACCAAAATTCGTTTATTATACGTCTTGAACGCTCCAGGAAATTGAATTGGTACTCTACCTTTAGCTGTTTTATCAAATCTTTCTATTGAAATTGTAGCAATAACGCCAAGAGCCGTAGATAATATAGACACTGGTTTTGAATCCATTATCCATTACAGTAATATAATTTATACCACTAGCTTCCTCGTGACTTACTACATAGGAACCCCTTACGACTTTATTTTTAGCCATTTTATGTATGTTCATCCATTTTTCTTTTTCAGGATTTATCGTTTTTTGTTTTCACTTTTTATTTGCATTCTCCAAAACTTTAGGGAGCATATCATTTGTGAAGATACGCTCATCTCTAACCGTTCCTGTTGCACGGAGATTTTGTTTACTTAAATGTACTAACACATCAGGAGATGTAAAATATCTATCGAAATATAAATGATATTTTGAATGTTGATCCCAAACTGCATTTAGAAAATTTTGCATCATTTATACCATCATTCTTTCCACAATAAATATCTAATTCTAAAACAAATCCATTTGAAGAGCAGAGGGTCCATAGTTTAATTCCAAAACGTATTGGTTTGTCTTTGATGAATTGTTTTAGAAGGGTCCGACCAAAAAATTTAGTCATCATTTCATCGATTGACAATGATGGGCAGAAGACCTCAGACTATCTTGAGAAAAACTGTTAGAGAAATGCACACTTTGACGGAATGGAAAACTCGCCAAATATCCTGAAAAGGACAATTGGGGAGGCACCTGAAGTAAAAAGTGAATATCTTTTAACTATCTTGACTAAGACTGTTAGAGAAATAAACACTTTGACGGAATGGACAACACGCCAACTATCCCGAAAAGGACGGTTGGGGAGGTCCTCGAAGAAAAAAGTGAATATCTTTTAACTATCTTGACTAAGACTGTTAGAAAAATAAACACATTGACGGAATGGACAACTGGCCAACTATCCCGAAAAGGACGATTGTGGAGGCACCCGTAGAAAAAAGTGAATATCCTCTAACAATCTTGAGAAAGATTGTTAGAGAAATGCACACTTTGCCGGAATGGAAACTCGCCAACTATCCATAAAAAGGACGTTTGGGGAGGTACCCGAAGAAAAACTTGAATATCTTTTAACTATCTTGACTGAGACTGTTAGAGAAATAAACACTTTGACGGAATGGACAACTCGCCAACTATCCTTAACCCATTAAGTCCCAACCGACCATTTCACAGTCGATTTGTTTTTCGCTTAGAAAAAATAGAAAATAGACTAGAATAAAAAAGGAAATGACTGTTTCTTATGTAAAATTACCTGCTCTATCTGAATTCAGCATCAGATTTTTGATAATTTCCACGGAAAATTCAAAATAGCCGCTCATAATAAAAAAAAATTCCATTTTTTGAAAATCGACTGTGAGCCTTTATTTTCTAATTTTGACGACAAAATCAAATGCACATAGTAAAACAACCATTTGAAAAAAATGAAAATCTGATGCTGAATTCAGATAGAGCAGGTAATTTTACATAAGAAACAGTCGTTTCCTTTTTTATTCTAGTCTATTCTCTATTTTTTCTAAGCGAAAAACAAATCGACTGTGAAATGGTCGGTTGGGACTTGATGGGTTAAAAATGACGGTTGGGGAGGTACCCGAAGGAAAAGAGAATATCTTTTAACTATCTTGACTAACAAGGGGAGTACATGACCTCCGGGAAACGGATCTCATCCTAACTTTGGTATGTCTTTTATAATATAAAAATATGAAGAAAGCCAAGTTATCTCTTGCCAATGGCCACTTTTACGGAAGTTTTTCGACATCCAATAATAATAGCAGTAAAAAATACTTCCAATTTGGTCGCTTATAACTCAAAAACAAATAAAGATAAACAATCGAACCAAAAACCGGAAGAAAGTTGAGTTCAAGTAGATATGGTTTAAAAAAAAAGAAGCTTAAATTGCTTAATTTGAAGCAAAGTTATGAAGAAAATAAGAAATTGAAGATTATCAAGCCAAAATTTAATATGAAAAATTTATTGTTTCTTTTGGCTTAATAATCTTTAATTTCTTATTTTCTTCATAACTTTGCTTCAAATTAAGCAATTTGAGCTTCTTTTTTTTTAAACCATATCTACTTGAACTCAACTTTCTTCCGGTTTTTGGTTCGATTGTTTGTCTTTATTTGTTTTTGAGTTATAAGCGACCAAATTGGAAGTATTTTTTACTGCTATTATTATTGGATGTCGAAAAACTTCCGTAAAAGTGGCCATTGGCAAAAGATAACTTGGCTTTCTTCATATTTTTATATTATAAAAGACATACCAAAGTTAGGATGAGATCCATTTCCCGGATGTCATGTACTTCCCTTGTAAGACTTTTCTCACAAAATTAACTAATTTAACGAAACAATATCAGAAATTTTTTCATACTTTCAATTTGAATCGATGATTTTATTCGACATGTTTATTGAAGTTATCTGTGAGTTTACTTTACTTAATTTTCTTAATTAAGTTCTCTTTTCAATAATTAATTTTGATAAAATTTTTGTATTCCCTCTTCTTCTTGTTTATTTGCAATCATTATTTTGTTGTACAGATTCAATCAAGCACTTCTTAGGAAGAATAAGTGACGGTGTTGCTGGACTATTTACCGCAACGAGGAGGAATGGGTGCAATCGAGCACTTCTTAGGAAGGATAAGTGATCCAATGCACGACACCCGCGTGGCGTGGAGGTATTCGCCTTTAGGATAGGGTTTCGTCAATAAGTAATTGCGGTTGAACTAATAATTCGATTTATTGTGAAAGCAAAAGAATAAAAAATAAACAGTCTTTAATTTATACTAGATTGAGCCAAGGCAATGCTATTCCTTGGCTCAAGGGCAAACAATGTTTGTGTCTCGAATGGTGACAAATTACGAAGTACAATTATGTGTGTGTGCGCCCGCCGCAATACGCGTTCGAGACACGACGTCACGGCCAACTTAGTACACACGAGTGATTCGCCAGGTTCGAGGTACCTGGCTTCGCAACGATTTAATGCGGGTGTAGTCGCGCCGGAGTGAGAAGCACTCCGGTTTGCCGTACGCGCGATTACGCGATTGAGAGAAAGTCGCGACGAGAGCGGCTAACCTCTTGTATGGATTGTGCGTCGGGGTACCGCGCGTCTCCCGTCGCCGACCGTCGTTCGCGTCACTATGATAAATCGGCGCCGCCTGGACAGGACTTACTTGTGGTTTACACGATATTGATGCACGGGGGCCTGGGGAACTGTGTCCTTTCCTCTCTCTCTCTCTCTCTCTGTCCTTCCCCTTCGCTCTTCGTTTCTCCTTCCTTCGTCTCCTTTACTCGCGAATGGCGTTGTCGGGGTCTTTGTTTCAAGGACCGTATCACTCCTTCGCGAGGACGGAACGATACTGCCGGTGTGTCGTGCACAGCGGTCTTTCCGCGCGCTCGCGCATGCGCCTTACGCGTCTCCGATGGTAAACTCACGCGATCGGTGCGATTTCGTCACACCCGGACAGCTTACCGTTACAATATATATTGTGACGCTGCATTGAGGATCAGGGTGCAGGTGAATGATGGTCAGCTATTTTATTAATAATTGAAAAAGATATTTATTACCACACAAACGATACAATTAATCGGTGGGTGCCAGCCGCGTTAATACGCGACAATTATTAAGATAAATCGCGAGTTACTGTAAGATGTGAGATATTTTCTCCGCTGCTACTATCGCGGTTCGCTGTAGGGGAAGGGAAAGGGAAGGAGGATACCAGAATCTCGCACACACTAGTACGGGTACTCGGCGGTACAGTACGCAGCGAGAGTGAAGTCTTCATCAACCTTTATCGAGGAAATCGGCACTCGTCCCTCAACGGCAATATCACTCTCTCTCTCTCTCTCTCTCTCTCTTTCGCACTCAATCGCAATTCGTAAGTCATTATTGCTTGTTGGCAGCTGGCTATGTCGTCGAGTCGACCGACCATAAAGCTCTGGCTCTCGGCTTTCGCCTCGATCCTCTCTCCACGATGAAGTCAAACCACGGCGACCGATATCAGCTCCTCATACAGCTCCAGGTAATTGCCTTATTGGGGGATTACGCAAGTCTGCGTTTTCATTTATTTGTTATTTTAAGAGGTCTGCTGTACACGTTGTTTATGTATAGCAACCTAACCTCATTCTGTCCTATGCTGTTCCTTGTACAGCTATAGTGTTTACATACAGCTGTACATGTATTCTCTTGATCCATGTCCTCTACATTCAGCTATATATCATCTTCCTTGCTTCTCGTCCTCCTAATGCGTACTTGTAATAATTAAGTTGCTCTTTTACAGTTGTATACTGGTTGACATTGGAGGCTCCACAGCTTACCGCCTGGATACAGTCTCTTCGCCTTAACTACAGTCCTGTGGAGCTAAGGAGGGTCCTCGAGGTTCATTTATTAATAGCCTCTCTTGATTCATCTTGATTAATGTGTCAGATCCGGAGGAGCCTACGTGATGCTGACCGAGCTCGCCAAGGGCCTTCAACGCCAGAACCACCCTAGTGCTTCGGCTGCTTATATGTGTGAGGGTAGGTAGGGCTTATTCATAGTGCGGGTAGGTAGGTGTAGGGAAGAGCTTAGGTTTATTCGTTTAGTCTGTTCTAATGTTGACATGCGCAAAGCACATTGTCACAATATATATACCGTGTGACAATTTTAAAGTGATTACAAACTTATTTCAATGGAAAATCAAATTTATATTTGCGGATCCAATGGTTCTTAGGGTTTTTGGGGGCGACGAATCTATTAATTATAATAGAAATGAAATTACATTTAAAATAAGAAAAATAAAAAAATCATTTCTTCGAAGAATTAAGATAGCACGTATGTTAGTGCCTTAATATGAAATATTGAGCATAATAATGCGCTAGAACTATTAATAACACATGGTTTTTACTTTATTTAATTATAAATAAAATTTAAAAAACGCAAGTATTTTTAATTAGATAAGTCGGAACGTGAAAAATGAAACGTTTGAAATTAATATTGTTGGGTTACAAACAATTATTTTTTTTTCGGTAACATACTCTGTGCTAATCCACAATAGATGGCGATGTGCACAGCTTCTCGTATTACAATAATGTATACTTTAATTAAAATGAAAATTAATTAAACTCAAATTAAATAACTTAATTTAACTAAGAACAAATTAAATAATTTAATTTTTTAACTTTTTTATATTAAGGGTAGAGTATGGTTAGACAAATATTTTTGTAATTAATATAAAATATTATGTGAATATGGACTTCCGGTTGCGATCGGAACGAGGTAACACGCGGAAAAAGTGCTTAGGCAAGGAGCGTGGTTATTAATGGGTTAGAAGTCCAATAAAAAAGCAAGAAAAGTCAGAAAAGGTGCATAAGCAACCGAGGAAGTACGGTGAGTGTTATCGGAGGAAAAATTGAGAAAGAAATAAGGAACATAAGGCGATTAAAAAGTGACGGCTGTGGCGAGGTTAGAAAACAATGGCGGACGAGAAAAGCGAGAAGAAGAGAGTCAAGAAAAAGGAAGACGAAACGCTGGAAGCCGAGAAAAGGGGGAGAGGAAGACCGAAGAAAGTGAAGGAAAATGAAGGAAAAAGGCAGGAAACAAAAATAATGGACAAATTCCTAGTGAGAAATAAAGATTTGCAAGAAGCAGCGTTCGGCAAAAGCACGAAAGTGATGAGATCACCGGACAAGAATTCGCAGTCGGTAAGGCAGAATAGCGAATGTGCCGACAGAGAAGATAAAAGAGTACTGAAGGAAAAGGAACGCTAGAAAAAACGGAAATCGAAATAGGAGTGAAGGGAAATGGAAACGGTAGCAGGAACGAGAGAGGAGGCGAGAAGGAAGAAAATGTGACGGAGAAGGAACCCGAGATGAAAATCGCGGACGACGACGAGAGAAAAGCGGGCGCAAGCGAGGAAGAAATCGACAGAGAGGGAGTCGGGTCAAAGACAGCGAGAGAGACCGATGTGGCAGCGAAAACACGAGAGGGGACCCCAGCAGACGACCCAATTGACGCGGCAACGATAACGATGAGCGAGACGAAGATAAACAGACAGGAAGACAGCGAGGCAGGCGCACGAGCAAGGCAGGAGGACGGCGAGTTAGGAACAAGCGTAAGCATAAACGTTGACGTAGGCGAAATGTTGCGGAAGAAGAAGTAGACGAGAAGGAGGAAGGAGAAAAGGAAGCGAGTAGAGTAAGTGCGATTGCGAGTGCAATAGAATTAGATAGGGACAAAATTGTAATAGATAGGGAAACACTAAAAAGTATCGAAGCGAAGGTATTGCGACTCGAAATGCAAGTAAATAGATACAAGGAGGAGAATAATGATCTGAAAAGAGTAGTGGTAGATATAGGTAGTAGAATGGAAAATATGGAACAAAAAAATAGGGACGTGAAGGAAATAGGAGAAAGAGTTAAAAAAGAAAACAATAACCTAAAAAGTAAAATAGACGTTCTAATTGAGCAGAAAAAAAACAGACAAAATATTATGGGAAAAAGAAAAAAAAGAATTGAAATTGAAAATAGGAGATATAGAAAAAGTAATTGAAAAAATGAAGGGGACGATAGAAAAAATAGAAATCAACGGTAATAAGAAAAGTTATGATCAAAACGAAAAAAGATTTCAAAATAATAATAGAGTAACTGAGTCAAATAGAAACTTTGAACAAAAGGATGAGGTAACAACAGTCGAGACAACAGAGAGGGAAAATGAAAAAATAGAAGGGAGGGAGTTAGTAGTAGAAAGAAGTTGCTTAAACAGAAGGCCAAATGCGCTATCAGAGCAAGAGATAGAGTGGGAAATGAAAGAGAGAAGGAATCGAAAAAAAAAATATGTTTATTAGGGGAATTAGAACAGTGGGTAGGGGGATAAAAGAAGAGATAAAGGAAATTTGTAGAGAAAAAAATGGGGAAACCTGCATATATAAGAAAAATGAGACCATTAGGTGGAGGAATACTGTTGGAAATGGAATCATGGGAAAATAAAATAGATATAATGAGGAACAAAAAAGCGCTGAGAGGAATGAGAGTTTGGATCGATGATGACTATACGGAAAGAGAAAAGGAGATCCAACAATGGTTGGAAGAAATAGAGAGGGAGGAAAAAGAAAATGGGCTAAAAGTCAAATTAGGATACCAAAAAATAAATGTAAAGGGAAAATGGTATAAATGGGACGAAAGAGAAGGGCAACTAAGAGAAGAGAGAGAAAAGAATAGGAAGAATCAGAATTTTTACAAACGTTAGGGGAGAAGGGCAAGGAAACAGATTTAGAAATTATTTCATGGAATATTGCAGGAATTAAGAAAATGAGGGAAGTGGAGGAATTTGTAGGAAAATTCGAAATTATTGCATTACAGGAAACCTGGTTAGAAAAGGAGAAAGAAAAAGAATGGCTCAGTACGCTTGACAAAAACTTTGAGTGGAAAAATAAAGTAGCCATTAGAACTAATAAAAGGGGAAGAGCTAAAGGGGGAGTGCTAGTAGGAATAAGGAGAAATTTAGAATATAAAAAAATAAAGGAGTGGGACTTTGGAATAATTGTAGAACTGTTAAAATTAAAGGAAGGGAAAATAAATTTAATATTCGTTTATAACAACGACAAAATAGACAAAGTACTAAAGAAAATGAAAGTAGAATTAGACGAATTTGCAGAGAAGGGGGAACAAACACTATTGATAGGCGATTGGAACGCAAGAATAGGGAAATGGCAGATAGGGAAGGAGAGGGAAAGAGAGGAGAGTAGGAATTCAGTGGATATTAAGACAAATAGAGAGGGGGAAAAACTAGTAAAATTCTGTGAAGAAAATGGGTGTACAATAAAAAATGGTGCAACAAAAGGAGATTGGGAGGGTAATCAAACATTCGTAGGAGATGAAGGAAACTCGGTGATAGACATAGTGATAGAAATAGAATACAGTAACGATAGTGTAGTGAAAGAGATGAAGGTAGTACCGAGAATTGAATCGGATCACCTACCAATAGTTATTAAATTAGAAGGAGGTAGAAGGGAGATAGAAGAACTTAGAGGGGATAAAAAAGAAATTCAAAATAAAATAGAGAAAATAGTGTGGGAAAAAGAAAAGGCAGTAGAATTTAAAAATAGTATGGACGAAAAAGGGAGAGAAATAGCCAAAGATGGAAAAGACCATCATCTTAGATGGGAAAATTTAAGCAAGGCGATATGGGACACGGGTAGAGAGATAGGAATAATTAAAAGAGGGGGAGCAAAGAAATATAGTCAAAAAAAGGAAATCAGAGAGCAGAAAAAAATAACATACCAAGCCCTTAAAAAATGGATTGATTCGAAAAACGATAAAGACAAAAACGTTTTCAAAACAGAAAGAAAGCAATTGAAAAGGACAATTAAAGGAATTGAGGAAGAAACAAGGGAGAAAAAATGGGAAAGAATAAAGAACAGCAAGGGAATGTCGGAATGGTGGAGGGCGGTAAACGGGTTCAAACCTGGGAAGAAAAGGAAGGGTATAAATATAGCAAAATCGGATTGGGAAAATCATTTCAAAAAACTACTAGGGGCAAAGGAGGAAAATAGGGAAAACGAAGGGGAAGTTGAGAGAGAGGAAATAGATATGGTAAGCAACGAGAATGACGTACTGGGTGAGCTCGATGGGGAGATAACTTTCGCAGAAGTAAAAGAGGGTTTGTCGAAAATGAAAAATAATAAAGCAGCAGGAGAAGACGGGTTAATAGTGGAATGTTTGAAAGAACTACCAATGAATTGGACAGGGGAATTGGCGGAAATATTAAACGAAATGTTAAAAAAAGGGGAGTTAATAAAAGGATGGGAAACAGCAAGAATATACCCAATACATAAAGGGGGGGGATGAAGACGAAACCTCGAATTATAGGGGAGTTTCACTGCTTGACATTGGATACAAACTACTAACGAATATAATGGCAAGTAGACTGAGAAACTGGTTAGAGGAAAAAGGAAAAATTAAGGAAAATCAGGCGGGGTTCAGGGAAAATAGAAGCACAAGGGATCATATATTTGCACTCAACAGCATAATAAATAATAAGATTAAAGGAACTGGGAAGAAATTATACACAGGCTTCATAGATTTTAAAACAGCCTTCGATTCGGTGGATAGGGATATATTATTTAGGAAATTAGAGGAAATAGGGATAAATGGGAAATTTTTAAGGCTTATCAATACAATATATAGGAAAACGGAAAATGAAATAATTACGACGGAAGGGATCTCAAGGAAATTTAGAACGGAGAGAGGGGTTAAGCAAGGATGCCCGCTAAGCCCAACATTATTTAACATTTTTATAGAGGATATGGAAATGGAGTGGGAAAGGAAAAATGAGGGGGGGACAGTGATAGGGAAAGTTAAATTATTCTGCTTGAAATTCGCGGATGATGTAGTAATTCTTTCGGATAGCAAGGAGGGCTTGGCGAGCATGTTCAAGGATTTAGAAAAGTACAGTGTTAGGAATAAAATAGAAGTAAACACCAAAAAGACTAAAGTAATGATTTTTAAGAAAGGAGGAAAAACAGGGAAAGGGGAAAAATGGATGTTTAAGGGAAAAGAGCTTGAAATATGTAAAGAATATAAGTACTTAGGCTTTTGGTTTACGACTACTAACTCTTACACAACTCACTTAAAGAAAATAGTCGCGAAAGCAACAAAGGCAACAAACATGGTTTGGGGGGTTTGGAAAAGAGCGAAAATTGAAAACTTGAAAGAGAGAATTTATCTTCTAGACACGATTGTAAAAGCAGGATGCATGCAGGGGGTGGAAATATGGGGATGGGAACGATGGGAAAATTTGGAAAGGATACAAAATAGGTACATGAAAATGGCAATGGGGTTAAATAGCAATTCGCCGGCATATATATACAGGATGGAAGCAGGCAAGAACAGCCTAGAGATAGGAACGAGGAAAAGAGCGCTAGATTATATAGTAAAAATAAAGGAAATGGGGGAGGAAAGGCTGCCAAAAATTTGTCTAAGGGAAGAAATAAGAGGAATAAAAAATGGAAATGCATCTAAATGGGGTAAAAAAGTGGAAAAGGCATTTAAAGAGATAGGTGATGGAATAGGGCTAGAAGAAGCACTAGAAAGCAGGGACAAAAAAATTATAATAAAGAAGTGTAAAAGAGCACTAGAAAGAAAAGTTGAACAAGAAATTCAAGGGGACTGGAACAAAATTGATAAATCAAGCTATTGGGACAAATATAAAGATTGGAAAATAAAATTAGGACGGGAGGAATATTGGGATAATAAGGAAATCGAGGGAAAATGGAAAGAACAGTGGGCAAGATTAAGATGCGGAAATGTTGATATTACAGGCAACAAAGGTTACAAAGACAAAAAATGTAGGTTATGTAAAATAGAGCAACAAACGCTGGAACATAGTTGGAAATGTAGGATAGCTAGGGAAAAAATAAAGAAGGGTATAGTAGAGGAAATAGATAAGGGAGAGCTAACAAAAGAAGAATGGGAAGTGCAAAAAGTATTGAAGAAAGTAATGAGAGGTGATCCGGTAATATATATATGCAGATATAGTAAAGAATATGAGAAATTATTGAAAGTAGAAAAGGAGAAAGAAAACGAGTGAAGCTAGGAATCAAAGACATAGGTTAAGGAAAAAGTGATACTAGAGTAGAAAAGAAATAGTTTAAATAACTAGGAGTAAGGTAAATTGGAATAAGCGAATGATGTAAATAATGTAAAAAATGGCAAAAGCGAGTAATGTGTGAAAAAAAGTTATTATAAATTTAGTACAAATTTTATACGAATTTTTATAGATTAGGCACAACAAGTTAGAATATAAGGTCGAAAAATTGTCGGGATCAAATGTAAAAAGTGTACAAATGTAATACTATACATGGAAATAAAGAACTAACTAACTAACTAATTTAATTTTTTAACTTTTTTATATTAAGGGTAGAGTATGGTTAGACAAATATTTTTGTAATTAATATAAAATATTATGTGAATATTATAAAAAATATTCTTTATTGATGATTACTAACACCCAAATCACGTAAAATATTAAAATATTTAACAAAATAGGCCTAAAACAGTTGCAAATTCAAAAATTTTAAAAACTAATGAGACTAAAACCTAGGAACATACTCTATGCTAATGTACAATAGATGGCGATGTATACTAAATCACACTAAATAGTTAAAAGAAAGCGTATAAATCAATCTGGAAGTTTAGCTTGATGTTCTTTTCATTAGAAGATGTAATTTCTGTTAAAAATTAAATCAATCGGCAGTGTAATGGCAATCAATGGGCAACATGTTTCTAATTTATTGGTACTTCGCGTATGTCGCTTGCATTGCACTTTCCAGAAAACTTTAGCAAGTCTTAAGCTATAAGTTCTGCGTGACTTTATCCACATGATGACAAGACTAGCTGAACGATAGCAAGACTTAATCTATACATCTGCCAGACTTTAGCTAGACTTAAGTTATGCTTCTGCAATACGTTAGCTAGACTTAAGCCATACTTCTACCAGACTTAAGCTATACTTCTGCTAAACTTAAGCCACACTTCTGCCAGACTTAAGCCATACTTCTGCCAGGCTTTAGCTAGACTTAAGCTATACTTCTTCTAGACTTTACCTAGACTTAATCCATACTTCTGCCAGATTTACGCAATACTCAAGCCATACTTCTCCCAAAAAGTTTGATTCGCGGAAGAAAATATTGCCTGCAATTTGCTAACAAGACAGGGGTTATTGTGGCTGACACCTATAATGCGGTTGCACAACTCATCTTTCGTAGTAGGAACAGTAATGTACACCTTATCCTTCATAACGGTCAAAAGAAAAAATCCATGACTGTCAGATCAGGAGAACGAGGCGGCCACTCATACTCCGCTCTAAGAGAGATGAGTCGGTGACTGAGTAACCGCCTTAACACCTCCATGTTTTGTCTAGTTGTATGGACACGGGCTCTATTCTGCATCATCCATATTTGACATGCGAGTGTGCACAGATAATAATTGTTGAAAAATATTTTGGGGCCGATGATACGATCGTCAAAAACCCTTGCCCATACATTGATAGTTCGATTGGGGATGTCAATTTTCAAGTGTGAATAAAATCCTTGCAGAGAAATTAGTAATCACAAACGTTTTCAAAGTTATCCAGCGAGCAAATCGTAGGCATCTTCGATGGTCATCGTGGATTAGCTCCTGGTGATGCTGCACGTGATAGGCCCTCATGTTTAGGTTCTCATGTAGGGCGCGACATGCAGCACATGTCTCTCTACAGTCACTCAAAAGTCTCCGAAAAGTTTTTCGAAAAGTATCCCTAAAAATCTCGCCAAAATCACTCATAAGCCTCTCAATAGTATCGCCAGTCTCCCAAAAGTATTCCAAATGTCTATCCAAAGTGTAGCAAAAGTATCTCCAAAAATACTCAAAAGTCGCTCAATAGTCTCCCAAAAATCTCTTTAAAATCTCGAAATTTTAATTTCAATATTGTTAATTTTATAGTAACGATACAAGTAATATTAGAATTATTACTTCATGTTAATCTGAATATTCAGCTCGAACTATGGTTACAAGTAAAATCAAGCTGGAAGTCTAGTCTTTTCACTTAAATTTTTAATTTCCGTTACAAAATCTAACCAATGGGCATTATATTGGCAATATATGGACAGTATGTTGCCAATATATTAGCAATATGTGGGCCAAATGTGGGTAATATGTTGCCAATATATTGGCAATACGTGGGCCATATGTTACCAATCTATTGACAATAATTGGGAGAAAAATCATTGAGTGAAAACAACTTAAAACTATACTTCTAGATTGATTTATACGTTTACTTATAGCTGCACTTTCAGGTTGACTTATACGTTTATTGGTATCTATACTTGAGTTGGATATCCAGACTAACATATAATGATAATTCTCCTATGACTTGTTATGTTACTGTTCATTTTATAGTTTTTAAATTAAAGTTTAACGTTCTATGCATTCTATCCTATTTTTTATGAATACGAGTCTTAAAAAAAAATCATTTGAAAAATACTTGGCATTTCATGAAAAAATAGTGATATTTTCATATAACATTACTTGTTCTTTCGTGGCTAATAACGAAATCCAAGGGAATTCCCATGAAATTTTCATATACAATTTTGCCAGTTCATAGCATTGAAATATTAATGAAATAATTTCTTTTAAGTTTAATTTTGTATGTCTGAACCCTAATTCTACAATTTACCTTTAATGCCAATGATTTTACAAATATTCTCTTTTTTTTGCACTGTACAGTAATACAGCTTTATTTAGTATCTTATTTATTATTACGGACGACATCTTGCTTATAGCTGCTACAATTAAACAAAATAATCTTAAAAACTGAATGAAAATGGAAAAATAAAATGTGTAAAATTATGTGTAGTTTCATCGTAAATTCTTTGCATTTCACTATTAGCCACGATAAGGCAAGCAATTTCACAAGAAAATCCCATGATATTCCCATGAAATGCCAAAGAGAATTCCAATTATTTTTCAAGAAAATTTTTTCTTCGCTTATAATCAATTATTTTTGCACAAATACATGAGTTTATATAAATATTCATGGTACAAAAGTAATAACTCGCTATTTTTATTTTATAGTTTTATTTCTACTAGGGATGCAATACAGCTTATTATAAAAATAAAATTATTTTCAACATCTTCCTCAGACATATTAGATTCAGCCTTACTGAAATTCCGAAATCTGATGCTGAGTTCTTAATCAGCATTCTAAATGAATTTTCATAACAATAATTATTCAATTTGTATTAAATATGTATCTAAATAATAAAATGTGTAAACTTCTGCAGCGTCTCTTGATAATCAGTAATCACGTCGTTATCGATTACCCGTGTAAAAAAATTTAAGTTTATGTGAAGTTTATACAAACTTTACGTTTGGCTAAACTTCATATGACGTTGGCTAGCAGGATCGAGCCGAACTTGGTAAACATTGATTACAAATTGGTAAAAACTTGAAATAATGTTCTAAATAAGTTTAATAATAGTTGTTTTGAACGTGCATAATTTGAATTAATAAAAAATTTGCAAAAAAATTTATTCTGGACCCGAGATTCGAACCAACAATCTTTTGATTTAAATATGTTGTGAAGTATGCAAAATTTTTAACCAACATTTAACATAATGACAGAAACAAATAAAATAGCTCAGTTGGTACACCGAGAAACTCCAAAGGAAAATATCGGAGGTTCGAATCTCGGGTCCAGAATTTATATTTTTTTAATTTTAATAATTCTAATTTTGCACGTTCAAAAAAACTATTATTAAACTTATTTAGAACATCATTTTAAGTTTCTACAAATGTTTGATCAACATTCATCCAGTTCGGTTCAGTCTCGTTGGCCAACGTCATATGAAGTTTAACCAAACGTAAAGTTTATATAAACTTCATATAAACTTAGATTTTTTTGACACGGGTATACACCAGATATACCATATTTTACCTTCGTTATGCGTCAACATGCACGATAATTCAGACTAATTAAAGAGTATGAGTTATAATTATTATATAAAATGCTTTTAATATCAATTGGACATCTGCAAACTTATTTAACATTTTCGGATATTGTGATTGTGTCGATTAAATAGTCATAATCACAATATTCCTGTACATTAAAAAAATATTTATATATTTGTTCTAGTTAGACTTCATTATGCTAATTTTACTGATAATTGTAGCTATACTTGCAATTTTACTAATAATCATTTACTACTAATTGTTTTTTTATTATATTACGAACATACTTTGCTTATTCGTATTAAAGAATGTTATACGTGAATTAAACGAAAAAGTTGCTTTGTTCAGGTGCAGACGCTCAAAAAGACGTAAGGTAATTTTTTCAAATTTTTTACAAAATTAATTTACTAAAAATTCGCCCGCGAAATCGAGTTTTGTTCATTTCGTAATATTAAAAAATACTATACGACACGATACTGTTAAAATTACATGCTCATGTAACGCTCACTCTCTCTGTATTTCCGTTACCGTTCGCTCCAATAAATCTGTATATATAGTAGAATGTGCGACTATTGTCTTTTATTTTGCCAAACATCAAACTAGCCTCAGTAGAAAATAACGACTAATTTATTTTTTTTCTCATAAACCGTTCATTTTTGGGACTTGTCCCCATAAGAACTTTTGTTCCTTGACTCAAAATCTACAACATATTTAAATTTCAGCCCATTTGACCGGGACTCACAAGTCCATTTGATTCATCCGGGGTCCTTTGTAACGATACATTAACATATATTTCCAGGACAGAAGAATCATTTCGTGGGCATTTTTGTAGATTATATTTGCAAATAATATATTTAAATTTTATACATTTATAAGCACTGATTCGCCAGTGACAATGGCTAGTTAGGTTTAGCTAAAACTAGTCCGTTTAGAAGTTTCACTACTCAATTTCGTACTAGGGATGCTACTTTATCATAGGTTCAACTAATAATAATTTTTTTATTTTATAATAAGCTTTAATAAAGTAGATGTCATAAAGCAGGAGTGATCGTAGCTAAGTTATATGAAAAAAATATTTAAAAAGTTTTTAAATAAAAAAATTGTACTTATTATTTATTATAATCATGAATTTATTGATCACCACGAATCAAAAAAATCTTATACATCAAGAGTACTTTTTGCCGATGCTTCGAAGGTGTTATAACGTTCCATTTCAAGGCAATAAATAAACTAGTTTTACATAACGAAAATTTGAGACACACTTTGCGTTTTTTTCAAACTTGCACCATGTAAAATTCATAACTGGTATATTTATTGCATTACAATGGAAGGTAATAACATGTTCGAAACGTCGGCAAAGTAGTACACTTGATGTATAAAATTTTTGGTTCGTGGCGATTAACAAATTCATGATTTTTAACAACTATACAATTTGACGAACAATAAATTCTTCTAAACTTTTATTTATCTTGTAATAAAGAATAGGTTTATTTTTTAAAAAAATCGATCTACTGGATGATAATAGTACGAATGAATATTTTCAATATATTTAATCACAAAATAAATTAATATATAAATTTTATACCAAATCATTACCGACGAAAAGTGTTTATTATTAATTATCATTAATTTAACTCTAATTATTTTGCACAAGTGCTATGTAACGTTATTCTATTTCCAACGATTAATTATGTTCGCTATCGTGTATATTAAATAATATTAACGGGTTTTGCAAACTATGTACCAAAAATTATGATTTGTTAAATGAGACATATTTTACTCATTGTCCACTTTCTATTATTATATCGTTATTCTATTTGCTTTCAGCATCGTCTGTGAATTTTTTTAGGTTTTAGTCTCATTAGTTTTTTAAATTTTTGAATTTGCAACTGTTTTAGGCCTATTTTGTTAAATATTTTAATATTTTACGTGATTTGGGTGTTAGTAATCATCAATAAAGAATATTTTTTATAATATTCACATAATATTTTATAAAAATTACAAAAATATTTTTCTAACCATACTCTACCCTTAAAGGGGGTTCCAAAGCTATTCCTGCAACTTTATCGACCCCATGTTGGTAATATAGGTGACATACATTATCCCCGACGTTAGAGAGTAGCACCACCTTACGGTGTCAGTTACAAACGATCGTAGATGACGCCAACAGTACTATTGATGCAGAATAATACGTTATTCTGCCCACAAAAAATGTGCTAATGGAAAAATGTACGTGTTTAGCATATACACATATTATTTTATTTTCTTCTCCAGACTGGCATCAACTTTATCATCTAAATGTATGAGAGGAGCAGAGTAAACATCCTTGGTTTCCTCGATGTGCTCTTCATCGCTGCTTTCCAAAGGATACCAATAAGGAATATTGTTATCGCATTTGATCTCCTAGAATTAGGCAGAAAACCACCGCTACGTATGGGCTTAGGTGGCATAAGCCGATCAAGTGCTAAATCGCAAGAAACACAATATTGATCAAAAGGCGCGATAGCGTCTGATGCAAGTATAGGCGTGAGAGCCATTTTTAATTGAACGTTCATGACGTGACACTGTTAATATTTCCAAGAACCTGCTGTAACTCAATTCTGAAAGGGGCTTGATAGCTATAAGTGCAGAAATCATAACAGATTCAAAATCCGACGGCGCTAGTGACTGACAAATAGCGAAACTTATTGTTCCTGTATTGTTGCCTGTACATGAATCTTTATACTCCCAAGATTCTATAAAATAAATTAAAAATGATTATATTATTTATTTATTTATTACTACTGTGACAATGTGCTTTGCACATGTGAAGTGACAGCTACTGGACCTTTGGCGAACACCTACCTACCCGTACATGCGATACGAGTCCCTGGCTACACCTACCTACCTGTATACCTTTCCCTAGCTACCTACCCACACATCAGCTAAATCCTACCTACTCTCACATACTAAAACCCCATTCCCAAGCACGGCACACAAACACTAAGGTGGCCCTGGCGATGAGGACCTTGGGCGAGCTCAGAGAATATCAGGTAGGCTCCTCCGGGTCTGACACTGCAGGCAGGATATTCTAAGGGAGGTGAAGGTGACCAGGAAGCCTCCAGGACCCTCCGTAGCCTCACAGGACAGCAATCAAGGCGAAGAGGTAGTATCCAGGCAGGAAGCAGGAGAACCTCCAACGCCAACCAAAATACAGCTGAAAACAAGTTACTTAATGAGAGCAAATACGCATTAAGAGGGTAAGGAACCAGGAAGAGGATACGCAGCAATAGGCAGAAGACAAAAGATAAAGGAAATTAAACTACAGCTGTATGTACAGACTACAGCTGTACAAGGAACAGCATAGGACAATTGAGGTTAGGATGCTGTACAAAAACAACGTGTACAGCCATCCTCTTAGATAAGCACGCCTACAAATACGCATAAGTGCGTCAACCTCACGACGAAGTAGTTACCTGGAGTTGTACACGGAGCGGAGATCAATCATCGAGGTTCACGTCGTCGAGGAAAGAGGGGTGAGTCGGCCCCGAGTGGCGAAGGGGCGGCGGGTGAGTTTCGTACCTGACAGCAGGATATACTAAGGGAGGCGATAACCAGGAAGCTTCGAGGACCCTCCGTAGCCTTATAGGACAACAGTCAAGGCGAAGAGGCAGTATCCAGGCAGTAAGCTGGAGAACCTCCAACGCCAACTAGTAAGCAGCTGTAAAAGAGTAAACTAATGAATGCAGATACGCATTAAGAGGCTAAGGAACAAGAAAGAGGATACACAGCTATATGCACAAGACAAGAGATAAGGGAAATAAATGTACAGCTGTATGTAAACACTATAGCTGCACAAGAAACCGCATAGGACAGATTGAGGTTAGGTTGCTATGCACAAACAACGTGTACAGCAGACCTCTTAAATGAGCACATATACAAATACGCATACTTGCGTAAACCTCACGACAAAATATTTACCTGGAGCTGTAGACGGAGTGGCTATCAGTCACCGAAGTTGACGTCAGCGAGGAGAGAGGGTTGACTCGGCTCTGAGCAGCGATGCAGAGCGGGTAAGCTTCGTGCCTGAAACTCACACCGTACCAATTAGTTGACGACAGATAATATAGAACGAGTTAATAGTTACCTGGAAAGAAGTTATACAGCATCTCCGAGACGTAAACAGCACCAGGTCAACATACACTTACAGCAGACGTGCACCGCTACAGCCTGAATACAGCGGTAATCGACTCGCTCGCTCGATGCGAGATCGATGTACCGCGTACAAGTACGTACTGCGCAGGTGCGCGGTACGATCGCGGCTCTCGAGCACGAGTAAATTACTACAAAAGTGTATGTAGTAAAAAATTTCTCAATCAAGAGCGCAAATTTCCAAACGACTATGCCGTAGCAAGGCTGGAGTTGGATTGTTCCTGAGTGCTGTCCATAGGCGATCCGAGCAGAGAACAGATTGATTGCTGTTCGGACCGCCTATAGAACCTTTTCGCCCATGAGAATTGCATTCCTGCTCTAATCGAACCAGTATTTTTTTTTTGGACAGGAAATAGTTCAATTTATGCAAATGTTCAAAACAAATTTTTTTTTTAATTTTAAATTATCAAAAAGTATTATGTTATTATTTATAAATAATATGCTTTTTTTTTTTTATACTAAAACAAGTACCTAGTAAAAAAAATCTTAGTTAAGAGCGCAAAATACCAAACGATTATGCCGTAGCAAGGCTTGAATTGAATTGTTTCAGAGTGCTGTCTATAGGAGGTCCGAGCAGCAATCAATCCGTTTGCTGCTGGGACCGCCTATAGAACCTTTTCGCCCATGAGAATTGCATTCCAGCTCTAATCGAACCACTATTTTTTCCTTGCACCGGTACTTATTCAATTTATCCAAAAATTCAAAATTATTTGTATTTTTTTATTTAAGATTATTAAAAAATATTATGTGATGATGTATAAATAATATACTTTTTTTTAAAAAAATTACTAAATCAGTATCCAAAATACCAAACGATTATGCCGTGTAACGTGGTATTTCGTCCTAATACCAGTTACAAGTTATTTATTTATTAATTTATACAGGGACGACGGCCCCGAAGAACGCGTCTTTGTCGTCGCCGTGGGTTAATAAGTTAACCCGTCGGGACACGGTAGCGGAGATAGGACGATCTCCTACGTACCGACACACGTGGCGGGAAACTCGGGAATCTGAATGATTAATTGCGGGTTAATTTATAATTAAATGATAATAACGCGACCGTTATATAAAAACAAATAAACAATATTTATTTATACTGAATTTACACGGAGGTGCCCGACAATAATTAACGGGGCGTTCTCCCGGTCGCGTGGTATATACGCGGCAAGCAGGGGCTGCCCCCGTGCTCGCCCCGCGCAATACCCAAACGGTTTCGGTAGCACCAGTGTGCTACCGAACAAACATTCATGCACACACACGCAACACGCTCTAAATATATACCGACCAATGTCGGGTACTCACCGGGCTGGGTTGTCCATAGGCCCTGGTGTGCGTCGGCGCCCCGACGTCTGCTGGCCGGTGGAGTCGGCCCGGATTCCCGTCGTCCTCGACGGTAGTCTGCAGGTGCGACCTGATGCCGCGGCGATTCGCCTACCTCGGGAAACACTCAACCCGAGGTATTTGGTCCTTCGCACTGCACTCACACGAACTCACGAGCACTCGCGTACGGCTTCCCGGAGCACGGACGAACCGGTCCGGTACTTCCCGTGGCGCGCGAAACTAAACGTGACGAAGCTGCCAAAGGGTGCTGTCGCGTTCAAGACCGGCAGCGTACTGAGCTTTTCGGGAATTGTCGCATTCTCGAAAAGTACCTAACACACACACACAATAACAATTGTATATACGGATGCTCGCACACATAACAACGTGCGAGATTTTAAGATACAATATTCTATATACATACGAAATAATATAATACATTAAGTATTATTTATTTCATTGCAACGACGTCTCATCGCAGCCGTAGCAAGGCAAGTGTTGGATTTTCACATATTAAGGGGGTTCCAAAGCTATTCCTGCAACTTTATCGACCCCATGTTGGTAATATAGGTGACATACATTATCCCCGACGCGAGAGAGTAACGCCACCTTACGGTGTCAGTTACAAACGATCGTAGATGACGCCAACAGTACTATTAGTTGTACTATTGATGCAGAATAATACGTTATTCTGCCCACAAAAAATGTGCTAATGGAAAATTGTGCGTGTTTAGCATATACACATATTATTCCAAATAGTACTTATTGACGTGTTTCCTGTGCACATAATTGACTATAAAAAGTAATTGCATAATGTTCTATGCGTATACGCATTTTTCCAAAAACATGGCCATTGTATATTTCATCAACGCTAGTTATTTCAAACAAATGGGCATTTTCCTTAGATAATAGATGGCGGTGGATGCTTGTTTATGTACCGCGACTCGCGACTTTCCCTCTCTCTAGTATACAAAACAACTTATAAACTGTTTATTATCTTTCGCTTAGATAATTTTCAATTAGCATATTACCTTTTAAGTAGGTAATTTTTAAATACTATATTATCTTTCGATTAGATAATTTACAAGTAGTTTATTATTATCTTTTTATTTGATAATTTTCAAATAGTATATTACCTTTCGAGTAGATAACTTTTAAATACTATATTATCTTTCGATTAGATAATTGACAAGTAGTTTATTATTATATTTCTATTAGATAATTTTATGATTGTTTCGATTTTTTTCTTATTTCTTGATCTAAAATTTAAGTCATATTTTTAGCAATAATTCATCAAAGTTTCAATAATTTGATGTCGATTATCTCTCTCCTTCCACTCCTCGGTACCAGTTCTTATTTAAAGAGCTTAGCTCTGTGACTACTCTACATCTTTATTTTCTTCTCCAGATTGGCATCAACTTTATCATGTAAATGTATGAGAGGAGCAGAGTAAACATCCTTGGTTTCCTCGATGTACTCTTCATCGCTGCTTTCCAAAGGATACCAATAAGGAATATAGTTATCGCATTTGATCTCCTAGAATTAAGCAGAAAACCACCGCTACGTATTGGCTTAGGTGGCATAGGTCGATCAAGTGCTAAATCGCAAGAAACACAATATTGATCAAAAGGCGCGATAGCGTCTGATGCAAGTTAATATTTTTAGTGACACTGTTAATATTTCCAAGAACCTGCTGTAACTCAATTCTGAAAGGGGCTTGCTGCTATAAGTGCAGAAGTCATAACAGATTTAATATCCGACGGCGCTAGTGACTGACAAATAGCGAAACTTATTGTTCCTGTATTGTTGCCCGTACATCAATCTCTATACTCCCAAGACTCTATAAAATAAATTAAAAATGATTATATTATTTATTTATTTATTACTACTGTGACAATGTGCTTTGCACATGTCAAGTGACAGCTACCGAACCCCTGGCGAACACCTACCTACCCGTATACCTTTCCCTAGCTACCTACCCGCACATCAGCTAAATCCTACCTACCCTCACATACTAACACCCCTTTCACAAGCACGGCATACAAACACTAAGGTGGCCCTGGCGATGAGGACCTTGGGCGAGCTCAGAGAATATCAGGTGGGCTCCTCCAGGTCTGACACTGCAGGCAGGATATTCTAAGGGAGGTGATCACCAGGAAGCCTCCAGGACCCTCCGTAGCCTCACAGAACAGCAGTTAAGGCGAAGAGGTAGTATCCAGGCAGGAAGCAGGAGAACCTCCAACGCCAACCAAAATACAGCTGTAAACAAGTTACTTAATGAGAGACAAAAGATGAAGGAAATTAAAGTACAGCTGTATGTAGAGACTACAGCTGTATAAGGAACAGCATAGGACAATTGAGGTTAGGTTGCTGTACACAAACAACGTGTACAGCCGACCTCTTGGATAGTAGACGGAGCGGAGATCAATCACCGAGGTTGACGTCGTCGAGGAGAGAAGGGTGAGTCGGCCCCGAGTGGCGAAGGGGCGGCGGGTGAGTTTCGTACCTGACATCAGGATATACTAAGGGAGGCGATAACCAGGAAGCATCGAGGACCCTCCGTAGCCTCACAGGACAACAGTCAAGGCGAATAGGCAGTATCCAGGCAGTAAGCTGGAGAACCTCCAACGCCAACTAGTAAGCAGCGGTAAAAGAGTAAACTAATGAATGCAGATACGCATTAAGGTGGTTCGTTACCGGTCGCGGGGGGAATCGGTGCGGGGAGGGATTGTCGATTTCAGCCATTGTGGAAGTATTATGAACGACAAAATTAAAATACTAACCCCATGTAAAAACATTTGCCCGCGTGCTCGACGCACCGACTCGGCGAATTAAAAAAATTATTTTATTTTCAACTCGCCGTATCTCACAATGTAATTAATGGATCGTTCCAAAAAAATTACAGAGTATACATTATAAGTACTAGTCCCTTACTGCCACATTACAAAATGACTAAGGTATTATAAAACATGTAAATAAAATTATAAACAAAAAACATTTTTTAATACGCTACTAATTTCTTAATTGAAAAAAAGTGAGTGGGGAAGTTTTAAAAAATGACAAAATAAAACTGCTGTATTATTTAAAATATATTAAAGAAGATGTGTCAAAATTTGAGGTCCAAATATGCAGTGGAAAAAAAGTTAGAGGTGATTTAGTGTTTTGCGTTCAAATAAAGACAAACGCGCACTTGGCTGACTGCGAGTCTCTCATTTCTGTCTTGTAGGGCCCTTGTAGCTTATAGCCCGCGCGACATTTTTTTCACATCTACGCTTGTATCTCGACAATAACAATGGATATGCATATTTTTTAAGACGGGAATCTCTTTAGAAATAAATATTCTTTTATTTAAAAAGTTTTTATATTCAATCATAGGTGTAGAAATATGTATAAATTACGGTAAAAGGATAAATTGTGTCATCACTCCATAAGAGCCTATAGCAAAATTTTGAAGTTTGAACTAATTTATTTAAAAAATAAGGTCCGTGACCATATTCAAACCTTATTTGGTCATTAAAGCATATTAAATGGAATGTTTATAACTTGGTTTCATTCATATCTGTTATTGTCGACTTTAGTATCGAACCACCTTAAGAGGCTAAGGAACAAGAAAGAGGATACACAGCTATATGCAGAAGACAAGAGATAAGGGAAATAAATGTACAGCTGTATGTAAACACTACAGCTGTACAAGAAACCGCATACGACAGATTGAGGTTAGATTGCTATGCACAAACAACGTGTACAGCCATCCTCTTAGATAAGCACGCCTACAAATACGCATAAGTGCGTCAACCTCACGACGAAGTAGTTACCTGGAGTTGTACACGGAGCGGAGATCAATCATCGAGGTTCACGTCGTCGAGGAAAGAGGGGTGAGTCGGCCCCGAGTGGCGAAGGGGCGGCGGGTGAGTTTCGTACCTGACAGCAGGATATACTAAGGGAGGCGATAACCAGGAAGCTTCGAGGACCCTCCGTAGCCTTATAGGACAACAGTCAAGGCGAAGAGGCAGTATCCAGGCAGTAAGCTGGAGAACCTCCAACGCCAACTAGTAAGCAGCTGTAAAAGAGTAAACTAATGAATGCAGATACGCATTAAGAGGCTAAGGAACAAGAAAGAGGATACACAGCTATATGCACAAGACAAGAGATAAGGGAAATAAATGTACAGCTGTATGTAAACACTATAGCTGCACAAGAAACCGCATAGGACAGATTGAGGTTAGGTTGCTATGCACAAACAACGTGTACAGCAGACCTCTTAAATGAGCACATATACAAATACGCATACTTGCGTAAACCTCACGACAAAATATTTACCTGGAGCTGTAGACGGAGTGGCTATCAGTCACCGAAGTTGACGTCAGCGAGGAGAGAGGGTTGACTCGGCTCTGAGCAGCGATGCAGAGCGGGTAAGCTTCGTGCCTGAAACTCACACCGTACCAATTAGTTGACGACAGATAATATAGAACGAGTTAATAGTTACCTGGAAAGAAGTTATACAGCATCTCCGAGACGTAAACAGCACCAGGTCAACATACACTTACAGCAGACGTGCACCGCTACAGCCTGAATACAGCGGTAATCGACTCGCTCGCTCGATGCGAGATCGATGTACCGCGTACAAGTACGTACTGCGCAGGTGCGCGGTACGATCGCGGCTCTCGAGCACGAGTAAATTACTACAAAAGTGTATGTAGTAAAAAATTTCTCAATCAAGAGCGCAAATTTCCAAACGACACAGACTATGCCGTAGCAAGGCTGGAGTTGGATTGTTCCTGAGTGCTGTCCATAGGCGATCCGAGCAGAGAACAGATTGATTGCTGTTCGGACCGCCTATAGAACCTTTTCGCCCATGAGAATTGCATTCCTGCTCTAATCGAACCAGTATTTTTTTTTTGGACAGGAAATAGTTATAGTTCAATTTATGCAAATGTTCAAAACAAATTTTTTTTTTAATTTTAAATTATCAAAAAGTATTATGTTATTATTTATAAATAATATGCTTTTTTTTTTTTTATACTAAAACAAGTACCTAGTAAAAAAAATCTTAGTTAAGAGCGCAAAATACCAAACGATTATGCCGTAGCAAGGCTTGAATTGAATTGTTTCAGAGTGCTGTCTATAGGAGGTCCGAGCAGCAATCAATCCGTTTGCTGCTGGGACCGCCTATAGAACCTTTTCGCCCATGAGAATTGCATTCCAGCTCTAATCGAACCACTATTTTTTCCTTGCACCGGTACTTATTCAATTTATCCAAAAATTCAAAATTATTTGTATTTTTTTATTTAAGATTATTAAAAAATATTATGTGATGATGTATAAATAATATACTTTTTTTTAAAAAAATTACTAAATCAGTATCCAAAATACCAAACGATTATGCCGTGTAACGTGGTATTTCGTCCTAATACCAGTTACAAGTTATTTATTTATTAATTTATACAGGGACGACGGCCCCGAAGAACGCGTCTTTGTCGTCGCCGTGGGTTAATAAGTTAACCCGTCGGGACACGGTAGCGGAGATAGGACGATCTCCTACGTACCGACACACGTGGCGGGAAACTCGGGAATCTGAATGATTAATTGCGGGTTAATTTATAATTAAATGATAATAACGCGACCGTTATATAAAAACAAATAAACAATATTTATTTATACTGAATTTACACGGAGGTGCCCGACAATAATTAACGGGGCGTTCTCCCGGTCGCGTGGTATATACGCGGCAAGCAGGGGCTGCCCCCGTGCTCGCCCCGCGCAATACCCAAACGGTTTCGGTAGCACCAGTGTGCTACCGAACAAACATTCATGCACACACACGCAACACGCTCTAAATATATACCGACCAATGTCGGGTACTCACCGGGCTGGGTTGTCCATAGGCCCTGGTGTGCGTCGGCGCCCCGACGTCTGCTGGCCGGTGGAGTCGGCCCGGATTCCCGTCGTCCTCGACGGTAGTCTGCAGGTGCGACCTGATGCCGCGGCGATTCGCCTACCTCGGGAAACACTCAACCCGAGGTATTTGGTCCTTCGCACTGCACTCACACGAACTCACGAGCACTCGCGTACGGCTTCCCGGAGCACGGACGAACCGGTCCGGTACTTCCCGTGGCGCGCGAAACTAAACGTGACGAAGCTGCCAAAGGGTGCTGTCGCGTTCAAGACCGGCAGCGTACTGAGCTTTTCGGGAATTGTCGCATTCTCGAAAAGTACCTAACACACACACACAATAACAATTGTATATACGGATGCTCGCACACATAACAACGTGCGAGATTTTAAGATACAATATTCTATATACATACGAAATAATATAATACATTAAGTATTATTTATTTCATTGCAACGACGTCTCATCGCAGCCGTAGCAAGGCAAGTGTTGGATTTTCCTGAGTGCTGTCTATAGGCGGTCCGAGCAGCGAACGGATTGATTGCTGCTCGGACCGCCTATAGAACCTTTTCGCCCATGAGAATTGCATTCCTGCTCTAATCGAACCACTATTTTTTCTTTGCACCAGTAGGTATTCAATTTATCTAAAAGTTCAAAAAGATTTGTTTTTTTTTATTTAAAATTATTAAAAAATATTATGTGATGATTTATAAATAATATACTGTTTTTTTTAAAAATACTAAAACAGTGTATCTAGTAAAAAAATCTAAGTCAAGAGCGCAAAATACCAACGATTATGCCGCAGCAATGCTTGAGTTGGATTATTCCTGATTGCGGTCTATAGGCGGTCCTAGCAGCAAACGGATTGATCGCTGCTCGGACCGTCTATAGAACCTTTTCGCCCATGAGAATTGCATTCCTGCTCTAATCGAGTCAATATTTTTTCTTTGAACCAGTATTTGTTCAACGTCTTGGATGACTTAAAAGGAAATATATTTTTTTTAATTTTTGATCGTTGCATATTTAACTTATTGTTTCCCGATGTAATGTTAAAGCGACCTGTCTTTTGTTTGTTTCGAGTTATTTATGAAAAAAATTGCACAACGCAAAAAATAATTTATTAAAAGAATACGTATTTAAATTCTTTATATTACCTTTGTTTCCATTTTCTTGATTTCTTACGCGAGTAATTTATCTTCTTTGTACCCATGATCCTGAGATCCTCTCGATCATTCAAATGTATAAAAAATAGGTTTTATAATACTTGTTGAAATTTAAGATTTACTGTTTTTAATAATACATCAATTCACACTTTGTGTGTGTATAAAATCACATAAAATTCTTATTAGATTCGAATAAATAAAGCATGACCAAGCTTTTTTTACATTTTATGGTTTTGTTGCCAAATTGTCAACTGTACATTGAAAATTACCTCAAAACATTGATAACATCTTTTTTATCTACATTTAGCCCACAAGTGCCTTTGTCACATTAATAAAATTTAGTCCCAAATTAACAAGGAAAAATAAATTACATTGTGTAAATATAATAGTACATGCAAATCCGGTTGATCCATTAACCTTTTAAGTATCAAAATAGTGATTTCCAAAAATACCATTGAGTTACAAATTTTTTACTTATAAAAAGTTGTATAAATACTATAAAATTAAATTAAATTTACCCTTTTTCATTATTTCTGCATAATCAATATTATGTAGAAGATGTTATTTATTTTGAACACATTGCAAAATGTTGTATAACTACAACCGCATAACGAACCTTTACCCAGAATATTATCTGTACAAATTTTCAGATCACAATATAAATTCTCTTCGAAATGGCATTTGAATCAAATATATTCTTTGCGTGGACAGTAGATGTTGATTTTCATTCAAGTGCCATTTTTTTTATTTCTTCATATTTCTTCATAAAAATTCGTGTAGTGGTAGATACTACTGGAATGTAGTGCAACTATGTCTTTATTTTATGCTCAAGTCGGTACGTTTTTATTTACGATCATTTTTCTTATCAGTCAACGGATTGTTGACTCAGTCGGTAAAAATTGGCTTTGTAACCCCCCTAATATAAAAAAGTTAAAAATTTAAATTATTTAATTTGTTCTTAGTTAAATTAAGTTATTTAATTTGAGTTTAATTAATTTTCATTTTAATTAAAGCATACATTACTGTAATACGAGAAGCTGTGCTCATCGCCATCTATTGTAGATTAGCACAGAGTATGTTACCGACAAAACAATTATTGTTTGAAACCCAATAATATCAATTTCAAACGTTTCATTTTTCGCGTTCCGAATTTTCTAATTAAAAATACTTGCGTTTTTTAAACTTTATTTGTAATTAAATTAAGTAAAAACCATGTGTTATTAATGGTCCTAGCGCATTATTATGCTCAATATTTCATATTAAGGCACTAGCATACGTGCTATCTCAATTCTTCGAAGAAATGATTTTTTTATTTTTCTTATTTCTATTCTTATGTAATTTGATTTCTATTATCATTAATAGCTTCGTCGTCCCCAAAAACCCTAAGAACCATTGGATTCGCAAACATAAATTTGATTTACCATTGAAATAAGTTTGTGATCACTTTAAAATTGTCACACGGTATATATATATATAATTTTTATATCATTATTTTTTTGTATAAAAGGCAGATAGATTGAAATAATTTTGCTTTAAGCAGCATAAATGCCAATTGTAATTAAAAGATAATAAATATTATTCTATTGACAACCTTTTAGAACTGTATTTTATATATATATGGGCTATTTCACGTCAAGTGGTACGATGAAAATTTTAAATCGCTCCAAAATTTGAGAGCAGGCTGGAAATATCTTCCAGAAGATAGAAAAAAAATTTTAGGTGTTAAGAATAATTTGCCTACAAGTTATTCCATCATGAAAAATGGAAATTTTTCAACTTCCTAGAAAAATTGCTATTTTCAAAGCCATTTATCTCAAAATCTACTGATTTTTTTGAAAAAACATTATAAACAACTTTTGTTCAAAATAATCGTTAGAATTTACTTACCTGGGTTACAATTCTTAATTTTAAAATCTCGAAGAAATAGAACACCCGAAAATATTGAATATCAAAAAAGGCGACCACGCCACAATCGATTTTGATCTAACACCGCTCAAAAGATCACATTTTTCGAGAGCTTTCGAATGGCGTGGGTTAGGTTATTGGCCAAGACCGCTGGTATAAGTTATGCTTTAAAATATATGAAAATTAGTGATTCTATGAGGTTTATGAGGCATAACTTACACCACCGGTCTTGGCCAATAATCTAACCACCGCCAGCGGTGATAGATCAAAACCGATTGTGGAGTGGTCGCCTTTTTTGATATTCAATATTTCCGGGTGTTCTATTTCTTCGAGATTTTAAAATTCAGAATTGTAACCCAGGTAGATAAGTTCTAAAGATTATTTTAAACAAAAGTTGTTGTAATGTTTTTTCAAAAAATTCAATAGATTTTGAGATAAATGGCTTTGAAAATTGCAATTTTTCTAAAAAATTGAAAAATTTCCATTTTTCATGGTGGAATAACTCGTAGTCAAATTATTTTTACACCTAACATTGTTTTTCTATCTTCTGGAAGATATTTCCAGCCTATTGTCAAATTTTGGAGCGATTTAAAATTTTCATCGTACCACTTGATATGAAATAGCTCATATATATATATATATTTATATACAGGGTGACCCATTTTAATCTATGGATCCAAATTGCTTCTAAACCACGACATCTACAAGCGAAATGCAAAACAAAAGTACTTTTATCTTAATTTTAGCGTTATCCGGAAACAACAACGAGGACGTAGTAAGTTTTGTTTTCTTTGGAGTGCTTGATTATCGTGAGTCCCTTGCCTCTCACGTCAGAAGCGTTTAACCACAGAGAAATTATTCAAAGTTTTCTCCTTTGGCCTGGATAACGCTAAAAGTAAGATAAAAGTACTTTTGTTTTGCATTTCTCGTATGACCTTGATATGACCTTGATTGTAAGGTCGGGTTAAAAAACTAACAAATCTCCGTCATCATGTAAGGAGTAACATTCTTTTAGGACCTAATATCATAAAACAGAGATTGCAGTCAAAAACATGGTTTATGAATGAAAAATGTGTTATGACCTTCAAATGTTCTTGAAAATTGATGCCATGGTCAAGCTAATCAAAGAGATTAACACCCTCAGAATTTATTGATCATTCTTAAGCATTACAAACGGTAATATTGCCAGAAAAATCACGTTATTTGCGAAAAGTACGACTAATCGTTTTTTCAGACATTTGACCTTTATTTTTTACCTTTCCAAGGTCACAAAAACAATTTTTGCATGAGACAATCTTGGTGTAAAATTTTCTGCTCTTGCCGAATCTGCACTCAAAAATAGGGGTTCCCATTAGAAAAAACAATGTTGACCTTGAAGTGACCTTCAAAATTGACTTCAAGATCAAAACTAGTGGTACCATTAAATGGCCCCTACTGTCTTGACTAACTTCCGTCTAAACCATTTTTTTGTAGATGTCGTGGTTTAGAAGCAATTTGGGTCCATAAATTAAAATGGGTCACCCTTTATATGGGCATATCTCAGAAGATGGGAAAATTTACAAAAAAAATATGAATTTTTTAAACAGCGTGGCACAATAATTATAGGTACTGTAATAGGCTCAACAAGTAATTAGAAATTATGTACGATTCGCGTGATTCATTATTTTATTGCTAAGCGAGTTATAGGATAAAAATCTGCATAATTTTTTTTTTAATAACCTTGTACATGGGACCAGGTTTCTTTTATAAGTAATTGATTTTTATAAGTGTTTATAAATATATTTCAAGAAATATATTATACATTGCATTATTTAAACAATAATTTTAACAATACATAAGAAAAGAAGGAAATGTCGATCTTTGAGGGTCAATCCAAGTTAAACAAGGAATAAAAAATTTTTATTCTCAATTTAAAAATATCGTGCAACGTTTCGTCCACTGGTTTGCGGACCTCTTGCTGTAAAGTGTGTGGTTGAAGTTTTGTTCATTTAAATATTATTCTTATGTAAATTCTGTTTTTTTTTGTTTGTTTTTTGTTAATAAACAGTGCCTGAAGAGGTCCGCAAACCAGTGGACGAAACGTTGCACGATATTTTTAAATTGAGAATAAAAATTTTTTATTCCTTGTTTAACTTGGATTGACCCTCAAAGATCGACATTTCCTTCTTTTCTTAACCTACAATGGAGGGTGTACAAAATTTTCTTTAACAATAAATTTTTTTTTTATTTCCAATTTCGCGACTGGCTTAATCGCTTTTCAGGTACAGTATTAGATTCTGCAATTTGAACTGATCATGTTTTTTGTATTAATTTTTTAGCCGCTTCAGAATTTTCTGACTTTTTATAATTTTTAAAAATTTTACTTTCAAAAAGACCAATTATATTGTGTAAGAGTAAAGTGATTACAAGATTCATAATTTAATTCATTAAATATGCAATGAAAGCAAGATAAATAATTTAAATACAACATTCTTTTATAAATATTTTAACGTACTTTTAAACATCTTTCAAAGAAAAATTAATTGTTATTTCAATTGAACTACTACGAGTTAATTAAAATATTTGTAAAAATAAATATATATGTATTATTAATATACACTGTGTGTATATATATCTATTTGTGTACACGTATATTTCTTGAATTTTGAATATTGATTTAAAACCATTAATGTTTATATACGGCTTTAGCGCTTGGTTCTACAATTACTTAAACTGTTTTCTTATATTCACACTTACAACTGAGGCACATGATTGTAAAATATTTATGTGCCATAGAAAAAAACTGACATTTTTAATCCAATCACGCTTTGATATGTAAGCTTCACATTACTGTATTTTTTAAAAAACGGGTGCACATCATTTTTCTTTGAAAAAACTTTTTTATTTTGATAAAAGAAAGATTTTCTATTTTGAACTTTTTAGATTTAAGAAATGCTTAAAAAGCTACATCACTTTTAAGAATAATTTTCATATTTAAAAAAAAAAGGGAACGCTAGTTTGTTTAGCTGCCATTTTCGATCTAGTGAAGGCACACCATTCTAACAAATTTTTTTACAACTAATATGATAAAAAGAAGGTTCTTCTATAATTTCAGATTTATTAATAAAGTGCTAAACCTTTTACAATGAAATTAGTGTGCAGAATCGGCAAGAGTTACAACCCATCTTTAGAATTTTTCTATTCTTAACAGACAAATTTATTAAAATATTGATTTAAATATTTATATTAACCTTTCCAAGAGCTTTTATAAATAGAAACAAACTTTTTTTTCTGTTAGCACATTATAATATTTTCTTTTCGAATATTTAATTAGTATACCTTATGCGAAACTAAATTATCCCATCTTCTGAGATATGCCCATATACATGTATATACTCATAAACACATTGAGGCAATTATATACACATATTTAGGCACTATGTATATGAATATCTTTTTCCAAAAAATTGAAAAATTTCCATTTTTCATGGTGGAATAACTTTTAGGCAAATTATTTTTAACACCTAAAATTTTTTTTCTATCTTCTTGAAGATATTTCCAACCTGTTCTCAAATTTTGGAGCGATTTAAAATTTTCATCGTACCACTTGACGTGAAATTGTCCGTACATATATGCGGTATTCCACGTAAAATGGTCCAATACAAATTTTAAGATGCACCAAATTTTGGATACACATTGCAAATATTTCACAATACAGAACAAAATTTTTAGGTACCGGGATTTATTTGCTCAAAAGTTATTCTAACCTCAAAAAGTGAATTTTGCTAAGTTTTTTTCAACACCAGCTGGGTTTACCGCTATTTAACTGAAAACTTATCAACTTCTACTGTAGATCATGATATGTAACATTTGTTGCTAATAATGTCTAGAATTTATTCTTCTGGGTTAGAATTTCTAATCTCAAGCTCAATGTTACATAAATTGCATGACAATATTCAACTTAAAAAAAGTGTAAGCGCGCCACAATTGATTTTTTTATCGAAAATTCTAAAAGAAAGCTTGGATCAATACCTTTTAAATGGTCCATAGCATGTTTATAGCCTTCAATTCTGTAAAAAGGTATAATAATTTAAAGAAACACAAAATTTTTTTAAAAATGTAAATGGGAATTGCCATGTTAAATTTTGTAAATTATTTGCCTTTCTTTAAATTATCATAACTTTTTACAGAATTGAAGGCCATAAAAATGCTGCAGACTATTTTAAAGGTATTGCTTCAAGTTTTTTTTTAAACTTTTGAATAAAAAAATCAATTGTGGTTCCCTTATACTTTTCTTAAGTTGAATATTAACATGTGTTTCATGTGATAGTGACCTTGAGATTAGATATTCTAACCTAGAAGAATAAATTCTAGACATAATTAGCAACGAATTTTACATATAATATTATATAGTAAAAGCTAATACATTTTGAGTTAAATAGCCGTAAATCCAGCTGGTGTTGAGAAAAACTAGGAAAAATTCCATTTTTGAGGTTAGAATAGTTTTTGAGCAAATGAATTCCAGTAACTAAAAATGTTTTTCTGTATTCTGAGAAACATTTGCAATGTGTACCCAAAATTTGGTGCATCTCAAAATTTGTATCGGACCACTTTACGTGGAATACCCCATATATATATATATATATATATATATATATATATATATATATATATATATATATATATATATATATTCGGTTTATGACGCCCGACATGTTAAATTTGGATCTTCTGTGTGCTTCCCACCACTGGTTGGGGGTGGGCGGGTTATGGAGCCCTGGCGTCATAACCCGAAGGTCTCTCTTCCTCGTACTAAAGTACGTATCTTCCCTCTCTGTCATGGGCGCCATACACCCCGAAATTTAAAATTATATATATATATATATAAATTGTACATTGAGTTAGAAAAAAAGTAATTTCTGCACTTACGAAGATAAAATAGGCATTTATTTCCGGGATGAATGTTTTTCAGCCATGTAATTCATCCAAGGTAATAATCGCCTATTATTCTCGAAGTGTATAAAAAATTTTTTATATAATAAATTTAAAATAATAGATTTAATATTGTATTTATATAAAAAGGCTAATCTAACAATGTGCCTAAAATTTCACGATTCAACATATATCTCTCTATAATAAATAAATATTTCGCCGCCGCCGCTGCCGTCGTGTCTAACAATTCAGGATTCAACATATAAATATATGTGTGTGTGTGTGTGTGTGTGTTTGTGTGTGTGTGTGTGTGTTTGAGTGTGTGTGTGTGTGTGTGTGTGCGCGTGTGTGTGTGTGTGTGTGTGTGTGTGTGTGTGTGTGTGTGTGTGTGTGTGTGTGTGTGTGTGTGTGTGTGTGTGTGTGTGTGTGTGTGTGTGTGTGTGTGTGTGTGTGAGTGTGTGTGTGTATGTTTTTTTTTTTTAAGAGGAGGCGGACAAATGCACTTACGCACTGAGTCTGGGACTCGAGTGGCTTAACCTATACCCACTAAAAACCACCCTGCTATGATGAAGCTGCAGGGCTCCTCCTCTCGGCTGATCATCCCCCCTCTGAAACCGTCGCGAGGCATTAGCGGGCGGCTGATGTTATTGCCGCCTCTGCCGACTTCTTCCTCCTTCCTTATGTGGTTCAGCCATTCCATGACAGCTGCAAAGGTCACCACGGCATCCCAACCTTCCTGTGAACCAAGAAGGCATGTCCCGATGCCCTCCGGGGTTAAAGGCCCCTTTCACCAAGTTTGGAACTAATCCCTTTCTTACATGAATCGAGGACACCGGAACGGTACATTATCCACGTTTTCGTCTGCGCCAGGGCAGGCCGGGCACTCCCCGTTTCCATATATGTGAAAACGGTGCAGATATCTGCGGAAACAACCATGGCCGGTAAGCACCTGGGTCAGGTGAAAGGTGACGAAGCCGTGTTTCCTACATGTCCACTTTTTACCACATTAGGGATGACGCGGTGGGTCCAGCGTCCTTCGCGGGCAGCATCCAATCTCTGCTGCCACTGTTCGGTGGTCTTAATTGACCACCGATTTCTGCCGCCATTTTCACCTTGGCCTACCCGTTGTGAGGCACGCCGACCATCACTGTAAGTATCAGCCCTCTCCATTGCTAAGAGATCGATGGGCGGGATTCCGGCGATCAGCGAGAAGGCGATATCGGACACTGTTCTGTACGCATGAGCTACCCTCAAAGCGGCTATTCTGCAGGCTTGTCGGCAACCTGCACCATAGGTTTTGTTGCTACTTATCGGACCTGCCCAAATCGAAGCTCCATACAAGATTACAGAGCTTACAACTGTCGCTAAAAGGGCCCGGCGAGGTTGCTTCGGCCCTCCGATATTGGGCATTAAGTCCGACAGAGCCCCAGCTACTCTTGCCGCTTTTGTCCCTGCATTCAGGAGATATTCCTTGAACGATAGCCGCGCATCCAAGGTGACACCCAGGTACTTCATAGTGTCCACCGATCTTACAGACCTACCGTTTACGGTAAAAGTCGCGTACCTCCTTTGCTTCGTTCAAGATATCAGCACCGTCTCTGTTTTTTTCTGTTTTGTCTTCTGCAAAGGCCACCATCGGCGCCCCCCCCCCCCTGGAAGCTGTTATTTCAGCAGCCCGTCGTACACGACGTTCCAGAGAAGGGACCCCAGGACCGAACCCTGTGGCACGCCTCCGGTAATACTATAGGAGTGCATGCTATCCTCGGTGTCATAGAAGTGGGTACGATCCGCGAGGTAACTCGAGGTGATCTTTCGGACGTAGAGCGGCACCTTCAGATATTCCAAGGACAATATTACGTTGTCCCATCAGGTCGAGTTGAAAGCGTTACGGATATCCAAGGCGATAATGGCGCTCATACGCCTCGAATTCCGGGTACCACTGATGCCACTGGTAGCCAGCTCAAAAACTCGGCTTATGGCGTCGATGGTTGAACGCCCCTTTCGGAAACCGAACTGATTGTCAGACAGATCGCATACTCGTGCAATAGTTGCCTGCATCCTGGCACATATCACCCGCTTGAATAGCTTCCCGGCTATATCCAGCAGACAAAGCGGGCGGTACAAGGATGGCTCCTCCGGAGGTTTATTTCCCTTGGGGAGGAGCACCAGTCTCTGCACCTTCCATAGCGCTGGAAAGCATCCCGCTTTGAGACAGGCACTGAATGTGTCCGCAAAAATATATGGCAGATTCAGCGCATCGGTCTTAATAGCCAGAACGGGTATTCCATCCGGTCCTGCGGCTTTGCGGACCTGTATTTTCTTTGTAGCCATTGTCAGCTCGGTTACACTAACGTTTGGCGGCAGTGTGTGTGTGTTTTTTTTTTTTTTTCCGAAGAGGTGGAGAAATGCTTAACGCACCATGACTGGAGCCATGCGAGACTCCCCGTGTGTGGGACTGTCCTACCAAAGGATGTCGATAGGCATACCCACTAAAACTCCACCTCTTTTCTTACCTTTATTCCCCCGCGGGAGCCGCCGCAAGGCATTACTTCGCGGGGCAAGGCAACGGCTAGATTAGCCCACTATTGCTGCCATCGCAACTCTTCTCTCCTCTTCTCTTCTGATGAGACCCAGCCTGTCCACTACGGACGTACAGAGGGTCACTACCGCGTTCCATCCCTCCTGGGAGCCAAGCAGGCACGCCCCGATGCCCTCAAGGGTGAGGGGACCGCTCCAAGTGATTTGAAATTGGTCCCGTTCCTCCCTGAAACGAGGACACCGTAGGAGGACGTGTTCCACGTCTTCGTCCACCCCTGGACAAGCCGGGCACTCTGCGCTGCCGAAGACCCCTATACGAAATAGGTAGCTACGGTAGCATCCGTGCCCGGTCAACACCTGGGGAAGCTGGAAACTCACGAAACCGTGTTTCCTGCTCGCCCACTCCCGGATCCGCGGGATGATGCGGTAGGTCCAGCGGCCGTCCCTGGCTGAGTCTCGTCTCCGCTGCCACTCCTCTACGGTCCGCAATGACCATCGGTTGTGGCAGCGGTTCTCTTCTAAACGTCGCCCACCCTCACGGTGTCTTTCAGCTCTCTCGGCTGCCAGGAGGTCGAAGGAGGCGGTACCCGCGACCACCGAGAGCGCAATGTCAGATACGGTTCGGTACGCCCGGGCCACCCTTAGCGCAGCTATCCTGCAGGCTCTCTGGCACGGAGCACCAAAGCTCTTGTGCCTGTTCAGGGCATCAGCCCAGATAAGAGCTCCGTATACAATTACGGAGCTCACCACCGAGGCAAGGTGGGACCTTCGCGGTTGCTGGGGTCCCCCGATGTTGGGCATGATGCCCGCCAGCGCACGGGCCACCTTTACCGCCTTTGAGCTTGCGTTCGCGAGATGGTGTTTGAACGACAGCCGCGCGTCTAGTGTGACCCCTAAATACTTCAACGTTTTCACCGACCGTATCCGTTCTTTACCTACCGTGAAGGTGGCGGTCCTCTCCTTTTTTGTGCGAGAGATGAGCACCGCCTCCGTTTTTTCCGCCGCCAGACTAAGTCCGTGGTCTCTCAACCAAGTGGCGACCACTTCTATAGAGACGTCTCCGAGATATTCGATCTCTTCGACACTATTTGCGACCACCACTAGCGCCACGTCGTCCGCGCAAGTCACCATCGAGACACCCTCCGGAAGTTGCTGCCTAGCGTTCCAGAGTAGGGGCCGAATGACCGAACCCTGCGGCACGCCTCCCGTGATGTTGTGGGAGTTGACACCGTCGTCGGTATCGTAGAGCAGAGTACGGTCAGTCTGGTAACTCGAGGTGACCTCCCTGAGGTAGAGTGGCACTTGAAAGTACTGCAGGGACAACATGATGTCGTCCCATCTGGCAGAGTTGAAGGCATTCCGGATGTCCAAGGTGATGATGGCACACATCCACCTTGCACTCCGACCAGCATTGATGGCGTTTGTGGCTATACCAACAACTCTGCCTACAGCGTCCATGGTCGATCGACCCTTTCGGAATCCGAACTGGTTGTCGGAGAGGTCTCCGGCCCGACCGATGGCCGCTACGAGCCTGGCGCAGATCACCCGCTCCAGAAGCTTCCCAACTATATCCAGTAGACAGAGCGGGCGGTAAGATGATGTCTCCTCCGAGGGTTTATTTCCCTTCGGTAGGAGTAACAGCCTCTGCGTCTTCCACTGGGCCGGGAAGCAACCTTCTCTTAGGCATGCGTTGAATGCGTCCAGGAACAAGCCCGGAGCACTCATCGCCGCTGTCTTGACGGTCAGGCCAGGTATTCCGTCAGGCCCTGGGGCTTTACGTACGGAAATACCTTTAGCGGCCATCCTCAGTTCGGCTGCACCAATGGTGGCCACCAGGCCCGTCTCTGCTGCCCTTTTCCGATGTTCGGGAAACAGGTGGCGGACTACTCCGTCCAGAAAAACTGGGTCGGTGGGTGCAACAGCGCCCCCGGGGTTGATCTTATTTATAACCGTTTTATACGGTCTGCCCCAGGGGTCGTGGTCCACCTCCTCACATAGCTCCCGCCAACACCTTCTCTTGGCAGCCTTGATGGCCAACTTGAGATCCCTTTGCTTTTGTTCGTATTCTGCGGAACGATCTTGGAACCGCGGTGTTCCCCTTGTTCTTTGGTGCAGCCTTCTGGCACGCAGGCACTCACGTCTCTTTTCTGCGATGTCCTCACTCCACCAGATTATTGGTGGGCGGCCGCGAGGGTTGAACTTCATGGCCATAGAGGCATCGCAAGCCGCTGTTAAGGCATTCGTGAGGCCTCGTGCTTTTTCTTCGGTGGTTCCCTCCACTTTTGCCCGCTCAAGGGAGCAAAGGAACGCCTCACGATCAAACGTGGCTGGTGCCCATGTCTCTCTTGCTCCTCTTCCTGCTCTCTTTGTCCTCCCGCTGGTCAGCTGGAGCTGGTACACGAGTGCTTGGTGGTCACTACCCGTGTAACGATCGCTAACTTTCCAGCCGAGTCCCCCTCCCCCCATCAATCTAGGATCGACGAAGGTGAGGTCGACTATGGACGACTTGCCGGCTTTGGTGAAAGTCGAGGTTGTCCCTGTGTTAGCGATCTCGAGCCCCAGTAAAGCGAACGCCTCGAGGAGTGCGCGACCACGCGCGTTGGTCTTGGCGCTGTCCCAGTCCGTCGCCCAAGCATTGAAGTCCCCACCGATTGCGACCGGCAGCCGTAAGAACCGAGCACTGGTGACGACTGCATCCAGAGATCTCGCAAAGTCCTCGGTGGAATCGCTGGGCGGGAAGTAGCAGCTGTACATGCGTACCCCCGCCACATCCGCCCAGGTGAAGCTGGGAAGGGGGGCGACCATCTTTCTGGAGATGTGTATATTTCCACATACCCAGATGGCCGCCTTGCCCGTGGCATCCCTTACCCAGTTCGACTTCTCGAGATCCCGGAACTCCTCGCTGATGATCGCTACGTCCGCTCTCTCCTCTCTGACCAGCTGGGAAAGCAGGTCCTGGGCCACAGCGCAGCGTGGTTTATTTGGAGCACCTTAATCATTTTTGATGTGTGCTCCTTCCTCATGCGAGGTCTTGGCTTTGGCCTCGCAGTCCACTGCTTTGTGGCCCTCTTGGCCGCACCGATAGCATTGCGCTGACCGGTCGACTGCGCTCTTGCACTCCCTCGCGATGTGTCCCGATTCGTGGCATCGGTAGCAGCGCGAGCATACCTCTCGCAGTCGAACTCTGCAATTGACCTGTCCGATCCGGAGCTTCCCGTCTTGCAGCAGTTTTTTGGCAGCTACTGCCGGGAGCTGGATGGTCGCAGCTAGGGTGCCACTGTAGGATCCCTGGTTTTTAATATTATCCGGGGATACCACATTTGGCCCGATCTTTGCTGCAATCGCTGCGGCCAACTCCGGGGTTGTCGTGGACTCGTCCATGTCCCTGATGGTGATAGACACTTTGTGAGTCAGCAGCTGGACCTCTGCTGACCCACTCAGGGTGGACGAGACCACTGTCCTCGGCTCCGCCGTTTCCGTTCCGGGTCGCCTTAGTTCGAGGAGGAGCTCCCCAGCCATGGTGCGCCTGATACGCGTGATTCGTTCTCCTAGTGTCTTTAATTCCGGTGCAGCCTTGACCTTCCGGAGAATGTCAGCGTAGGAAGAGCTCCCGCTAGATGTCTTGATCTTGATGGCATCTGGGCGTGGGGGTCTTACTCCGGCCTTAGGCTCTGCCGTGCCCTTGGCCGGTTTGCTGGCACGTTTCTGCTGTTCTTGCTGCTTCGGCTGGCTGTCCTTCATCTTTTCTTCTTTTTGCCCTTCTTCACTACCGTGGCCCAGTCAGGGACCTTTGACTGGTTCCCACCGATCTCAGGAACGGATGGCGAAGCATCTGCTGGCCCACCTTTGTTAGTGGACTGCTTCGACCCCTTCTTCCTTTTCTCCGGGGGTTGCTGAAGTGGTGAGGGCTTTTCCCTTTCCACCGGCCTCCTTTGACGCTCTTCAGCGCGGAAGATGGGCGACGTTTGGCACGTTCCATCCCTACGCGCATCCGCCATTTTAGTTTTCGGCGCTGTCGAACACACAGCACTGTTCACCCGCGCGTATTCATCGAGAGCTCTGCTGGTTGCTCTGGCTATACTCTTTAGCTATTTGTGGATGTTGTTCTTATTAAGAACAAACTCCACCAGGGTGTCTACCTTCTCACGCAGACGGAGAAAAGCTCTGTCAGCGTCACTCGACAGTCGAGGGCAGGTCACACGTGGCATTAGATGCTACAGAGGCCGAGTGACCAACCTCCGCAGCACTCACCATTTTAGCGGTGTGAGTTTGGCCCCCCCCAAAATCCGTGGGACCAGCACTGACCACCGGGGCTTTCACCCGATCGGAATCAGTGGCGGGATTTGACAGAACTGCTATGCCCGCTTGGGGTAGTGTTGTTTTCAGCTCACTATCCATACTTGGTTTAATTTCGGGGTGCCTTCCTCTATCTGGTTTTGGTTCGCCCCGAATATTTGATTTTTTCGGTACCATCCATATCTCGAAAGCATTCCCCTATCCACCACCTGGGGAGGCGCCACGATGCGGGACCAGCAAACCCGGCACGGGGTGTGTGTGTGCGTGTGTGTGTGTGTGTGTGTGACTGTGCGTGGGTGCGTGTGTGTACAATGGGTTAAAAAAGAAATACATTAATTATTACATTTTTAAAATAATTTTATTATAAACATATATATATATACATACGTATATTATGTATAAATAGTTCGCCGCCTTCCTGTCTAAGATTTGAGGGTTCTAATATATGCCAATGTATATAAAAATGTGTCATTGGTTGTGAATATAACTTGAAAGAATGTGTATTAGTTTACTCATTCCTGATACAACTCATAAATTTTTTAAATGTGTACTCAATAATAATAACGGACCTAAAATTCAATGTAATGCTTTAAATATAGATGCAAAATTGTTTAAAGATAAAATAAATATTAATCAAGTATAATAACATACACTTTCCCATATATATATATATACTAGGGGGGCCTCGCCCCCCTGCGCGCTTCGCGCGCCAACCCCCTATTTTCAATTTTGAAAAAGGTTTTTCGTAATAAATTTATTTAAAATAATGTTTTAAATTGTATTATTTTTTCACTATCATTGACACCTTAGAAATTAAACCGATTCACACAACACCTTGGAGGTATTGTTATAATGCACTGGGTTTTATACGCAAAAATTTAATTTTTTTTTAAATACGATTACAATTTATAAATAAAAGTTTTTACCAAAATTTAGTATAATGAAATCAGAATAATAATAATAAAAAAAATAGAGACATTAAATGTTAACTGTAAATTTTAAACTATATGAATTCCTATAAAGCTTAAATTTATATTTTAATAATTATAAATGTTAATGAAAAATTAACTTACCAAAAATAGTAAAGTGCATATACTTACTAAATTGTAGTATTTAGTAACTACTTATGAAAATTTTGGAATTTTTTAAACGGATCTAAATAGAACTTAACCTTCTAAAATTAATTTATTTAATGACGAAGGGTCATCGCCAAGAGTTTTATATGTCATTAGTATTTTGTACTTTTAGAGTAATAAAACTGTCTTCTTAATTAAATTAATTTTTGTATTAGTTTTAAAGAAGTATTTATAACATTTTAGCGGTATATAAATAAAAACCTGTTTCTTCCATTTCTCCCGTAATTCGTAATTTGCACCTTCTTTCAAAATTTGCGTTTTAATCCATAATTATATCCAATTTATTTTTCCCTTTAGTTACAGACCCCATATATTTATTTTAATTATTATAAACATAGCCATTCCTTAAATACCTTTTGTTTCTAATAAATACATACTTATTAATTTAAAATATTGTTTTGTATAAATATACGTCATCTACTCACTTATATATCAATACAATTTTTAAATTTTGATTTAAATAATATTTAAATTAAATGCTACTAAAGTAATAATTTTCAAAAAACTTTTCAAATGTAATTCGTATTTTATATTGCCACTGTTAAAATTTGAATTTTCTTTTGCCATTACGGTTTATAATAGAATTATCTTAAAAATGCAATAATTAATGTATTTAATTTTTAACTTATTGTATATTTCACATATTTGGAAAAGTGTATATTATACTTGATTAATATTTATTTTATCTTCGAAAAATTGTGCATCTTTTTTTAAAAACATTACATTAAATTTTAGGTCCGTTTTTATTTTATGAGTTTTATCAGGAATAAGTAAACTAATACACATTCTTTCAAGTTATATTCACAACTTTTTTTTGCGCACGGAAAAAATACATATATTATCTATTCTTGAAAAAACAAATTTAAAATATATATAGATATGGGCTATTTCGCGTCAAGTGGTACGATGAAAATTTTAAATCGCTCCAAAATTTGAGAACAGGCTGGAAATATCTTCCAGAAGATAGAAAAAAATTTTTATGTTTTAAAAATAATTTGCTTAAGAGTTATTCGACCATGAAAAGTGGAAATTTTTCAAATTTTTAGAAAAATTATTATATTTAAATCCATTTATATCAAAGTCTATTGATTTTTTTGAAAAAACATTATAAACAACTTTTGTTTAAAATAATCTTTAGAACTTATCTATCTGGGTTACAATTCTTAATTTTAAAATCTCGAAGAGATAGGGCACTCGAAAATATTGAATATCAAAAAAAGGCGACCATCCCACAATCGATTTTGATCTAACACCGCTTCAAAGATCACATTTTTCGAGAGCTTTCGAATGGCGGTGGTTAGCTTATTGGCCAAGACCGCTGTTGTAAGTTATGCCTCATAAACATCATAAAATCACTAATTTTCATGTATTTTAGGGCATAACACATAAACAAACACACTCACGCACGCACACACACACACACACACACACACACACACACACACACACACACACATACAAACACGCATATATATGACATATATATATAAAACATATATATATATATATGTTGAATCCTGAATTCTTAGACACGGCGGCGGCGGCGGCGGCGAAATATATATATATATATATATTGTGCCGCTTTCTATGACCCAGACTAGTGTATTTGCTAAAAAAAATCACAGACGATATAGTATTTTATTAGCATTCTTTGTGATATTATCCACATGCAGCTACCAAAATTTAAGGGGGGGGGGGGGGGTTAAGGTGACATGTATCACGTTGCATTAAATAAAATTATTAAATTATGATAAAACAAAATAGTTTAACATTTAGGGAAAAAAGATAAAATTAATGATAAGTTAGATATCTAAATACACATGTACAACTGAAGTTGACAAAGAAGAAAATTTTTAGATATGCAATGCGTCGTAATTCACAACATATAATTAGAATAATAAAATAGAACTGCATTTATATTGAAAATAAATATACCTTTTTCTTATTTATATTAGAATTATGTACCCAATAAGATTAGATTATAATATTAATACAAGAATTTGTTTTAAAGTTAATAAAAAACTTTTCAGTTTTAAAACTGTGGCAAAAAGATAAATTAATTATAAAAACTAGCCAAAATCCTCACTCGCTCACGCTCGCTCGCTGAAAAATCATTACATAATAGATAATATTAAATTAAACTAAAAAATATTTTATTATTTAACTACATTCAATTATTATTTATTAAATTGTACCCATATAGATTTATTATCATATGTATAATAATTAATGAATTTATTATTATTATACGATGAATTAAAATGATAATATTAAAAAAATAGAAATTATCTATAAAAACAATTATTTTTGTATGAAATAGAGTTTAATTATTATTGCAATAGAATTTTTCATAAAGGAATTATTATTGATTTTTTACTGTCATGTGATATGTATACATCCTTTGCAAATAATTGTTTTATTTATTTAGCAGTACTTATTAATTTGCGTGTTATTGGTAATTTGGTAATAGCACTTTTTATACACTGAGAAAAATATTATAATAAATATTAAAATAATCTATATTAAAAATTACTATATTGTATAGGAAAAGTGTGACATCTCAGCAATATAATCATTTTAGTATATAGTAATTTTTAATTTTTCAATATAGTAATTTTTATTATATAAGTCAGCAAATTTTATTATTCAATCTGGTATTTTTTAAATGCGAATTTAAGGAAGTAAAAATGTATTATATTTTGTTTTTAATTAATTCGAAATAGAATGTATATATTGGGGGAATTCCTCTTGTCAATTAAGTACTACAGAAACATTTAATATTTGGAGATTTAATTATATACTATTCTTACGCAGTTGATCGCAATTTTTATTCACTCGCATATATTTATTCATTACACTTATTAGTCACAAACTTACATATTATTTCAATCGCTATCATTGCAATACGCTGAACGGAAGATACATTTTCGCATAATAACTAAATATCTCGTTGTTTCTTATATATAATTGACACATTTTTGAGCATTTGCGAGAAGAACTGGAAAAATAGAAAATTTTATACACGCCACCTATTAAACGAATGGAGTAATTAGAATAGCCTTAAATTAAAAAGTCGTCTCAAAACAATTGAATACTGAAAAAGAAATGAACGTATAAGCGTATATAAAATATTTCTACAATACTTATTATACAAATTTTAATTTATGTAGTATATACATTTCACTATATATGATGTAAGAACTTTTGTTATTTTGATATTAAAATTTGCCATTTACGTCAGATTGATTATAACATTACATATTAAATATTGTAAAACTTTATTTTATAAATTTTATAAAATAAAAAAATATAGTATAAATATTTTAATAATATTTGTCTATATATATAACTAATTTATATAAAAACTCAACCAAATAATTAAATATTGATCATACATATATAATTATAATTTAATTATATATTAGGTAGTTTATGTTATTATGTATTATGTTATTTATATTATTTTATTACTATTTATTATTATTTTTATTATTATCAACTGGAACGCACATTACTAAAATTAAAAAAAAATTAATTTCTTCCTGTAAAAGATGTCCAGATCGGTAATGTTACCTCCAGGTCATCGCGGCATCATCTACTGAAAAGCTCATAACAAAATTTAAAAAAAAATTAATTTCTTCCTGTAGATGATGTCCAGGTCCCTTATGTTACCTCCAGATCATCGCGACATCAACTACTGGAACGCACATTATATAAATTAAAAAAAAATTGATTTCTTCCTGTAGATGATATTCAGGTCACTTATGTTACCTCCAGATAATCGCGGCATTATCTACTGGAACAAACATTACGAAATTAAAAAAAATATTCCCTTCCTGTTGATGATGTCCAGTCCTTCATGTTACCTTCGGTTATAACTGATCGAGATAAACAAATAAATAATCGAGTTAAATAATCGAGGTTTTTTTATAAAAAAGTTAAGCATTATTTCTAATTAATCGGTGTGTTTCCGCGATCACATTCATTAAAAAAAATTCATTTTTTCGAAAATCCAAGAGAGATATAAGAAGAGTTAAAAAATAAAAAGTCTGCCTGTACGGACGTACGAACGTACGCTCAGACTTAAACTTTTAAACCATTAAAAAATTAATTAAAAACCTATAAAAAATTCAAACACTATGTCTAATTATTCCTTTGGGTGCCGCGATCATATTGAATTAAATAAAATTAATTTTTATAAACTATTTAAAAAAATATAACATAATTTATACTTAAATCGTCATTTTGACAGTATAAAATTTTAATATAATGTGGATGGATAATGTGTGACGCTTCCGTTGGGGATTAAGGTGGAGGTCGCAAAATAAATGAATAAAACACTCGCACTTAATTAATAAGAGTTCAAATGAGTTTTTATTTACTATTACTAAACCCGATAGGTTGGTTTACAATTCGTCGTTTGCCAGTCACGGCTTAAAATGTACACGCCGATTTTCGCGATCAAAGTAACGCGGTTTGACGCGACGAGCACACACACACTTGCACGGAAAGGGAGCTGGAGAACTTGAGGCGAAACTCACCTACACACTAGGAGAATCGTCTCCAAGATAAATCTCAATCTCTCACGCGGGCGGATATTAGCTACACGTTTTGGTTCGCAAAATCTCTCTACACGGCTCGTATCGTACACCGCTCGGGAAGCTCTGCTCTGAGCTCTTACGGCAGCTCGTTTCATCTCGGAGCGAGCCCTGCGCGAAGACGCTGCGCACTCGTCGCTACTCTCGACTTCGCGGCCGTGCGAGAGCTATGCTGGGCCTCTCGAACGCGCGCGCATGTTCGCGTATACAGCGGCTACGCGCGGTCGGTAATTCGCATCGACCGTTCTGAACTAGATCTCCGTGTTGATATTCACGGATCGACATGAATAGTGGTGCTGGAGTTCGGGTGTTTAGTGGGACATATTCAGGATGCTGGAGGTTGGGACTTCCTCTGGTTGGCTGAGATGCGGGTTCAATACTAGTGCTTACGGAGAAGACTTTCCCTCCAGGATATCGTGGGTAAGTGCGGCGGTTTCCGCAGCAGTAGTATTATTGTTTGAGGTGTTCCTAACCTCTAACCTAGTGTAAACACTAGGGTTAAATATCTCCTGTGTCTCCTTATATTCCCAGGGAGAACTGCATGTTGTCGCAGCTTCTCTGTCCTTCTTCTTATTTCTTAAATTAGGTCATTCACTAATTATCTTTTACAGGTACTCGGTACTAGGCTGGAGCGAGGACCTGGATGTTAGAGCGCGGCCACTCCATGTGTAACCTGGAAGCGCTATCGGACCTCACAGCCTCTACTGCTAGTCTACGGCTTCTTAGCATGGTGCTGGATTCAAGGATCAAGGGGGATCAATTCCAAGGAGTAGGACTGGTGCTGGAGGTTTACTTGAAGGAATAGTGTGTGTGTGTCTCCTCTCTCCGAGCATCTTGTGGCTTGCTCGTCTAGTGCCATTTATTATAACGTAGGATAGATATGTCAGTCACATGTGATGTAAGCACATCGTCACAAATGTAAATACAAAATTTAATAAATCAACGTTTTTCTACATTTGAAAAATAATTAAAAATATTATATTTTTTAATTTTCAATCATTTACAAAAGAATAAGAAAATTATAAGTTAAATAAAAAGCAATAGTAAATATTAAAAATTAATTTATGCTTATATTTGAATGTAAAAATATGTTAATTTAAGGAATCAATCAAAAAATTTTTTGAAAATTAATAATTTAATAATAGCTTAAGATATAAAAATGCATATTCAATTATGTAATAAAAATATACAAATTTTAATATACCAAGATGAAAATATATTAAGTACAGAACAAACGCCAATTAAAAAGTTAATTTGAATTAAGACTTAAGTATGTATAAATAAGTAATTTATGTTAAAAAGAATTTGCATAAACAGGCTAACTTTAGTATATTAATAAATTTAATTAATACACACAATATTACACACTACCGATTCTGTAACCCAATACGCGGTGACAGAATTGACAAGCGGTAAAAAACAGGTACGTCGCACATTTGCATGTTGAACATATTCATCGTTATTATTTTTACACTCTACCCTACCACAGTGTTTCTCCTGAATTTTATTAAAATTAAAAAATATTTCAATTTTAATCAAAATTGGGATGTTTCAAGGTAGTTAACAAGTAATATTTACTATTTTTCCGTTGTTAGTAAATTGTCAGTAATGTCTGTCCAAGCTACTGTTAAACAAGATATTCTGTTATAATTTCAATATTCTATTATGTAATTTAATAGAAAACTTTTTCCACATACTCTTACAAAAGAAGTACTTGACCTTCCGGAAACGGATCTGATCCTAACCTTGGCATGTTTTTTGTAATATAAAAGTATGAAAAAAGCCAAGTTATACTTGTCGATGGCCACTTTTACGAAAGTTATTCGACATCTAACAATAAGTTCAATGAAAATTATTTCCACTTGGATCGCTTATAACTCGAAAACGAATATTGATTTGACCTCAAACCAAAAATTAAAAGATACTTACGTTCAATTAGTTATGGCTTGAAAAAAAAGAAGCTTAATTTGTGGCAATGTTGTGAAGTAAGCAACATTTTGACGAATTATAGGGCAAAAAAATAAATAATTTTTTACATTAAATTTTGATTAAAATTTCCTTAATTTTACGTTATATAACTTCTTCTTTAAATTCTTGTATTTTCTGATTAAATACTATTGTAACAATATTGAGTCTATCAATAACATATTCATAACTTTTAATATTTTTAACTATTTCTTTCCATTGTGAATTGCAATTCATCGTTAGAAATATGTCAGGATTGCTACACTCATGTACGAATGTCATTGCACCAATGTAATTTTGATTAATTGATCTAACTACATATAAAACTTGCGGGTAATTTAACCATTTATCTTATTTTACAGTTAATGTTTAGTTTTTTAGTATGTATTTAATCCATGACCCTCTTATTTGATTGTTTTCAAATGTAATCACAAGTGATAAATGCAATAAAATGAATTTTCCATGTGGCCCCATAAGTAAGGAATGTATTAAAACCAATGACACGTCTTACCCCGGGAGCTATACACGCAATAGAATCAATGTCTCATATTACCTCGCGTCCAAAAATGCAATAAAATATATCTCTCATATGGCCCGTTAGTGAAAAATACAAAATTTTATTTTCCATATGACTAATTACTTTGTCCTGTCTCTGTGTGTGTGTGTGTGTGTGTGTGTGTGTGTGTGTGTGTGTGTGTGTGTGTGTGTGTGTGCGTGGGTGCGTGCGTGTCTGCGTCTGTGTGTGTCTGTGTGTGTGTGTGTGTGTGTTTTCTATTGGGTGGAGGGGCAAAAAAATACCCACTAAAAAAACCCCTGCCAGATCGCACAGGCAGGGTTCCTCCATTCGACTGTTCTTGCATTCGATGTTACTCCTCCCCTCTTCCGGAAACTGCCACGAGGCTATACTTTAGCTGAGCGACCTTTCCCAAAGCCGAACTGGTTCTTGGAGAGGTCTCCTTCCACTGAGATGGCTGCCTCCACCCTGGCACCTATTACCCGCTCAAATAGCTTCCCGCATATATCCAGCATGCAGAGCGGGCGGTACGAGGATGGCTCCTCCGGGGGTTTATTTCCCTTCGGTAGGAGCACCAACCCCTGTACCTTCCAGTGATCCGGGATGCATCCATCCTTGAAGCATGAGTTGAAGGTGTTCCTAAAAAGATTAGGAGCCTTCTGGGAAGAGATGGCGAACAACTCTGTCGAGGAATTCAGGCAAGATGGTGTTGCCGTACTCCTGGAGTCGATCGTGACCGTTTCGCATGGCCTGCGCCAGGGGTCATTTTCTATCTCCTCGCAGAAGTCGCGCCAACACTTTCTCTTTGAGGCTCTGATGGCAGTTCTGAGCTCTTTTCTCTTTTCCTCATAGTCTGCGGTCAGTTCTTTGAACCGCGGCTTATTTCTCGCTTTTTGGTACAGTCTTCTAGCCCGCAAACATTCGCGACGCAGCTCGGCTATTTCCTCTGACGACCAATAAACTGGTGGACGGCCACGAGGATTTAATTTGGAAGGAACACCCAATGATAGAGCCCAAAATCTTGCGACGACGAACAAAGCCACACCGTTCGCAAAGGCCACCATCGTCACCCCCTTTGGAAGCTGCTGCCTGAGCAGTTCATCGTAAACGACGTTCCAGAGAAGGGACTCCAAAACCGAACCCTGTGGCTCGCCTCCGGTGATGTTATAGAAATGCGTGCCATCCTCGGTGTCATAAAGGAGGATCTGTTCTGTGATGTAGCTCGAGATGACTTTACGCAGGTAGAGCAGCACCTTCAATTATTCCAAGGACAACCCTTCCATGTTGTCCCATCAAGCCGAGTTGAAGGCATTGCGTACGCAACAGTAATCGGATGCATATATAGATCGACGAAATAATTAAACCTGAAGTGTATTGTAACAAGTTTATTTATGCTTATTTACAAGAGAGAGAATGATATTCTCTGTTTGACCGTTCGATCATAACTAACTCTAAAACTAAGAATTTTTCGTACGCTTAACAAACTTTGCTGCATAGAAAATCAAAATCGAAATATTAGTAGCTAATATTTAAACGAATCAACGCGTACTCGAAATAGGCTTCTCCTTTACATGCGTAAGGGTTTAGTTCTAACTTGACTGAAGTTGAATAGACCGACTTGATGAACTTTATGGCTATACCTGAACACGGGATGCGTTCAGCTATCTATATATCGGTAAATATCTTTTCATCGTTATGATACTGCATTTACGTGTAAATAAGAAACATTGCTTTGAACGCACTAATAAAACAATATTAAGCGGGGAAATATGAATTTGCATACTATAAAAAGTAAATTCAAAATGCTTATTAAACATTGCATTTACAACTGATATATGCTTTGTTAGAAACAGAAAATATTACTTCACTACTATTATAATGGGGATATTTTTAAGTATAGGAAGGATTATAATGGTATATCTATCTACTAGTGTATATACTCGAATTTGTAGATTAAACATAATGACTTACAAATATGATGTGATATAGTATTAAAAGTTATACTTGGAGACCTAAATATGACATAAGTATATACAGGATTAAACCTAGATGCTTAATAAAATGTTAAATAAAATATGAACACACTTAATTAATTGGCAAAGAAGCCACGCAAGTAATACTACGCTTGAAAATTCCTGATTTGGTACGCACTGATACCACTTTAATAGTATCATCCTTTGCTGGAAAGGCTTCCATGACTCGACCAAGTGGCCATCGGAGTGATGGCACGTTATCTTCTTTCAGCAGCACGAAGGTCCAAATCTCTATTTCATTGGGTTTCTTCATTTGCCATTTTGCTTTTGTCATCAGTTGGTTAAGATATTCCTTGGACCATCGCTTTCAAAAGTGGCCCTTCATAAATTGAATATGTTCCCATGTTAACAGGCGATGTATTGGAGTATATGAATAATCAATTTCTGGTAAACTCATGAGGGATTCTCCAATTAGGAAATTAGCTGGAGTAAGTGCTCGTAGGTCATTAGGATCTTGTGACATAGGTGTGATAGGTGTTTAATTCTTCAAACGTAAACAATTTTTTACCGCGACTTACCATAACCCACCAAAGTAAAGCGAACGCGGAGGTGAAAAATGCTAATTTACGCCCTCATATGCTAAAAATAATTTAACCTTTAAAGAGCTGGGTTTTGAGGTTTCGAAACCTTTGAATGTGCCCAAATTCATGTCTTGTATCACCCATCAACTGTGTACAATGTGCCTATCATGGACCGAGCCAATATGTCGGCTTCCTAGCCCTGGAGGATCATGAAAAATTTTTATGAAAAAGCACGGTTATTCGAGGTCAAACAAGGTCAATTCAAGGTCAAATTAAAAAAATAATATAGATATTCGTTTTTTTATTTTTTATATTTTTCCTATTTTTTTATACATTTTTCCATTTTGTAAAAAGACTATTTTGTATTTTTTTCACATTGCTCTTCTAAGATCTATATGAATCTATCGATAACATTTGACTTTATGACTTACTTTTATTTTTTATAATTTTTTTAACTTGATCAAGATAAGACTTTTTTGGTGTGATAAGTTCCAAAACACGGATTTATAGATAGAACAACTTGATAAGTTTTACATTCGTAAGTGATTCGATGTCTGGTTTTATTCATGAGACATCAATAACAATAGCCTTCTTTCTTTTTCCCTTGATCAATTTTCTTAGAAAAGTGTTCCCAGTAAGTCGAGAGTCATTGGACTGACATGTATGACGCAAGTCATCAGATTTTATCCCCAGTAAGCCTCCCACCACTTCTAAACGATAATCAGGATAAGAAATCTTTTTGTTAGTGGTACTTTTCATTTTATGTAATGCATGAGAATTTACCAGAACAAAATCAATCAAGTGAAAAAAAAGTTTTCATACCATTTAGTAGATTTTTTAATCGTTTCTGCTAATGAAATTTGTCTGTCTATGTTGTCAATCCCTTCCACATTTTTATTGTAGTTCACTATACATATTAGTTTTATAATATATTTATTAGTACTCCAATGTTTCTTCCCTGTACTTGCGTAACCAACTTCATGGACTGTTTTAAATTTTGACTCTAATAAAAATATGGACTGTTGTTATCATGTAGCCTTCTTTCTTGTCCATCCATTTTATTGCTAACCAAGAATCGGTATGAGCTACTTCGATTTCACCTCGGTTCAATTTACTGACAATCTTGGGCATTCCTTTTCTGGTTTTCTTCACGGTCCTACCATACCAGTATCTTTGTCATGGATAAAATTAGCAAGTTTAGGAGAGGAGTACCAATTATCTATGAAGATAACGTAACCTTTATTGAAATATGGTGTTAGGAAATCTATATCTCCAGGAGGACTACTATTCGAAAAATTTTATACCAAACCTGTGTTTTTTCAAGGGTAAATATTACTTGAACTTCAATCTTCCTTTCCACAGCATCAAACTTTCATCATTACAAAGGTTTTTCCCAGGATGTAAAGTATATGAAAATTTCTGATTTAGAAAATCTATTACAGGTTTAATTTTCCTCAGAGGGTGGTTCTTGTGTGTGATGTATTGTCCCTATTATTTTCAAAATAGAGAAAACGTAAAATTTGGAGATATCTATTACGGGTCATGTATTTTTTGAAGATTCGAGTTGATAATAGAGGATCCATATTCCAATAATCTTTGATATTACACTTACGAACATGGCCCATGTTGATAGTTAGAGCAAGAAAGATTCGCAATTCTTCTACTGTTACATGTTTCCACGGAGCAATATTAGAATGGAATGGATTGGGATTTTGCTTCTGGAAGAGATTTGTTTGTTCCAAAATTGCTTTGAAAATATTCAAATCCATAAAGAATTCAAAGTAAGCTAATGAAGTATGCTCTGGTATAGGAATATTTTCATAAAAATTAGCATGACCTACAAAGTTTTTTATAGAAGAGAAATACACAGAATCGAAAAATGCACCGTCATCTCTCTCAGGATCATCAAAGATTTTTTGAAGAAGCATTTGGTTGTGATTTACCAGTCCTATCGTCAACATACTTCTCTTCTGGTTCTGATTCACCACTATTTTAAGCACTCATTATTTTGGCTTAAGGAAAGAAATTTCTGTTGTAGACTGGTGATGGACTCTATGAGCTGTTACGCTGAATACCATAATTTTGTATGTATGGAAAGAACAACTCAAAATCAAAAGGTATTCCGTATGACCGCAGGCAAGATAGTAAAAATAAGTATCAAAGTGAAAAACAAGGGAAGATATTCAACTCAAACGATGGAATAAAAAGTACGAAATTATTATAACGGTAGAGTGACGGTACAATAACGGTTAGCAAAAGCTTGTCGCAAGCGAATCGTTGAGCCTCGTCTTTTTCCGGACTGATACCGTTGAGACGACTGTTCTTGTGTCAGGACGCTCAACGACGGTGTTTCGCCACGTAGCGGTTGAGAGTGGAATTAACCTCTCTTTCGCGTCGGTGGTTGCCTGTATGCAAGTGTGCTATAAGCGACTTATGTGGCAGCATCAATACGATTTGGTCAAGTGTATCCTCTATGATTTTGAACCTAGTTTCTTTCTATTGTACGATCATGTTGAAATACTGTTTGAACTACGTCACTACGTTCTTTGTTATTACGATACTGTTTAAAAATAAATAGACAGAAACATATGATCTGCTTATGTCATACGTAGGCGCAGAAATCAAGCATTATACCCTATTCACTATCTTTTCTTCTAGAATAAATTTCAAGTTATAATTGTACGATCTAAATTATGAAGATATATACGTTTCTAGCAAAAATTATTTTTGTAATTTTACTAACAAACTAATTTCATGAGAATAGATTCAAAAATTTATCTGAATAATAATATTGTCAGAAATGCGATTGGTTGAATAAGAAAATTCAGTGTCAAGCGTTCTCAAAAACATAAAAACCAATTTTAAATATTTCCCTGGGTATATTCTCAACCTGACCTTGGAGAAATCTTCATCTCTCTTTTTATTTGAGGTGAAAATGACATAAAACCTGAATTCAGTGACTCCAACAACACAAAGATATATCTTTTGCAATGATTCGAACCATATTTCTAGGTTTGATCTTCAAATGACCTTCAATAATCTTAACTCTGAGGTGATCAGGTCAAACCAACTTCAGATACGAACTTAGCGCATCAATTTACTTAAGGATAAAGAGGTATCCTAGCATTATATTTTTGAGCCGATATATCAGTTTTCCGACCCTTTAAAAGTTAACTGACTCATTATGTGCTTGTGACTGTACTAATAAGGAGGAGTTCCACCTTCCGGGAAAACGAATTTCGTTGCAACTTTGAGAGCTATTTTCTGGTACCAAATATGAAAGAATTAAGATGAAATTCAATCTCATAGGCTGTTTCACAAAAGTTATACGCAGTTATCGATACATCGTGAAAAAATATGTTTAAGCTTAATCGCCAATAACTCGGAAAGAAATAGACGTAGTTCCTAAAACTTAAATTCATTAAATAGTTGAGTTCAAGTAGACATAGTTTAAAGAAAAAGAAACTTATTTGGGTACCAGAAAACAGCTTTTAAAGTTGCAACGAAATCCGTTTCCCGGATGGTGGAACCTCTCCTTGTAAGTTAATTATAGCTTCAATCTCGTCGTTATCCGAATAAAGGTTCGTTGATAAACCTCGTCTCACAAAGAATTTACGTAACCCACCGAGAAATGCCTCCGTCGTAAGATCTGAAATAATTTTTGTGATATAGCCTATGCGATTGAATTTCATCTTAATTCTTTCTTATTTGGGTACTAGAAAACAGCTCTCAAAGTTGCAACGAAATTCGTTTCCCGGATGGTGGAACCTCTCCTTGTAAGTTAATTATAGCTTCAATCTTGTCGTTATCCGAATAAAGGTTCGTTAATAAACCTCGTCTCACAAAGAATTTACGTAACCCACCGAGAAATGCCTCCGTCGTAATCTATATTCTTTTTTTTTTATTCTTGATTTTGTGCTCTCTTTTACCTGGCACTTCCTACCGTTTATCCCTGGAGACTTGAACGGTGTTCACCTACCACCTATGTGTGGGTGCTTTATCCCTCCCTTAAAAACCCACCATCTCGCATTCGCCCGGGGTTATGCCCGTGGATGGGGGAAACCTGTGAAGCAGGGAAAACCTCACCCGAGATGGCCGGTGTATTCGAAACATTCTTTTTGGGTGTCAAAGTCACATTGCGTAGGCCTTGACACCGAAACCGAATGTTTCACACCTCCCGCTCACGTTGTGAAGTGTGAAAAAACACCTAACCCGCCACGAAAGCCAAGCGACCGAGAGCGTCACCCATCCAAGTGCCAACCGCACTCAGTGCTGCTTAACTTCCGTGACCGGCCGAGGTGCGTCTCCGCCACTCCGCCACCGTGTCGGTTTCCGTCGTAATCTATATTTTATTAAAATTCATCCGTTCTCCGGTGTCCGGCGGTGGTGTCCGGTGTCCCGCGGCGGTGTCCGGTCTCCTGTTGTAAGAATAAAGAATATGTGTGGAGTGGAAGGGTTAACGCTGATATTTCGGGAATTTCTGTATTATTTCGGGATAACTTCACTATATACGGGATTTCCTGGATATTTCGGGTATTTTTGAGGTATTCCGGGATAACTCCACCAATTTCGGGATTTCCAGGATGTTCGGGATTTTCTGTGGTATTCCGGGATGACTCCACCAATTTCGGGATTTCCTGGATGTTTCGGGATTTTCTGTGGTATTTCGGGATAAATTCACTAATTGAGGGATTTCCTGGATGATTCGGGATATTCTGTGGTATTCCGGGACAAAACCACCAATTTCGGGATTTCCTGGATGTTTCGGGATTTTCTGTGGTATTTCGGGATAAATTCACTAATTGAGGGATTTCCTGGATGATTCGGGATATTCTGTGGTATTCCGGGACAAAACCACCAATTTCGGGATTTCCTGGATGTTTCGGGATTTTCTGAGGTATTCCGGGATAAATTCACTAATTGAGGGATTTCCTGGATGATTCGGGATTTTCTGTGACATTTTGGGATAAATTCACTAATTTCGGGATTTCCTGGAGGTTTCAAGATTTTCTATGGTATTTCGGGATTATCTGTCGTATTTCGGGAAAAATCCACCAATATCGGGATTTCCTGGATGTTTCGGGAGTTTCTACGTATTCCGGGATAAATTCCCTAATTTCGGGATTTCCTGGATGTTTCGGGATTTTCTGAGGTATTCCGGGATAAATTCACTAATTGAGGGATTTCCTGGATGATTCGGGATTTTCTGTGACATTTTGGGATAAATTCACTAATTTCGGGATTTCCTGGAGGTTTCAAGATTTTCTATGGTATTTCGGGATTATCTGTCGTATTTCGGGAAAAATCCACCAATATCGGGATTTCCTGGATGTTTCGGGAGTTTCTACGTATTCCGGGATAAATTCCCTAATTTCTGGATTTCCTGAATGTTTCGGGAGTTTCTTACGTATTCCGGGATAAATTCACTAATTGAGGGATTTCCTGTATGTTTCAAGATGTTCTATGGTATTTCGTGATTTTCTGTGGTATTCCGGGAGAACTCCACTAATTTCGTGATTTCCTTGATGTTCCGGGATTTTCTGAGGTATTCCGGAATAAATCCACCAATTTCGGCATTTCCTGGATATTTCGAGATTTTCTGACGCATTCCGGGATAACTGCATCACTTTCGGGATTTCCTGGATGTTTCGGGATTGTCTGACGTATTCCGGGATAACTGCACCACTTTCGGGATTTCCTGGTTGTTTCGGGATTTTCTGGCGTATCCCGGAATAACTGCACCACTTTCGGGATTTCCTGGATTTTTTTTGGGATTTTCTGGATGTTCGGGATTTTCTGTGGTATTCCGGGATGACTCCACCAATTTCGGGATTTCCTGGATATTTCGGGTATTTTTGAGGTATTCCGGGATAAATTCACTAATTGAGGGATTTCCTGGATGATTCGGGATATTCTGTGGTATTCCGGGACAAAACCACCAATTTCGGGATTTCCTGGATGTTTCGGGATTTTCTGAGGTATTCCGGGATAAATTCACTAATTGAGGGATTTCCTGGATGATTCGGGATTTTCTGTGACATTTTGGGATAAATTCACTAATTTCGGGATTTCCTGGAGGTTTCAAGATTTTCTATGGTATTTCGGGATTATCTGTCGTATTTCGGGAAAAATCCACCAATATCGGGATTTCCTGGATGTTTCGGGAGTTTTCTACGTATTCCGGGATAAATTCCCTAATTTCGGATTTCCTGGATGTTTCGGGATTTTCTGAGGTATTCCGGGATAAATTCACTAATTGAGGGATTTCTGGATGATTCGGGATTTTCTGTGACATTTGGGATAAATTCACTAATTTCGGGATTTCCTGGAGGTTTCAAGATTTTCTAATGGTATTTCGGGATTATCTGTCGTATTTCGGGAAAAATCCACCAATATCGGATTTCCTGGATGTTTCGAGGAGTTTCTACGTATTCCGGGATATATCGGGATTTCCTGGATGTTTCGGGAGTTTCTACGTATTCCGGGATAAATTCCCTAATTTCTGGATTTCCTGAATGTTTCGGGAGTTTCTTACGTATTCCGGGATAAATTCACTAATTGAGGGATTTCCTGTATGTTTCAAGATGTTCTATGGTATTTCGTGATTTTCTGTGGTATTCCGGGAGAACTCCACTAATTTCGTGATTTCCTTGATGTTCCGGGATTTTCTGAGGTATTCCGGAATAAATCCACCAATTTCGGCATTTCCTGGATATTTCGAGATTTTCTGACGCATTCCGGGATAACTGCATCACTTTCGGGATTTCCTGGATGTTTCGGGATTGTCTGACGTATTCCGGGATAACTGCACCACTTTCGGGATTTCCTGGTTGTTTCGGGATTTTCTGGCGTATCCCGGAATAACTGCACCACTTTCGGGATTTCCTGGATTTTTTTTGGGATTTTCTGGATGTTCGGGATTTTCTGTGGTATTCCGGGTTAATCCACCAATTTTGTGATTTCCTGGATATTTAGGTATTTTCTGTGGTATTTCGGGATGAATTCCCTAATTTCGGGATTTTCTGAATATTTCAAGTTTTTCTATGGTATTTCATGATTCTCTGTGGTATTTCGGGAATTTTTGATGTATTCCGAGATAACTCCACCAATTTCGAGATTTTTTTAATATTTCGATAATTTCTGAGGTATGCCGTGATAAATTTACTAATTTTAGGATTTCCTGCATATTTCGAGAATTTGTGAGTTATTTCGGGATACTTCACTAATTACGGGATTTCCTCGATATTTCGGGAACTCGTGAGATATTCCGGGATAAAATATTAAAAAAGTGTATAAGCACTTTTGCCAGTACTCCAATTTTTGTATATTTTTGTACCAAATTAAATTATTATATTAAGAACATACCTATAAGTAATATTATAAGTAATTAATAATAAATAATAGTCACTACATACATAAATAATGTAAAAATAAAGTGGTCGCAGCTATACTAACATAGACTGAAGCAGTACTGTCAGTCTATTAATTTTTAATAACTTAAATAATATATTTTAATGTAATATATATTTTATTTGATGATTTGTTCTGTTTTTTTATCACATTTAAATATATGTTTTTACACATTTTTCATCATACTCTATTACAAAGGTGTAAAATGAGTGAGAAAGGTGGATAAAAAATTTAAAATATTATTTTTCTTTCATTTTTTTAAGGGGGTGCCATACTCAAAAATTACCGACAAAGCGGAGATAATTCAGTAAACTGCAGTGTACTAGTAGCGCCATCATACGTATATAATTTTACTATTTCATATTGAAAGCGTAGATGGCGCTACTAGTATACTATGTAACGGGGTGGGTACTGGGGATATGTAAGGCCCACGGTTAGGCCCAATCTGTCCCAACTTACCAACCTTACGTGTGCAGTCCCACGATGCGGCCGGGAATCCCTTTGATTCCCGTGCAATGCCGTTAACAACGTCAAACACTCCGTTTGACTTATATACCGTGTGTTGGGCCCTATGCCCAAAATTGCCAACTAGGATAAACACCGGAGAGGGCGGTATTCGGAGGATAGGACAGTTATCAGTAAAACACTATTAACAATCGATATTTTACGTTTAATCGGCGAGAAAGATAATCTCGCCGAGTCAATTTATTAAATTAACAAATAAATATTAATAAATAAACAATAAATGAACTTTAACAATTTGCGGGGAGTCGTACCGATGACTACCCCCGAGGTCAGCGCGAAAAGAATCGGTTAAAATCTATTTAACAGTCGATTACGAGCAACCGATCCGGATATGATCGGCTGCTTAACCTGATGGCATACGTCACACCGTGTGACGTATGAATCACTGACGTAGAGAGCTTTTACGTAGAAGCTTACTACGTCACGCGCGCCTTCTCTCGTGAAGTGGTTCCCGCGAACCACCGACCTTTCTATCCGTGCGGGTATTGTCACGAGAGGGGGGAAAGGCTTCCTCACCTGGACCGTACCAGGTAAATCGGGACGCGAAATATTAAGTAGACACGCGGGTCTAAGTGTGGTGCACCACTTACCGCTTGTCTATATATCGCGCCTCGGCGGGAAAAGGCTGTGCTACTGAGAGAGAGCTCGTACTCGTGTATCTCTCTCTGTCTTTCTCCAACGGTCGAGAAGGTTGGACACACCGTACCTCTTTTCTTCCTTCTCTCTCACTGCCCGTGAGACGTGCTGCTGCACTCGTCGACGTGGAGGTTAGTGGGGAGAAGCTTCTCACACCCACACACAACGCACAACAGTCCTTTCGCTCGTTTATCCCGTAAAAAACAATCACCGGTCACCAACACCGTGTTGTTGTCGATCGCGCGCGAACTCTCTACCGATACTCTGCTGCGCACGATTCTCGCGCGCGTTCTCTGCGCGCGCCGCGCTGTCGATACTCTTTTCAGTTACTCACCTGATCGGTAACTCGCTTACCGTTATAACTAATAGGTTATAACTTTTTTGGCTAAGAATAATAACAATATATACAATAATATTAATAATAATACTCATATTTAGAGTTGGTAATAAGGTTGGTAATAAAAATTTTCAACCTTATGTTTTACACCGAAATCAAATAAATGGGATTAAATACTCATGAGTTGGTATATCATAATTGAATACATCAATTATCAAACAATTATAGCCATCTATTTTGAACCAAAATCCTACTATCTGGATTGAATACTCGTATGAGTTGGTAATAATATTGACCTTAGCTATAATTGTGCGAAAATCGTTTTTCGAACGAGTACTAATTTTATCATTAGAGCAAAGCGACAAAGATACTCGCTGAGTTGAAACTCATCTGTCACCCACGCATCGAACTATATTTTTTGATACATAAGGTGTATTCGCAATTTTAAAAACAAACAGTGCGTAAATCGCACCGCAAATACCTACCTACCGGAATAACTAATCGATTACCTATTTAAACCTACCTACCCATAAAACTAAAGCCCTTCTTTATATCTGACTACCATCACTGTATCTAAATCCTACCTACCCTTACAATTCTAATAGCCCATCCCAAGTCGCACTAAAACATACTGGCACTAGCCAATACACGTTATCCGGAACATTAAATGCTGTGACCGACAATACTGATATGAGTGTGCTAAACAAAATTTTTTTTGTGCAATATTAATATTTAATTATTTATTCAAAATAACGACTGAAATGCATAGTTGAAATAATTCGATACCACGATGTCAACGAACTTGACATTTGTAAAAGTCTTGACGTTTAAACAATTTTGAAATTAATCTTTTCTGAATCAATAGAACGCGAACTTGGCAGACAATTAAAAATTATCAATAATGATGAATAAATTTTTAATAATACAAAAATTTATTTTTAATAATTAGTTTAATTATTTATCCGAAATTAATAGCATTTTCTTTATCGACTAAATCTGAGCTGATTACATAGTAGCATATTCGCAAATATTTGTTTACGTAAAATAAATCTATAACTAAATAATTTCATATCCATTGCACATTATGATACGTCAAAATTATCGAAGGTGCGCGTGAATGTACCACGATCTCAGTATCTTACACACGCAAAATTTGATAATTATTTATTAAAAAAAAGCTGTACGCGAGAAAATAATAAAAGAGACGCCTTCTTTATCGATAATGTAAATATGTGTTAAAATTCAGACAAAATTATTATTGTGTTTTCGAGAAAAGTCTAACCAAAAAAATGCAAAATATTCACCTCGTTGAGGTTAGATTACCACTTGCATATGGTGGTACGTCCGAGACATAGAAGCTGCGCGCAAACGTACCACGATGTCAACGCGTAGTGCGTCCTATACGCAATATTTAATAATTAATTAATAAAAAAACCTGTATGCACAAAAATAAGAGAAGAGGCGCCTATGTTTATTAATAACCAAACTATATGCTGAATTATAAATTAAAATCTTATTGCGTTTTAGCATTGTCTTACCAAAAATATGCAAAATTTCCACCTCGTTGAGGTTAGGTTACCACTTATAGGTGGTTGTATGTCCGAAATCTCGACGGTGCCCGTGAACGTACCGCGATGTCAACGAGTAGTGGCTCCGATACGATATCTGTTCTTTCCACCTCGTTGAGGTTAGGTTACTACTTGCACATGGTGGTACGTCCGAGACATCGAAGCTGCGCGCGAACGTACTACGATGTCAGCGGGCTGCGAGTTGCACACGCTATTTATTATAATTAATTAATAAAAATATAAAACTGAATGCGAAAAAGTAAGAGAAGAGGCGCCTTGGTATATTAATAAACTAACTATGTGTTGAATTTCAGATAAAAATGTCATTGCGTTTTCGAGAAAAGTCTTACCAAAAATATGAAGTAAACGTGACCAATTCAATATTTTTTGATCGCGGTTTTCTCGAAAACGTGAGAATATTTATGACTGAAATTTTGCATTACAATAGTCTACGGCAATTCCAAGGCGCCCGTTCTCTCTAAAATAATTGGATTAACAATAATTATTGTAGATTATATTACCATAAATAACATTAAAAACATAATTACAATATTCTACTTCAAATAGTTACGTCAGGTGGCGCTAGGTACGGTGCAGCTCAAAGAACACATTGCTTATAATTTTAAATTGTTATCGTTAAAATTTATTATAAAAACCACAATTTTCATGATGATATTTTAAAAGAAAGCATTGATAATTTATTCTTGACTACGAAGGTAGCGATGTGGCGATACCAAAACATAAATTTAAAAATCGTTTAGATTATTGAAACATCACAAGCGTTGATCATCGTAGTACGTTCCCGCGCGCCTTCGATATATTGGACGTACCACCATGTACAAGTGGTAACTTAACCTCAACCAGGCGGAAAGTCTTTATATTTTTGGTCAGACTTTTCTCGAAAACTAATTGTCATTTTTATCTGAATTTCAGCATATAGTTAGGATATTAAAAAACCAAGGCGTCTCTACTCTTATTTTTTCGCATCCAACTTCATATTTTTATTAATTAATAATCATAGGTTGCGTGTGGATCTCGAAGCGCGTTGACATCATGATACCACCGTGTACAAGTGGTAACCTAACCTCAACGAGGTGGAAATTTTGCATATTTTTGGTAAGACATTGCTAAAACGCAATGTCCATGTGTTAATGTAATACTATATTCTCAACGACGTTTATAGCATTTATATATTTGGTCAGACTTTTCTCGAAAACGCAATGACATTTTTATCTGAAATTCAACACAGTTAGGTTATTAATAAACCAACCCGCCTGTTCCATTACTATTTCGCATTCAGCTTTATATTTTTATTAATTAAGGGGATGTCGGAGCTATAGCCTCCATCAAAAGCCGCTCGATCTCGCGGCTTCGAATGGCGCTGTAGTCAGGTGTCGATTTTTACGATAAACGTACTTCAAACATAAATTATAAATTTTACAGCTATATAGAGCTGTTGAAAGATACTTTCCCCCCTAGCTATAACTAAAATAAAGGTAATTATAATATTACTCTTGGCAGCAAATGTTTATTTTTTTAAAGAAATGTGAAATACGTCTCATATTCAATGAATCTATATCTACCGTAATGCTACACGCAACGTATTTCACATTTCTTTAAAAAAATAAACATTTGCTGCCAAGAGTAATATTACAATTACCTTAATTTTAGTTATAGCTAGGGGGGAACGTATTTTTCAACAGCTCTATGTAGCTGCAAAATTTGTAATTTATGTTTTAAGTACGTTTATCGTAGAAATCGACACCTGACTACAGCGCCATTCGAAGCCGCGAGATCGAGCGGCTTTTGATGGAGGCTATAGCTCCGACATCCCCTTAATTATCATAAATAGCGTGTGCAACTCGCAGCGCGTTGACATCGTGGTACGTTCGCGCGCAGCTTCGATGTCTCGGACGTACCACCATGTGTAAGTGTAGTCCTATATTCTCAACGACATGGATAATATTTATATTTTTGGTCAGACTTTTCTCGAAAACGCAATGACATTTTTATCTGAAATTCAACACATAGTTAGTATATTAATAAACCAAGGCGCCTCTTCTCTTACTTTTTCGCATTCAGCTTTATATTTTTATTAATTAATTATCATAAGTAGCGAGTGCAATGGAATTTCAGTCTGAAACTTTGCACAGAGATGCATCTTTTGTAAATGCACGCGCCCGTTCTGATATTTTTGCAACTGGTGGTTTTGCTTATAAATAATTAATGGATTATTAGATTTTCTCGGTCGGTAAGGTAGGGAGGATAAATGTTGAGTATGGCACCCCCTTAATGTAATACCAAATTAATATTCAAATAACTTATATGATTAATATTCAATTTTTATTATTGTAATTGTATAATATCATTTATATTTTGGTTGCAATTACTAATATTCTTTTTTTATAAAAGATTTTTGAAAATAAAACAAAATTAATAAAATGTGAAAATAAATCTTTTAGCCAGAATTTTAATCTGAAAAAAATTTTTATAAATTCAATTATTACGTATAATTATTTGTTGAAAGAATAATTGAATACATACGATGCATTACCTGAGTTTAGTAATTTTGTATGAAATTTTAAATTCTTCATCTCCTTTCCGTGAAATATCATGAAAAAGCATGAAATATATGTATATTGGTCAAAGAATAATTTTATATTCTAATTTTTGTTGTTGAAAATATTATTCTGGTAGAAAAATAACACCTTTGTTACTAGATTGATGTAGCTTCTTACAGGAATAGTGTGGAAATATTGTAAGTAATGATATATGTGTTACTACGTATTGTAATGGGGCGATCCTAGCCGATGCTCCTCGTCGAGCACCGCTGTCGAGCAAACTTGCCTGCGCGACCTACGTGCCGCGCTGCCGTGTCCCTCGATGCCGCGATATCGCGCACGGACGTTAGCCGTGGTGCAAACACGATATCCCGGTGATGCGCCGCTAACAACGATAGCGATTCTCCACCGCGAGGAGAATCGCCGGAACCGAGTCACCCTCGGGACAAGTGGAAAGAGAATGTACTTTCCGGGTGCTCGTGCCTGTTGTAGTACACGAGGCTCGGCCGCTCAGAATGCGCGCCAACTAGAAGCTTGACGCGCCCGCGGAGGCGGCTGGGTAAGCAGGATAGGGATACGAGGTCTCGAGAATAATTACCCGAGAGTTTAATAATTAATAAACTAAGCGTATATTCTAGGTGAACAAAAATAAGTATTAGTGATATTTACATGATATTAGTGCTCGGTTGCGCTACAAACTACAACAAGAGAAAGGTGATACGGTCGATCTCGGGATCGTACGCAGTAGCCCGGCTAGTTCGCGGTGCGCGGGAATTACGCGTTGATTGGCAATCGTCCCGTGTTGCCTAACCGATTTACCGCGTGCGCGGGGAGGCCGAGTAGCGGATCGCGCCTTACACTTTTAGTACTCGCTGCACTGTGCTGAGCCTATTACGGGGTAGCTCAGCACCACGGGAAAATCCAAGCAACTTACTTTGCGCAAGGATGCGCCGGCGAGTTAATCAATTCCTCCCTCGCTCGTATCGGGAATGGCTGGACTTCCGCGAGCGCCGGGGAAGAGGCACGGCGTCGATCTATCGTCCCGAGGATAATACCCTCGGTTCGGGCAGTGGGGCAACACACGTGCACACACTAATCTCGCACTTGATCTCTCTCTCTTTCTCTCACTCACTCTCGCTCGTGTCGGGATCGCGTACCTAATCGGGTTCCGGCTAGAAACGGACTAATCGAGACTCGGTGTCTTGCGGCCCTTCGCGACGTTGTGCGATCGCACGTATTCACGTGGTTACGCGGTTTTCGAGTTTACGGGCTATCACGCGTTTCGGAACACGCGCCCGTTATAGTATTAAAAATTAAAATTAAAATTCCTTACTCCAGTGTAAGTTTTATCATGTCGATTATTTTTAATTTTTTGCCATTGTTTCAGTATTATGTAGAAATATGTTCAGTATCTATAAACTCTTGTGTAATTGACTAAGATTAAATAAGTATATACAATGTTGCAAATATAATACACTGTTATTTTTATTTTATTGACTAAAAAAAATTGATTGTAACTGAATACTAGGTTAATTAATTACACATTATATTATATTTTACATTTTTATTCAATTAAATTGTAAAATTATAAATTTAAAAAAAAATATAAAAAATAAGTATATATTTAGTGTAATTTCGACCGAGGGAGCGTTAGCGACCGAGGAATTGTTGCTAGTATCTGAAATAATTTCTATATGCACCGCTTTAGTCGCAAAGCACAGAAAGATAATCGCGTAAACCTTACCTTTCCGCGATTCCTTAATTATTTTTCCTTAACGTAGAATGCACCGCAATAATCCAAACCCGTGTTTAAAAAAGGTCTTGTTTTAATGACTCTATTTGTCGGTAAATATCCCATGAAATACGAACAATTTGTTCGGTTATCTTTAAAACATGTAATGTAATTTTTAATAACCCTTTTTATAATATTTTTTCCGTTAAGCGGCCAATAGCTAGCAATATTTCGTAAGTAATTAAACTGTTTGCGTTTTAAGGTGAGCTACTTGTGTTGGTCGTAATTTAGGAATTGGTACTGAATTAGCGAAATTTTGAGACTATACCGACGAATGTTTCTGGAGCAAAATCGGTTCAGTTTGCCAGTTTTCGTGTTTGACGAGAATAACTATTATTTGCTCTTTCGTCGTCCGCGAGTTAGTTGAGGACGCGAGTCGCGGAATGTGGCGCCATTGCGCTACCAAACAAAACTTCCGGAATCTTGTAAGTTTCCAAGCTTTTATGTTCGTATTCTCTCCAAGTACTAATTGGTATTACGCATCGTCTGGATGAAGACGTATTTGTTTATACATTTTTTCAATGTCCGCGAGTAAAACAATCTGATACTCGCGGAGTTTTAAGGGGGTGTCATAGTAAAAGACTATCAACAAAGCGTCGGTAATGTAGTAAGCTGTAATGTACTAGTAGCGCCATCATCCGTTGAAAAATTATATTAATCTATAACCTCACAGTAGATGGCGCCAATAGTACATTGCAGATATCATATTCATTCGCAAATAACTTTTATAGATTGCATTATTTAACACAAAATATGCAGACGACGCAGGAATATTTTCATCAGAATTTTTACAATAATCTTTTTGACAACAATTGCGATACACTTTCCATGCAATCGTTTTCTGCATCTTGATACGCAGACGATGCAGGAACTGTGAAACCAAAATGATTACAATAATCAATCAACAACTATTGTTATACACAACTCTATGCGATCGTTTTCTGCATTTTGTTAGGCAAACGATGCACGAATTGTTACCAAAAATTATACAATATTCGTTTTGGCAACTACTACTACACATTTTCCATGCAATCGTTAATTGCTTTTTAAAACACTGACGATGCAGGAAGGTTTTTCAAGTTCAAATTTTTGCGAAGAATTTTTTTCACTAACTTCTTTTATTAAAACGTTTTTGACAGTATTACTACGCTTTTCATGCATTCATTTTCTGCATCTGATATGCTGTTCAATGCAATCATTATGTAAATTACCTTTACCCAAATCTACTTAATAAAAATTTATATTGGCATCGTAGCTAAACGCTAGATGGTGTTGACATGGGCATCGCAAACAGTAGTTAGATGCAGGACTAGTTGGCTAGTAGACAGCAGATAAATAAAGGATCCATAGTGGAAGATACTATGAATGTTGTACTAAACTTCAATCCTAATCCGACCACTGACAGGGATGTACAAATTTTAGGGATTACACTGTGACATTAAAATCCTTCACACATAATTTGATTGCACTTCTTTAGGTAGACAATAGGATCTGCATAATGGTTTGGCGTTGGGTATTATTTCCAAAGACAATAATATGTATCCAATCAAACATAACCTTTATTATGTGTATACATGGAGTACTTGAAATTTCTCGAATGTGGACTGCTTAATTACTAATATAGATAAAAGCCGGTGCATTAATTAAAGTATTTGGGTTTGGTAGATGATTAGTGGACGTAAATAAGGACAGTAACCAACACACAGGTAATTGTATTCAGCATTAGCTAGAGGATACAATGACATCATAGGTCTACTGTTAATTCGAAAATTTCATGCGTGTCGTAGCTATCTATTAGTAACTGGAGGTTACTTGTATTAAGAAAAACAAAATGAATTTCCATCACTTCACTTTTACATTAACCTGCAAGTACCTAAAAAATTTTTTGTACATAAACTAATCATTCATACAAATAGAAGATAATCAATGCAATAATCGAAGAGAAAAAACATTTACCTAACCTATAAACACAACTCTCATAATAACGGTCAATCAGTTAACTTCTCACCTACAAGATAGCCCGACATCCATCACACATGATTTGTTTGCAGTTCCTTGGGTATAGATCAAAATTATGTATATTTGTTTGGCGTTAGATATTATTTTCAAAGACGAATCTGTATGGTATCAAACATAACCTTGAAGTCGGACGCCATCAAACACTGGATAGCTGGGTATTTTTTTTATACAAGAGCCATTGCATGAACTCGGCAACATTGATGTAGTCAGGAAAATCAACATCCAGTATTTCGAAATTATCACTATATACCACAATGCTCACAAAAAAACACAACAATATTTACAAGCCGTTTTGTTATCCAACTGAAACGGTCACGAGCAACGTGAACCTCACTAGTATCGACGCGGGAATCACAACTACGCATGCGCGCACGGACTCTAGTCGAACGAGAGACTGACGCGGCCCGATCTATCGACACTCACGTCTTGATAAAAGGCCCTGATTTCTTATTAATTATTACTAATTTTTATAGCTTCTATTAATGCATAGCAATCTACTAAATAACTATCAGAATTAATTAAAAACTATTATTATTAAATAATTTAAATAATACGTGAAATTTTTTAAATTATGCGATACTCAACCTCACATAACGACGAATATAGCCTATGCGGCCGGCTAACTCGACGCGCGAGCCGGCCGCGTAGGCCTCCAACTGAAATTTTTTCGCTTTTTTAAACGAGCTTGATTATTGTTTGCCTTTTTTCGAGTTTATCTAAAGTCTATGAATGTGTGGTTCTGCATAATCAATAAGTAGGTATAATTATTACTTTTATTAAATAAACAATATTAATATTATTTGTAATTTATCGCTCATTGAAATGGCTTTTAATTATTAATTTTCTTCTTCATTTTCTTACATAAATAAATTGGATTTATTTATTATTGACCCTCAACGATCGACTATTTACTAATTCAACAATGGAGGGTGAAAATTACAAATTAAAGTATACTTATTATTTTTTTATTGGACAAACAATATAAACAATATTTGTAATTTTCGCTTTTTGAAACACGTTTATTTATTCATTTTTTTTTCATTTTAATAAATATATATAAATGCTATAGATGTATAGCATTCAATAAAACAGTAATTATGAATAAATAATATTTATTAGTAAATAATGAATATAAATAATATTTGTAATTTATCAATATAGAAAAACTCATTGCTACTTTGTTCAGTCAACCGAGAGATATTTAAATCGAGTTAATCCCCGGGAAAAACGATTTCAAGCCTTACACACCAACGAATATAGCCTACGCGGTCGACTAACTTGACGACTCGACGCGCGAGCCGGTCGCCTAGGCCTCCAGCTGACAATTTTTCGCTTTTTTAAATGAACTTGATTATTGTTTGCCTTTTTCGAGTTTATCTAAAGTCTATGAATGTGTGGTTTTGCATAAAAAATAACTATGTATAATTATTATATTTATTAAATAAACAATATTAAAATTATTTGCAATTTTTCGCATTTTAAAACGGATTTAAATATTATTTTTTGTGTTCGTTTTTAAAGTTTTTAAAATATTTATTAGTAAATAATGAATATAAATAGTATTTGTTATTTGTCAATATAGAAGAACCCATTGCTACTTTGTTCAGTCAAACGAGAGATATTTAAATCGAGTTAATTCCCGGGAAAACGATTTCAAGCCTTACACACAAACGAATATAGCCTACGCGGCTGGCTAACTCGACGACTCCACGCGCGAGCCGGCCGCGTAGGCCTCCAGCCGACAATTTTTCGTGATTTTAGTACCGAGCAAATTCGGTAATCGTGCAACGGTACACGAGCCGCGAGAAGTTCGTCACTAGTTATCCGAAAATTGCGCGTGCGCATGCGCGTACGTACTCTGGTATAGCGAGTGATATATATATATATATAGAGAGAGAGAGAGAGAAAGAGAGGGAGAGAGATGGGTAGAGCGAGTGATTGATAAAGGGAGAGAGGGAGAGAGATGGGAGCATGCAAGGCAGACGTGACCTTTAAATAACAATATTTTGCTTTTATAGCGTATTTGTTTTCCATTGTTTCCCCGATTAAATAAGCTAAGAATGTCGTCATTGTGCAAGGCATAAGCACGGCTTTTATTATATGTCTTTTATTGATATAAGGCCGGTATATGAATTATGGTATTTAACGCCATATTGCTACAACCATTTGCGCATGTGCTTCCACGCTAAGTATACAATACCAAGTACAGACAAAGCGCGTCGCGCACTCTAGCGGCGAAATTGGTACTAAGAAAACTTTATCAATAATATAAACTATTTATTTTTGTCAATATTATGTAAACCCAAATACAGAATCACTAGATAATGGTGTAATATGTCTTTCTACAAAGTTCCAGATCAATACAACAAGGTCACCCTAAAAAATTTCTGCACGGAAAAGTGACTATGTTTTCCGTGTAAACTTTTTTTAGGCTGTCCTTCACATATTGACTTTAAACTTTGTATAAATGCGTATTATGTGAATATCTAGTGCTTCTGTATTTGCGTTTTGCAATTAAAATCATAATATGTTCATTAAGTGGAATAATGTATCCATCTGACTCGGTCGGTAATAATATAGTATGGCACCCCCTTAAGTTGATCTCAAAACTGCCATTTTGAATCACAGGTCCAACCATCAAGCAGTCATTTAGCGATATGCCCGTACTTGTTTTAGCTGAAGCGTTGATAACTATTCGATGTTTAGTAGTTGAGCTTGACTCTTTAACTACTATATGATAAAGTAGAACACATTTTTTGTCCTTTATCTCGTAATGTGAGATAAATTTCATGTGTCCCAACAGAATTGATTCAAATTTGGATTTTTAGTTAACTTGCGGTCGAGTGAGTAAAATTGACATTTCGCGATTTTGCGTGATTCGCCTAATCTTTCAATCTTCTCATTAAAGGGTAATCTTACCGTATATTGACCCGTAACGGCGTCACGCGTGTACGTTATTTTCTGTTACTTGTGTACATTTTATAAATTATGGAAATTGTATTAACCCCAAAGCTTATGCCGACGGTTTTTGTATTTTTGCATTCGATTTAACGGCTGATTGGTCTGCAGATAATAATGAACATTGGTATTTAGTAAAAAATGGAAGTGTGAAGATAGATGTAAGATTTGACGATCTGCTTTCCACTGCTGTAAATTGTACAATTTACGCTAAATACCAGAATTTGGTGGAGATTGACTGGTCGAGACAAGTATTAGTCGATTACAGCGGATAACACAGTCAGTGATTTGTCATCAACTTCTTTTAAACCTTAAGTTTAATCTCAGTTTATAGCACGATGGATTTTGACATTATCACATAGTATTTCAGAGACAATAAAAATGGTGATATTGTAAAGAAGGTGGCTATCGTTGCTGGAAAACATTGAGGAAGAAAATTTTTAATTGTTTGGTACGACGACGATCCGGCTCTGAAGCGATTCAATTAATCCAAGAACTTTCTTCTCTACCAAAGGAATGTTGAATTGATTATTTACAGGATAATCACAAGTATCAAATTTATGAATATTTGCTTTCTTTATTTTATACATATCTATATCTTTGATTTTATTTGTAAGACTGTCGGTATCGCTATAGAGAATACCTTTTTCTCCTACACGTTGCTTCATATATGAATAATGGAATTCATAAAGTAATGTTTTAGATAAATCAAGTATACAAAGACCAACATATATTGGTTTCTCAATTGTAATATTCGTTCTCTTCTGCTGAATAGCAACTAAATTTTCATCAGAGATTGCACAACTTTGATAATTTGGTAACGCTATACGTGCTTTTGCTCCTTACCTACCTGTAAATTTATTTACTAGATGCACATCAATTCGAGACCTCTTTCTCTCTCGAAACATTTTCCATATAAGGCGTTAATTAGTAATTTATAAAAAAAAAGGTTTTTAAACTCGTTCTTTACCTGCTTTTTTTATATTTATTTCATGCCTTTTGCTCAAAATTTAAGATTCTATGGACCTTTTTCAATACAAGTCCATTATCTGTTGCTTGTTTTAATGCACGATAATGAATGATGTCATTTTTTTATCATCCAAAGTCGTAAGAAGTTTTGTATGCTTTGCACCAGGAGGTGAACGGTGTCCGCACAAATAGATAAGTCTCGATGATCATCGTGTATTTCTCCAGGATACTGAAAAGCTACTTCAGCAAAGTAATTTGTATCAGCCTCTGGTGGTGCATTAAAAAAGTTTGGATTCGACTCATATTCAATCCACTTGAATTTACTTATTGATAAATGCTGTACCATTGTCCATCCATAAAGATTATTTATATCAAAATAGATGAGTGACTTTGTTGTTAGTTTCTCGTCGTATGATCAACCCATATATGAATTGTTCAGCTTTGCGTAGTGATTACAGCACTGACATATTTCTCCCCGAACGTCTGATTCAATAAACACTAGCATATCAATATCTGTGAGTAGCTCCAGTTGTACCTGTGTTATTTTAAGAGCTGCTAAAAATGTTAAATCTGAAGTTGTGTAAAAGTGAGCGGGGCACAAGCCGTAGGCTTTCAGAAATGTCTCTCGAATACCTTCAAAGACATCAGCCAACAATAATACATCCGTTTTTAAATACAAGTCACAATACACTCCAAAATTTTTTACATGAAAGGCATCCCAGACTTGAACAGCATGTTTGTAATCTTCTTCAGCAATGTGGGAATCAGTCAGTATATTGTAAAACTGACTCTTCGCTGGTAGTCTTTTCGTCTTAGAAGAGTAATTTGATCATGAGTCAATCCATCTGTTAAAAATTTACTCACAGCAATAGGCACATTTTCTAGATATGACGCTAGTTTTTGTAGTGAAAAAGGAAAAAATCGACATATATTTATAAATCTAAAACTGATACTGTAGCCATCTTATTTTGATAATGAAATATATTTCTCTTTATTGTGCGGTATCAGAGAAACTCGACCTTTCATTGTTGAGTAATTAGCAATCTCTTTGAAAATAAAGTAAATGTCATAATTGAGGTTATGAAAGATAACTAGAATCAATCTTGAATCTTTATATCCTAAATTACATGAATTATGAGCTGCTTCTCTAATTAGGTGGGAATAGATGAGAATTTTATAAATACTAATAATATAAGTGTAGGAAGGTGTGTGAAGGATGAATACATGGGTTCGTTCATTGGTGTAACTGTAAAGAAAAGGAAGACAATTGAAATGAAATATTCTAATGATTAATTAATAAAATAGGTAGAAATAACAGGTGAATTTATAGCTATTATGAATAATAGAAGAGATTAAAATAAAGATTTGTTAATTATTAGTAGTAAGCAAAATAAGGAGTGTTGTTTGTTAATGAGGGAGAGGATTGATTAAAGGGGAGTAAATGCTATATTAATAGATATAATTAATTATTAAAAATATATAGTTACAAAAAAACTTACGATTACTCACAGTGGTATATACTTAATGAGGTGTATATTCCTCTTCGTGAAGCGATTGTTGACAGCGGTGACGTCCGCATCTCGCCGTGTACTGCGTCGCCTGGAGAAGCTTTGGTCGGTGCTGGCGCGCACCTCCGTTCGCGCACCACTCCGCGGTAGTACCCGAGTACTATTCCGGACCGTGGGGATCGCGCACACCCGGGGAAACGGTCGCGAGGCACGTTGTTTACGTGCCGGCAAGCGCTCAGTTGTCGCCATCTTGAATTGATCTAGATTCAAGCGCGCGCACACTGAACACGCGGTCCGCGCTCGTATCGATACGGGGTTCGCGCGCATATAGTATAGGGAATTCGGAACGCGGATAGTGGGGGAACATGTGTATAATAGTAAGGAGTTAAATTTATATTCGAATTTCGCGCTGTTAACTAGGGAATAATATAGTGATCTATTAAACCAATCAACAGATGACTTTATTAGAGATAAGACTTCCGTATGGGTAAATATACCAGCATATTACGTTATATGACTGTAATTACCTTAAATGCGGAAAGTCGAAATACCAGTTGGGACAATGATAACTTATGCAAATTAGTTTTCATTTTTATCAATAGTGGGTTAAATATGGGTAGCTTTATTACACCTGTGACGGATACGGAAGGGTTGGAGAATTATAATATCGCCGGATCCCTCGCAGGCAACGAGAGAGAAAGAGAGAACAGATAGGGATATTAGGAGATTGAGGGAGATAGAAAATCGAGGAAGAAGTCTGGCGTGGTTCGGGAAACGAATCCTTGGCCATTCTGATTCTATTAATCATAGATCGTAGTGTTATTCTACCAATCAAGGAGATTTCCAGGGTAATTATCAGCAATATCCAGAGATTTTAAGGAGGAATCGATCAGGAGCACAGAGATAAACAAATTGATCCATTAATCCATTAACCAATTGGTTCAGGAGGAATTATAAAATATTTTATATAGATATAGAATATAAGTTTTACCAAATTCGTTGATCTTTATTTATATAATATAATATTATCAGTGGGGACATTACTTAATGAATTAGTGCGCGTTATTAACTAGTTAAATTATTTATTTAACTAATTTAAAAAAAATCAACGTTCTCTCTCTCATGGTTAGTGGTGCCATGGGATCTAGCTATAGATCAAGTTGCGCGTTGATTGATTGCAAATATGCGCGATTCGCAATCGGAGCATGCGCTATTGACAATTTGAGCATGTGCGACGTGGCAAATTTAGAAAGTGAACTATTACATTTTAACACATCAAATAAATTGATTTATTGATCATCTAAGCTTATAATTTATAAATAAATTATCGCTTGAATTTGATCAAATTTAATATCAGTTTCGAGTCATTTCTGTTTTTTAATTTATTATGTACATGTAAGAATTTCAATTTTCCGCGGGGAGTGGGGGTGTCTGTTCGATTGATCTAATTACGATTGATCGCACAGGTGTCTCTAAGAACGCGAAGCGTATTTTACCAATTTGACTGCCTTTTGCTAAATATGTGTTATTGTGTGTTAAGGTATTTTGTGCTGTTTCTAATTTATTTAAATTTATTTAACTTTTATAAATTGATGTTGATTATGGACTTAACTACTATGGAAAGGTATAGATCACACATAACCTCAATTTCTGCGCAAAATTATATTTGTTTTTAATAAATTTGCTTACTTTTGTTTTCAATTATAGTGCGACGCATCAGAGATGCTATTAATTATACGTTTTATACGTTTATACTAACGACGAAATAGTAAGTAGTTCAAATAATTTATAATGTAATACAATTGCCACAAAATTACTAATATGTATAGGAAGATGTTTTGAATAATATTGTTATACTGATATTATTAATAAGAGTATAGCCTGATGAGGATGGAGGATATCCATCGAAACGTCGCCAAATAAAAACATACATGGTTTGTTCATCAAAATCGAGAAAAAACGTAATCCCTTCAAAAAGATTTTTATGTTGACTCTTCTTATTAGCAAGAATATGACAAGGCGATACTTCAATCTTGATCCGTATTTTTTCAACATACACACATTTACTGAAATATTGTTAAGTTTTTTAAATTTTAACACATCTTTAAGTTTCACTGGAAATTATATATCACCAAAGTTTAATTGATCTTCATAAATACGATAATAATTTACTCTGTAGGAATTACTTTCACTTGGATATAAACACAGGCTTTTTCGACTGTATTAATTTGAGAAGTTTAATATAAGAACTACCCTTGAAAGGAGAATATTTCTTGATTTTTATAAACAAACTGATAATACTTTTCAGCGTCCATCCAGAATCTCTTTCCTGAAATTCTTCAATTTGTTTAAGAATGTCACTTTATATGTTTTCACCAAACCATTCTTCTAAATCCGTTGACTGGAATACTGTGGCACTTTCAGTTGTAACAAAATCAGAATTCACTTTCACAGCATTGTAGTTTTCTAACCACATACATATCTGATCTTTAAAAAGCTTCAGTGAATTATTTAAAACACTTAGATTATGTATGTGACTGATGTTTATAATTACACCTGTCCTAATTCGGGTTTGAAAAATAAATTTAACATCTAACCATTCAACTCTTGTTTCTTTTGTTGCATGCGCCTGAAGACTTCCTCCTCGCTGAAGATGTTGTTCAAATTCAACTTGAATGCAGGAAAGATGTATCATGCAAGGTTGGCACTTCTGTTTCTCTCCTCTTGTCAGATTAGTATCAGTCATTTCATTATTCAATTCTTTCAAAGTAAAATTACACATATTTAACCAAAAACGTATATCATTTTTGCTTAAATCACTTACATTGTGTAAAGTTTCACGAAGTAACTGCACAATTTTTTCAAAAAAATTAAACGAAGTCATTTTTTCACCTTAATATAAAACTTTGACTTGTTTAACGTTAAGAATACTGTGCTCTCTTAAGAAATTCTCTTTCCTATTTAAAGATAAAGCAAACGAAAGAAAAGGTGGCAAATTTGAATGAGTTTTGTAAACGTTAAGTGGAAGAAGAGGAAGGGATGAATTTTCTTCTAACTAACCAAAAGTCACCATTTTATACCTTCCAATCAAATAGCAGTATTTTGTTTTCGTTGTTAAGTTTTCAAGCTACGTGAGGTGGAGATTCATGGTTTAAATCAGGAAATTAAGACTTTTTGTTACATTCTTAAAGATCGCTGCGACTTGTAAATATGGTTCGAATACGTGACTACGACTTTATGTTTCAAAATGATACATTAAAATTTGCGGAAGAAAAAATATATATTTGCGATATTCAAGAATTCCAAAGACTATCTGAAGATGTTTACACTTTTAAAGAAATTAGTTTTTTTAATTTGATAAAATCTGCTTTACCGACTGCCTATCTCTTGAAACTTCTATTACCTTGGGAAGAACTAACTCAAGAAGAAAAATGCATGAATCAATGGCTAAAGAGGTATCACCATGGGATAGCATGAGATTCAAGAGATATTGACTGTCATCAACTTCAAAAAAATTTTTAAATCTGCTCACAAGGAGTTAAGAAAATTTATGTTGAAGGGTTACAGAAAGTGTAGAGGTTGTCAAAGTTCATACAAAATGTGTATGCTTCTCCACATTTTTCCATACTTTTCTAATGTATGTACACTCACAATCTTATTTTTTCTCTTTTTTCAGCTCAATTGCAAACATAGAGGATTTAGGATATACATCAATGAAGAAAATAATGAGTGAAAGGCAGTACGTCTGCTTTAATCACAATCTATGTGTGAGAAGATTACCAACGTGCGCAAGTACAAAATGTAATTTTTGTGCGAGCTTGGATGATTAATTTTTTAAATGCCAAATACAGTCAAGATGTATTACATGTGTAAATTATATATTATAAAGTAAATTAAAAATAAAATTTAGAATAAACATATTATTAGTGTTATTATTTATTTCTATTCATGAAAACGATTATAAAATATAATAAATTATTAGTATAACCAATTTAAATGGTTTATTTTAAAAATTAAGCAAAAGTGAGGTTTGGAAGCTTTGATATATTTTCGATTCCTCTAGTTTTCTTTCATTATTTTTACTTTTTGATAATCAATATTTATTTTTTTATGGTTAATAAATTGTAAGACTAAATAATTCTGTGTTAATTTAAATTATGTAGTCAATTAACAAAAGCTACATATTTATATCGTGCTGTGCGGCTGCAACAAATTTTGAAAATCAAATTTACTTAATAAGTTGTTTTTTAAACAGCAGTCGATATTCGGTCTTAAAGAAAAGAGTGAGATTCATCTTTCTCGCAGCTGACGATCTTTATTTTGATAAACCCAAACTTTTCTGCGGTCGAATTACTACATTACGGTACAAGGGTGTATAATTGAGTCCGTTTATCGTATACTACTTTTTAAACGCCAAGAGTCTTATTCTGATTTTAGGGCGTAAGAAATTCCAGCGGACGTATAGCATTACTTTACTCCCGCCTACGTAATTTATATTTTTCGTTGGACACAAATTTTACACTCGCTATTTTAAGGTATTTATTTTACGCCTTTATATTTGAATATATTATTTTAAACTAGCGGGTATAAAATTATAATGTGTGTAACATTTAATTGGATGTAATACGATAATGTAAAAATATTGTGTTTAAGTGAGACTGGAAATTAAGTAGGCAGACGTAAAATTCGACGCCAGGGTAAAGTAATTTATTTTAGTCCCGCTAGAATTATTTACGCTCTAAAGTCAGAATCAGGCACTTTATGCCCGCTTAGCATGCGGCTAAAGTCAGATTTTACGCTAGATGCTTTAAAAGAATATTTTTAAAAATATCAATAACTTTTCTAAGAAAAATTGAGTTTGTATCGATATCCTCTAACTTCTAGAAGCTATACCTTTTATTAGAAATATTATTATCTACAATTTACAAACATCTTTTAATCCATGTATTGTCTTATTTCTATAGACATTATTAAACATTTAATTTATTTACTGTTTTGTCAATTTATATTATATATTAAATTAAATTAATAGCATCTTTGATGCGTCGTTCTGTAATTCAAATCGAAGAAAGCAAAATTAATAATTGTAATATAACTAAAATTACATAAATAAATTTCAAACATCACAAAAATAATTCAGATCTTTATAAAAATAAATAACAGTTAATTACACATATTAATTAAAAGGTGGTCAGAAAAAAATCGTACATGGTTAATACTGAAAAAAAAATTAATTTCCTCGCTCAGTGCTTTTAGAGACACGTTAGCGATGAATCTTAATTAAATCGAGTACAGAGATAACCATAGATATATACATAGAGGTATACATAGTTATTTAATCTAATTTTGTTGCATAATTGGTAATTATCATTACAAATTTATAATAAATTAATTTTAATACTTATATTATGTTTAACAATTTTTTGGAGTATTAACAGTAATTTCTTATTGATATAATTAGACATACTAGCCATCCCAATTACCTAACACTTCCCCACTAAGCACAATAAAAGCAGCATCGTCGATCCTCTGATTTTTCTCAGCAGAGATGCAACAGGTTCAGGAGAGACATAACACTGCTTTCAGAAGAGGCATCGTACTAAGAATCAAATTCTCAGCAGCATACGACGGTTCAGGGTGTCACACTGAACAGCAATAAACAGCAGCAAAGAACTCCAACAGCTGTAAAATAATAATTAATGAGAAGTGATCTTAATTAGGAGGACAAGGAAGAATATAGCTGTATAGAGCACTGACGGCTACATGCAAAGAGAAGGATTGATAAGTGAGGTTATGGTAACCCTAACATTACCATAACCCTCGAATACTAGCTATTTTAAAATAATAAGGACTCCCTCAGAAGTTAGTTATTTACGTTGAAAGCAACCAGAAATCCTTGCAGCAACATAACAACCAAGAAATACAGCAAAAGTTGGACCGACGCGCATCATGAGAGCGAAGATCCGAGTATCGGACATTCTGTCTACACCTGTAACAAAGAGAACCAATCAGCCAATAAACGAATAGGAACGGGACGATATTAAATAGTTAACTCGCAAACAGCAATACCAGGAACAGCGTTCTCTTCGTAACAAGCAGCAGCCATCACGGCAAGCCGTTCTCATCGCATTCGCACGGCCGTGAGCACTCACTGTACGATGCCCGCGAGACAACGGCGGCCAACAGATGACTCGATGCGACAAGCTGCGTGTGCACGTCGGGTCCGACCGTTATCGCCCGATATTATATCGAGATATTGTGTATGCGTATGTGAGAGCCGCATCGAACAGCAAATTCTGGAGATGATCTCCATAGAGCAAAGGTGGGTGCACGCCCTTGCAGCGGGTACTCCGCAATCTTTCTTCTTTCTTTCTTTCTTTTTTTTCTTTCTTTCTTTCTTTCTTTCTTTCTTCCTTTTCGAAAATGTGCTTTTCCTCGCTTCCTCTTCTCCCCCTTTTGAGCGCATGCGCAGTACACGTTTCGGACCCGCGACAGAAGTTGATCATTCTGTCAACTGCATTTTTTTTTTTAATTTGATATAGCATACAAAAATATTAATAATGGCATGGTTTATGTTTTAAATAAAAAATAATTTACGTAAGAACTTTAATACACTTTATGGTTTATAATTATAACAAAGATAAATGTATTTACATTAAAGTAAAACACTAATAAAAGAGTATAAATGTTAGTAATGAATAGATAATTAAGTTGTAGAACACGATAATTACCTGAAAAATAGGAAATATTGTAGTCATTCTACTAACGTCGAGAAAATACATTCATTTTTATCATAAATGTTAAATAGCGGGTAATTATCTATTTATTACTATTGCCTTTAGTTATTTATGAATTTCTTATTCAACCTAAATATAATTATTCTTGCTATAATTATAAACAATATAGTGTATTATAATTCTTATGTAAATTATTTTTTATTTAAAACATAAACCACGCCATTGTTAATATTTTTGTGTGATATATCAAATTAAAACATGAATCATAAAAATCGGACCATTAGATCCTGAGATATCACCAAATTTTTCCGCTTTTTCAAATATAAAATGCAGCTGACAGACTGATCAACTTCTGTCGCGGATCTGAAACACATACTGCGCATGCGTTCCTATTTTTTTCTTCATGTGTCGGTTGTAAAAAAGAACGCACTGCCGCTTTTGTTAATAACTTAATTGAAATACTGTAGTTTATTGCTATTTTTTGTCAATTCTGATAGTTTAACTCTTGATTTGAAGTATCTGTAAATTTTAGCTCTTTATATAAATAAACAAAGTCACAATTATTGTTTGAAAAAAAAATGATCTCTGCTCCAGAGTATCATATAGCAATCAGTAACAGCTTAACATTTGCAGAAAAATCCTAGTAATTTAATGGTCAATATGTCGAATCGATATAAAAATGTTTTTTATGGTATTTTTATTTGTTAAGACACCTCAAATTTCAAAGTCATTTTTAAACAATTTGCTATTAAAGAATCAACCATTTATAATTTAATCAATCATTTATAGTACGTTATCGCACAACTCTTAAAGAGTAAAATAAGCCGAAACACGAGTATGTAGGATACTTGTACGGAATAGATATTAGTTTTTCCGGAAACGTCTTTTTACATAATAAATAGAATTGTTTAAAAACTACTGAATATTTGGGGATAAAAATTATATCTGTTTTTAAGCTAACAAAGATCTTTAATAATTCCTATATAAAAATATTTAGAAGCAATACTTAGTAAATTATATAAAATTGAAAAAATGGCTATTATTGACAGTTTTTTGTTTATTGCAAAAAAACTAATAAATTTAATCGAACGTAGCAAAACTACCTTTGTAAATAATTTAAAGGCCTATAAATAAGTATTCTTTACTTTTTTCAAAAGGACTAGCGATTTCAAAGTTATAAGCGAAAAACCTGTCGTTTTTTGTACTTTCTCCAATTATTTAAACAATGTTCTACCACCTGTAACTGACCGCAAATATATACCCCAATATCCTGATACCATCCCCTACAATTTCCAATAATAAAACTGCCTCTTAAAATTTTTTTTCAAAATGACTCTTTTTGAGCCTAATTTGCCTGGACTAGCAGGCGAGTACTTTTTCATATAAATTCACCGCTATCGTAAGCGGCTGGCGTCTAAACCATTCTTCTTATTTATTATAATAAATTATTACTATTATTGTTTACTTATTGTTTATTTCACCTTTGACCCCATGCCCTGAACCTCAGCGTGATCGTTATAAATACAATTAGTTTGATTATGGGCACAATAATAGGGAAGAAGTGGATATTGCACATACTCTTAATCTCTTTGCAAATTATGCTTATTAATTATTCATTTTGCTTTCTTTGTTTTCTATTGCAGAACGAGGCATCAAAGATGCTATTAAATCGTATGTTACGCAGAGTAGCGAATTTACATTTAATAAAGCATTCAGATGTGCTAGTCTTCCTAAGTCACGATGAAATATACTAATGTAAATTGTAATGTAAATTGACGAAACAGTAAGCAAATTAAATGTTTGTCTAAAGTAATAAGACAATACATGTATAAAAGTATGTTTGTAAATTGTTGATAATAATGTTTCTAATAAAAAGTATAGCTTATTGAGGGTGGAAGATATCCATCGTAACACCGCAAAATTGCTTTGATCATTAATATCGAAAAAACCCCAACTTCTAAATAAACTGCATGAAGGACAATAAGTAACTCAATAATAAATATTTCCTAATAAACAATTCTTTTTTATTATTTCGAACGCAAAAATATTTTTTTAGGGATTACTTATATCTTTTGATTATTTATAGGGGGTCTTGCTGATGATCACGACGTTTTACACTTTTTAACCACATCTTTGCATTCGCCTGGTAAACACATAGTAGAAGATTATAAAGTTGCTAATGAAGAAGAGGCAAAGCTCACTCAAGAGTATCAAGATTATCAAAAAAAACTTGATCTACAGAGAGAAACTTATCGCAAGTAAGTTTATACATACATTTTATACAATTTCTTTTGTGACTGTTGCTATACATTGCTTCATAATAAAAATAAAAATTCTATTTATATTTGTATAGTGAAACATCGCATTAATGAATTTGAATATACGTTTATAGTGAACGAGCAACATGCTTTTTAATTTTGTTACATTGCGTTATTTGCCGTACGGTAAGATTATTTGTAAATTTTATAAAGATGAAAATAAAATGTCTAAAAATGTACTAAAATTATACATTCCAGTTTTCTTCTTTGAAGCCCATTACTTGTGATAGTTAATACTGAAACAAGAGTTTTATTTGATTCGAGATCAAATCAGTTTTGTCTAGTCGTTATTAATAGTACTCGCGAACGTTGTCTTGATTCGATTGTATCTCTTGACCATATACTAGTAGTTCAATATCCAAAGATTCGCTAAATTAAGCAGTTTGATATACCATCAAAAAACTCTGGATCCACGTTCGCGATCGATTCGTGATTTAATTTCTCCCTATTATATTATATTTTTATTTTTATTAGTAAAGGTATTAGAAATAATTAATGTATACATTTAGGAATAAAGTTTACATATACACAATTATCAGTTATTGTCAATATCTATCATTTCATATTCATACAAAAATTTCTTTATATATTGTAAACAATATTATAAAATTTTTTATTTTAAAATATCAATTATTTATAATATCAACTATTATTTCTTTTCACTATCTATTAACAACAAATACTAGACTAACAAGGAGAGTACTTGACCTACGCGAAACGAATCTTGTCCTAACTTTGATATGTCTTTAGTAATATAAGAATATGAAGTTACTACTTGCCAATGGCCACTTTGACGTAAGTTATTTAACATCTAATAATAATTTCAATGAAAATCGCTTCCACTTTCTTCGCTTGTAACTCCGAAGAAAAATTGAGTTCAAGTAGATCTGATTTGAAAAAAAGCTTAAATTGTTTCCCGGAGGTCAAGTACTCCCCTTGTAAGCTAAATTGTTAAATCATTCGAAAAAGTACGAAAACCATGTTTCTTATTATATTTTGGAATCGTTGGAAAAAACTAAAAAATACTTATTTGCGGATTTTACAAATATCTTCAAAGTTAGCTCAGCTAAGATTGATTTTAATAGTTTTTTTTGAAACACTGAAAAAACCGTCAGTTTTAGCCATTTTTTTCAATTTTATACAATCTAAGAAATTTTGCTCTTAAATACTTTTGGTATAGGATTTATTAAAGGTACATGTAGGCTTCAAAAGTTGTATATTATTTCTAAAAAATAAGTAATTTTTAAACAATTCTATTAGTTATGTAATAAATATCTCGCGAAAACTTTAGTTGTACTGAATGCAGTTATCGTACGTTCTTATTTTTTGAGCTTATTTTATTCCCTAAAAGTTGTACTATAACATACTATGCCGAACGATAAAATCATCTTACCTCCTTCGTAATAATGCAAGGGCAAGTTTCAGATCTAACAAGGAGAGTTTCACATCTCTGGGAAACGGATATTTACCAAACTCTAGGATATGTTTAGTACTATAAAAATATATAGAAGTTTAGAGTTTTAGACTCTAGTGCTCATTTTTACGATAGATACAAGCAAATAACGAAAAATCTCGTAAAAAAACCCTTGACTTTGATCGTTTATAACTCGGAAACAAATAAGTGTAGGCTTCCAAACTCAAATCCAAACGAAAGCTGAGATCAAGAAAATTGGATCTAAAGAAAGCTTTATTATATTTATTTTCCATAAATACATGAAAATTAGTGATTTTATGAGCTTTATGAGGCATAACTTTTACCAGTGGTATTGACCAATAATCTAATCACCGTCATTCGAAAGCTCTTGAAAAATGTGATCTTTTGAGCGATGTTGGATCAAAATCAATAGTGGCGTGGTGGCCTTTTTTGATAAACAATTTTTTTTTATATTTCCGAGTGTGCGATCTCTTCGAGATTTTAAAATTGTAACCTGGGTAGATAAGTTTTTAAAAAATCAAGATTTTGAGATAAATGGCTTTGAAAATAGCTATTTTATAAACAACTTGAAAAATTTCCATTATTATGGTGGAATAACTCTTAGTCAAATTATTTTCAACCCCCAAATTTTTTTTCTATTTTCTGGAAGATATTTGCGGTCTGTTTTCAAAATTTGGTGCGTCTTAAAATATTCATCATAACACTTGACGCGAGATAGCCCACACATATATATATACATATATATATATATATATATATATATATATATATATATATATATATATATATATATAAATTATAACAGGGTGCACGTATTCGATGCACAGGAAATCTCCGCACCGCTGCGATCAGCTGTCTCACCATACAGCTGATAAATCGGTAAAATCACCTCTCGGGACGACCGGAGCTAGCCTCAAGCTCCGAGTGACGTTGTCGGCCCTGTGTACAATGTATGTACTTACCTAGTACACACTTATCTCGGTTGACATATATTATTCTTCGTCGATACTCGTGCTCGGCTCCTCAGATATGTGTCGTGCGGAGCAATGCACGACACCCGCGGTGCATGGCAGTATTCGCATCGGGGAAAGGGAGTGATCACATGTTAATTGAACGTTACTCGAATTTATTATATAAAATGTAAAAGGGGGAGAATATTACAATAAGACGAGCCAAGGCAAGGTTAAATCTTGGCAAATAAGATTAATTGGATGAACTACTAAAATATAAAGTACAAGGTCGCGTATATGTGTGTGCGCTTGCCGCAATATATAAACAAGTCGCGCACCGGTATAAACAAGTCCTGGACGTATATTAAGGGGGGAGCCTGCTTTAGAGGCTTCAAAAAATCGTTTTTTTTTTTGCCTAAATCTCTTCCTAAACTATCCAAGAATATGTCTCTAAAATTTCAGAACAAAATTCGGAAAATTTTCGGTGATACAGAAGAAATAGTGAGCAAGCGTCGAGCAGGTATCCGAGCGTCCGGGCCGCCCCTCCATCTATTGTGTATATTATAATGGAAACGGACTAACGGTTCTTCAAAACGGTTTAACTGTTTATAGAAGATCTCTATGAAGCTATGGGAGGGGTAAAAATGTTATTGTAACGGTATATATGAGCTGGCAACGTCGGCTCGAACAGAGCTACATTTAGCTTTACTGTTCAGTTTAAATTTGTCTCTCAGTACGTGAGCATCTTAAAAATATGGAAACCTATCCGAAAATGAGCAAATCTTCGAGTGAGCGTAGTGCAAGGCCACGGAAGCACAAATTCTACGGCAATCAATTTGTGAATGTTTCTTCATCGGACGATGGAGAAGTTAATACCAGCCGCAGTGAGCAGAAATTGGCATCAGTGACTACGGACGACGTTATAGTTTATCCGTCTCATTGTTACCGCATAATCGAGTCTGTGTCTGTGTTTTTAGCAATTTCGGAGTTAGTTATTTGCAATTTGTGTAAGCAAAAAATAACGTTCGCCGAAAGCAACCATCGAGGTTTAGGATTTAAAATTATTTTGTCGTGTCGCTGCGGTAAATGAGAAATCGAATCCGGACCGTTGATTCACACCGGATACGAAATCAACAGAAGAATTGTGTTCATCATGAGGCTTTTGGGTGTCGCACGAGAAGGCATAAATATTTTTTGTGGTCTTCTGGATTTATCTCAAGGCATAGGCTTAGCAAAATCGACGTATGACAAAATCGTGGAACATCTGTATACAGCATCGAAAACGATGTTTGAAAGTGCGTGCAAAAGTGCTATCGAAGAAGAAAAACAACTAAATGTGCAAAATGAAAGACCAGCTGACCATTTGAAAGTTTCCGGCGATGGATCGTGGAAAAAACGTGGATTCACTTCTCTGTACGGTTTAACTACACTTATTGGCTACTACAGTGGCAAAGTGATTGATCTCGATGTTAAAAGCGGATATTGTCATACCTGCACTCTCAAGAAAAATGCGTTAACGACAACGAGTATGAAGAATGGTATGAAACCCATAAAGATAATTGTTCTTCGAATCACGCAGGCTCCGCCGGAAAGATTTGGAGTAATGTATAGCAATTATATTGGCGACGGCGACTCCAAAACATTTCTTGGCATCGTGAACAATAATCCATACGGCGACAAGTGTACAGTGACTAAAAACGAGTGTGTGGGACACGTACAAAAGCGCATGGGTACTCGTCACCGCAACAAGAGAAAAGAACAGAATCTCGGTGGAAAAAAGCGGCTCACAGAGACTGTAATAAAAAAACTAACAATGTATTACGGTCTCGCGATTCGAAGAAATGTAAACTCTGTAGAAGGTATGAGAAGTGCAATAATGGCGACACTTGATCATTATTGCTCTACAGATAAATTGCCTCGCCACGACAACTGCCCCGAAGGCGCCGAAAGCTGGTGTGAATGGCGCAAAGTAGAAGCAAAAAATACTTTGGCTGATTTTAAACATCCACCGCGCCTAATTGACGACGATATTGAAAAACATATTCGTCCTATATACGAGGAATTATCAAAGGACGATTTATTAACAAGGTGCTTGGGTGGACACACGCAGAATGCTAACGAGTCATTCAATTCAACCGTATGGCGCATGACGCCCAAACACCTTCATTCGGAGTTTAAAATAGTTCAGACTGCTGCTTTTATCGCTGGAGAGATGTTTAATGAAGGCTACAGTGCAGTATTAAAAACTATGCACTTATTAGACTTGAAAATTGGGCTCCAGTGCAAAAATTTTTGCGATAAAGCGGACGAGGAGCGCATCACGCGTCAAAACAGGCGCGCCTCATTGGAGACCAAAGAGGCCAGAACAGCCCGTCGAATGGAGCAATTGACCGAAAACCAATTTTTTGAAGAGTCTGAAGGGCAGTTATATGGAGCAGGAATCGCTGATTAGCATATTAATAGGGTAAGTTCAAGAAATTTACCATTTTTTGTGAACGAAAACTTTGACACGCGATTTCTCGGATTTCTATTTTGACGATTTTTTCAAATTGGCGAGCAAGATAGGAAAAAAAGTAAAGGTCCTATCGAAACGGGTCGATAGCATTGTATTCAGGATTAAATTCTCTTCTGGGTGAACCTAAAATACCTTAAGAAAGTTAACATTAACTCGGTTTTTAAACGATCTGAAGTGAATTTTTTTTTTTTAAAAATGCATTTTTTTTAATCTGCGAAAAAATGTTGAATTTTTCACTTTTTGTTGAATGTTCTTGGTTCACCTAGGAATGACACTATTGAAAATTAAAAATTTCTTTGGTTTTTTTGTTTCAGATGAAAATTGCGACCTGCATCTTGCTCGCCACAGAAAAAGTGCACACTCGAGGCGCCTTCGCGAATTTCTTGTAGCATGAAGAATATCTCATGTATGGTAATAAAAAAATTTAATAAATAAGAATAAACCCTAAAAGTTTCATTTTAATCAGACATTTCTTTCCTTCCCAATAAAATCCTCGAAAATATCGATTTTTTGAAGCCTCTAAAGCAGGCTCCCCCCTTAAGTTAGCGGGCCCACTTGCGAATTATGCAACTTTTTTCTACCAATTAATTGCCGCAACATAGCCGCAATTTAGCCGTTAAACTATTGTTTTTTCCGCTTCTTTATTTTATAAAAAAAACGAGGGGGTCTGCTAACTTCAAATGAAAGTTAGCGGGCCCCACATCAGAAAACCGGTTAGCAATATCAGTGGAGTAATCGTATTAGGACCAAAAATTGTCGCTTTTTTAGCCGTTGAAGATTACCTAAAAATATATAAGTTTTATCACGTTTTGACAGATATTTTAGAGTATTAAAGTTTTAACGCAGTGGGCCCGCTAACTTGAAATGGCTGCCGATACGAAACAAATTATCTTATCGTAATCTTCTCATCCTCTCCTTGGGTAACCTTCTGTATATGCGCGCCTTAGCGCTCACGGCTACTATATCTATACGCTGTTTAAGTTTGGTACTTATATTTAAGTTGTACCTCTTGGTGAGGTGGAGGGGTCGGCTTAGGGTTATGGATTTATTTATTTTACTGTGTACCGTTTTAATTTTTATTAATTATTAATTATTAATTTGAAATTTTGATTATTTTATTTATTATTTATATGATAAATGAATTTATTGATCTCCACAAGCCAAAGAAATATTCCTCACAACTCAAGTAAGACGGACTGTTTTAATACCAGCCACTATAGAAACCTCACAGGATGAGTGTTTGAAAGAAGACTAAGACAAGCTAAGTCAAAAAAAATATATAAAATTTAATTGATTGTAATATAAAATTAATAAAATCTTAAAAAGACGGAAAAAAAAATAAGAAAAGAAAAGAAAATTTATTGTATTTCGCCCTGAGTATGCCTGGTGGGCTCACCAGTAGAGTCCAGGCATCTCGTCTCTAGATACAGATGAAAGATATACAAATTTTTGAAAATCAGCTCTATCCCGACGAGGAAGACATGGGTTATATATGCCCTACCAATAGCAAACTTTCATATTTTATTTATTATTTATTAGGTACTTATTCGGACACATGAAAAAATAGTTATGGGCCAAGAATTGTAAATCATACTTTTAGGTTATAATATTAATGAGGGATGAATCATACCTCCGGTCCTTCTGATAACCTTATAATGATCATCCCTCATTAATATTATAACGTAAGAGTGAATTAATTCCCGTAGAAAGGTTAGCGCGGATATTGGAATATTGAATATAGGGTTATTGGTTTTATGAGCGTTATTCTATCAAATAAGCTAAAATATAATAATCCTATTCAAATCTATATGATTAGATCACTGCATATAATAATTCGATAATTATCAATTTAAAACCTGTTATATAATTAATTATTGAAATATTTATAAATGAGTAAATTTGTATAATAAAAATGTATCGAATAATTAAATAAATTACCCGAATAAGTAAATAGGAACCCAGACCCTTTGGGTAACGGTTACGCATACGCGCGCCTTAACGCTCACGGCTACCGTAACTATCGTATCCGGACGTTTCGTCACAGGACATTTCATCGTCGGACGTTTCATGACGAACTTTTCATTGCATGGACCATTCATCGTAAGGACTTTTCATCGCACGGACTTTTCATCTCAACGACTTTTCATTGCATGGACTTTTTATCGTAATGATGGAATTTTCAATACATTACATTATCCAAATCCGTCGAGTTTACGGGATACGTGTTCAAAGATACTTGTTTTAATGAACACTTATTTAAATTATTTTTTTGTATAAATGCAGATTAATATTGTATTTCTGATCATCAAATATTATATTTATTTTCCTAAAAGTAATGTATTTCAAAAATGAATAAAAAAAAATGTTAAATTGAAACGTTACAATTATTTAAGAATTAATTTTCCTTTTTTAATTTCCCCTCTTTAATTGGTTATTGGGTATTAGGGATATGGGATATTAGGGTTATTGGGTATTAGGGATATTGGATATTAGGGTTATTGGGTATTAGGGTTATTGTGTATTGGAGTATTGGGTATTGGGGTATTGGGTACGTTCGTACAATGAAAATTCCATCTTTCCAATGAAAAGTCCGTGTGATGAAAAGTCCTTGCGATGAAAAGTCCGTGCGATAAACAGTCTGTGCGATAAATAGTCCGTGGGATGTAAAGTCCGTCATGAAACATCCGACGATGAAATTTTCTGCGACCAAACGTCCGTGACCCGTAACTATACCCTGTTTAAATTCGGAACTTATATTTGAGCTGTTCTTTCTGGAGGGGGAGCTTTAGGTTAAGGATTTTTTTATTTTAATATCAACTGTTTATATTTTTATTTAATTTTTAATTTAGATTTTTAAATATTGTATTTTATAATATATTTGGAAAAAAATTATTTTCTTGATTCAGATGATTTAAACCTTGGTTATGCCGATTCTCGTTACCCCTCATTTTACTGCACTGACTGACCCCACAGGCTTTTCTAACCCTATTAGAACCCGAGTTATAAAAAAAGGCTAGCTTAAACAAAAACTGGCCAAACTAGGTGTTAAAATGCATGAGTAGTAATTAGTAAAAAGGTAGTAAAAATACTATCATGCTTTTTTTTAAATTCTGCTATAAAGATCCGTACAAATTAATGGACCATATTACTTACCCATTCTTCACTAAATGTAATTTTTTTGTGCTACTAAACGTCCACATGCATTTACTCGGGTTTCGTGTTTCCCAATTTTTTATTTATCTTAAAAAACATAATAAATATTATATTTTCATATTTATAACAATGACATTTGTTTATGGCCAGAGACGACAAATTTTGAGCTTAGCTATCTTATTGCTGCCCCTTCATGGTCATTTACAGCTGGTCCTGCTATCTAGATATAATTTTGTCAGACCATACCGGTTTTTTTAAAAAAACGTCCGCAGCAAATTTTTGGTTTTCACTGATAATTTACGGATACATTACGGCAAATTATCCATGTTTTTTTAATTTTAAAAAAGTTGTCCTGCCAGCTTGAAAGGCGTTTAGTTAGCAGAGATTTTTAATTTTGACGTAAGTTTTTGATAGTTTCTAATGCGTTGTAACTTGCTGAAAAACAAATTAAAATATGGAACGAGTGAACCTTGGTTCATATATGAATTAAATAACAGAACACAACTGTTTTTATTATTACATAATTAATTTACGAATAATTTAAGGATGATTTACGGCAAATTATTCATAGCTTATTTTTTTATTTTATAAAAATTGTACTGCCAACTTGATCGAAGTACGGCAGCCATTTCAAGTTAGCGGGCCCACTGCGTTAAAACTTTAATACTCTAAAATATTTGTCAAAACATGATAAAACTTATATATTTTTAGGTAATCTACAACGGCTAAAAAAGCGGCAATTTTTGGTCTCAGTACGATTACTCCACTGATATTGCTAACCGGTTTTCTGATGTGGGGCCCGCTAACTTTCATATTAAGTTAGCAGACTCCCTCGTTTTTTTTATAAAATAAAGAAGCGGCAAAAATAATAATTTAACGGCTAAATTGCGGCTATGTTGCGGCAATTAATTGGTAGAAAAAAGAGTTGCAAAATTTGCAAGTGGGCCCGCTAACTTAATATACGTCCTGGCCAGGACTTACTTGTACATGATCGAGCACCTAGCGAACTGCGTCCTTCGTCCTCTCTCTATCTTGCGAACTCCTTGCTTCGTCCTCCGTCTTTCTCTCTCTCTCTCTTTCTCGCCTTCGATTTTCTCATTCGGGAGTTGATGCGTCACGGGGCCCTTGCGGTCGCGTCTTCCTGCCTCTCTCATAGGCGAGACGATACTGCCGGTATGTCGTGCACACCGACTCTCCGACGGGCTCGCGCATGCGCCTTACGCGTCTTCGACGGTAATCTCACGCGATATGTATGATTTTCGTCTCGCGTGGACCGTTTACCGTTACAATATAGGTAGGAGACTCCATGTGAAGTGATCCCGTTAAAAAATAGAATTTTGTTTTAATTTATGGAATCAGTAAAAAACTACTTAAATAGAATATAGCTACATTTTTAGACCTGAATTTCAATTAGTACCAGAGCTATAGCCAATCAAAAAATCGTATTTTTTTTTTAAATTGATTTTGACCATTTATATTTTTTGTAACGGGGTGGGTACTGGGGAATCTAAGGCCCCCGGTTAGGCACAATCTGTCCCAACTTGCCAACTTAAGTGTACAGTCCCACGATGCGGCCGGGAATCACTTTGAATTACCGTGCAATGCTGTTAACAACGTCAAACAGCTCGTTTGACTCTAATATTGTGTGTTGGGCCCTATGCCCAAAATTGCCAACTAGAATAAACGCCAAAGAGGGCGGGATTCGTGGGAGAGGACTATGACCGGTAAAACGTTATCAACAATCGAGATATTATGTTAATTGGCGAGAAAGATCGTCTCGCCGAGTCAATTTTTTAAATAAACAGTCACGTAATAATAAATTAACAATTAACAATTCGAGGGGAGTCGTACCGCTGACTACCACCGAGGTCAGCGCGAAAACAAATCGTTTATATATATATATATACATATATATATATATATATGGGTGGCTCTGTGACATCGAAGATGAAAAAAATAAATATTGCTATAACTGTGGGAATATGTTTTAGAGGTAGCCAGTAGTTCTCCTGAATTTTTTCAGATTTTTTCGGGTCCATTATTTTAAGTTACAGAGAGTCAGAGTTGACATTTTAGCACTTTTTTGCATTATATGCCCATTTTCACGAATTTGTAGCTCCCAGGGGATGCGTTTTTCATTAAAAACATAAATAACTTTTTTTTTTAATTTTCTGAATTTTTCATTAAAAATACTTTTAAAGTCATAAATGTATGCTGTCACACTTTTGTAAGCCAGATAAACCTTAAATATTGAAAATCAGCAATTCTTGTCCGGACTCTGGAAACCTAATGCTGTAAAAGATGTCTTTTTATAGTCAGAAACTGCCTATAAGTTTCCAGAGTGGGTCTAAATCATGAAGATCAATTATGGTCAAAATATCCGGGAAAAGTGCCCGAAATATTAATAGAAACTAGCCATATTACCTCGGTCGCTAACGCTCCCTCGGTTGAATCACATTTTTGAGGCTAGACATTGATTATAAAGTGTACATTTATTTTATTATATAATATACAATTATTATATTATATTATATAAGATACAATTATTTTATTTTATTTTCAAACCAATTTTTTTCATGTGCTTTAAACTACTAACTAAAATTTGTTGTTATATTATTAAAACAAATAAAAATATATTATAAATTATTTTATTTTAAAAAATGTATACAATTTATTCCTTTTACTCATCATCATATTTAACTATAACAGTTTATTTTCGAATGTTGGTTTGTATTATTTTCTCTCTGCATTTACAGGCTTGAGACTGTCATATAATGAACGTAAATATAATGTGTATTAAAATTTTCAAATATTTGATTTTCTAACATATATATATTTCAAAATTATGTAAGGTATAATACGTAAATATTTTAAAATTGATAAAAACATACGTTCCAATATGGCTGCATTAAAAATAAAATAAATAATATAATATGGCATCTCGTATATTCGTATTTATTTTATATATTTTGTAATTTTTTGTTTCATTAATATCTAAACAAAGTTCTAAAATAATATCACTTTTTGCAGACAATGTATTCTAACAAGTATTATCAAAATATTTTTATTGATATTTAATTAATGCTATATTAGACAATTAACTATTTTAAAATTTGTATATTTTATAAATAATTTTGTCAATAAAATGTCGTTTGATGCAGACAATGAATTTTAAATTTGTTTATTTCTTCAGTATTTTAGTAAAAAAATGTCTCTTGATGCAGACAATGAATTTTAAATTTGTTTCGTTCTTCAGTATTTTAGTTAAAAATGCCGCTTAATGCACACAATGAATATTAACTTTGTTTATTTCTTCAGTATTTTAGTAAACAAATGTCGCTTGATGCAGACAATGAATTTTAAATTTGTTTATTTCTTCAGTATTTTAGTAAAAAAATGTCGCTTGATGCAGACAATCAATTTTATATTTCTTTATTTCTTTAGTATTTTAGTAAAAATATGTCGCATGATGCAGACAATAAATTTTTAATTTGTTTATTTCTTCAGTATTTTAGTAAAAAAATGTCGCTTGATGCAGACAATAAATTTTTAATTTGTTTATTTCTTCAGTATTTTAGTAAAAAAATGTCGCTTGATGCAGCAATGAATTTTAAATTTGTTTATTTCTTCAGTATTTTAGTAAAAAAATGTCGCTTGATGCAGACAATGAATTTTAAATTTGTTTATTTCTTCAGTATTTTAGTAAAAAAATGTCGCTTGATGCAGACAATGAATTTTAAATTTTTATTTCTTCAGTATTTTAGTAACAAAATGTCGCTTGATGCAGACAATGAATTTTAATTTGTTTATTTCTTCAGTATTTTAGTAAAAAAATGTCGCTTGATGCAGACAATGAATTTTAAATTTGTTTATTTCTTCAGTATTTTAGTTAAAAATGCCGCTTGATGCAGGCAAAGAATTTTAAATTTGTTTATTTCTTCAGTATTTTAGTAAAAAAATGTCGCTTGATGCAGACAATGAATTTTAAATTTATTTATTTCTTCAGTATTTTAGTAAAAAATGTCGCTTGATGCAGACAATAAATTTTTATTTTGTTTATTTCTTCAGTATTTTAGTAAAAAAATGTCGCTTGATGCAGACAATGAATTTTAAATTTGTTTATTTCTTCAGTATTTTAGTAAAAAAATGTCGCTTGATGCAGACAATGAATTTTAAATTTGTTTATTTCTTCAGTATTTTAGTAAAAAAATGTCGCTTGATGCAGATAATAAATTTTTAATTTGTTTATTTCTTCAGTATTTTAGTAAAAAAATGTCGCTTGATGCAGGCAATGAATTTTAAATTTGTTTATTTCTTCAGTATTTTAGTAAAAAAATGTCGCTTGATGCAGACAGTTGATTATTTTAAAATTTATATATTTTATAAATAATTTTGCCAATAAAATGTCGCTTAATGCAGACAACTAATATTTTAATAGTTGTTTATATCTTAAGTAATGATATATTGAAATGTTGCTTGATGTAAATAATGTATACTTGAAAAATATTCTTTATTATACTTAATTTTATCTACAAATTTTGTCTGATGCTTATATCTTATTATTTTATAATTCGTTTGCCTAATAAGTCGACCTTAAATTGATTTTTAAAAATAAAAAAAAACTATTTATGTATCAAACACTTCAGAAAAAACTATATTCGTTGTATATATTATTACATTATTATTTAAATTACTCTCATTTATATTAAGTATATCTCCTTCTGTATTAGTTAGTATCATTGACGATTTCGAATATTTTATTTTTAGATTTTTTTCATCTGTAACCTTTGATAATGCAACATATAATTGACCATGTCTAAATACAGGTCTTGGTAAATATAGACCTCCTTTTGTAAATAATTGACCTTGTGCTTTATTTATGGTCATAGCGAATCTTGGTCTAATAGGAAATTGTTGTCTAACCGTATTGAAAGGTATATCATCCATTGATGGACATAAATCTATTCTTGGAATCATCACAATTTGTCCTGAATTTTTACCTGTTATAATTTCTCCATATATAGTGTACGGTTTTAATTCTGTAATCATGAGCCTGGCACCATTACATAAACCTCCATCTAAATGCAAATTCCTAAGTAACATAACGATCATTCCTTTTTTTAATACTAATTTATGCGGTGGTAAACCATTTGGTATTAATGAATTTATAAAATCTATTGTTATTGTTTCATCCAACTTATTATTTTCATCATTAGTAATACTATCAATACTTAAATATATCTTACCGTCACCTTCAATTCTTTCAATTATTTCGTTATTAATCGCTAAATCATCACTATTTATAGGTGAAAGAATTACTTTGTCTTTAAAAGTATATAAATCGTCAATATTTATTTTATTCCCAAAAATATCGTCTATCAAATTATTAAATGTAATAAATTCTGAAGGAATTTTTATAACGTAATTATCAATTTCAAATTTTGTAATATTTTTATTTTCTCCAATATTTAATAACCACGTTTTAAACATACTGTTTGAATTGACCAATCTTAAATTATTCTTTAATGTAAGTTTTTGAAATAATTGCCATAAAGAACTACTTTTTACACATGATTCTAATATTTGAGTTCTATTTCCGTAACGAACTATAGTGTTTGTCTAAAATCGCCAGATGTTACTAATATTTTACCACCAAATGGTTTATTATTTCGACATAAATCTCAGAAAAAAATATCTATAGCTTCTAATGCATATTTACAAGTCATTGATATTTTATCCCAAATTATTAATTTAATATTTTTTAAAATTTGACCTATTTGTGAATTTGGTGAAATGTTGCATGTTGATTGTTTCTTTTAAATTAAATGATATTTTAAATGTTGAATGGATAGTTTTATCACCTATTAATAAATTTGCTGCAATACTAGTCCAAGCAACTGCTAACTCTGGTATTTTGTTTAATTTCACAAATTTTATAATAGCATTTAATAAATAATTTTTTCCACTACCACCAGGACCATCTATAAAATATAAATTTTCTTTTTTATTATCGTAAACTGCTTCTACTATTGTATCAAATATCGTTATTTATTCCAAAGTTAAAGATTTTAACAATATGTCTATGTCATTATCTTCATTTGCAGTAATATCATTATAAAACATATCATTGTGATTTTCATTATCAATATTATCAATATTAGGTAAATTAAATTGTTGCAATGTTAAATTATGTTTTGATAAAACGTTGTCTATAATTTTTACAGCCTTTTGTTCTCCTAAAATTTCAGGTAATTTAGGATCAAAGAAATGTTCTTTATACTTATTAAAAAGTTTCAAGGCATCAAAATTGTGATCTAATGATATAATGAAAGCGAAAAGTTCACATAGTGCCTGTGGAAATTGAAAATTACAATTTTCTTCTAAACATTTATCCCATTCATTATCAGTAATGATTAAACCTCTAACTATACATGCTTCATAAAATGTATCATAAACAAACCTTCGTATGAGCGTATATCTTCAAAAGATTCGGTCCCACGTACATGAAGTAATAATAATCTAAGAAAAAATCGTTCTCGATCTTTAGGATTTACATGAAAGATTCTGACTAGAATGGGTTTATTAAACTTTTTTCGCTTACTTACTTTTACTTACTTACTTTTTTAACTTTTTTTTTTACTTTTTTTGTTACTTATTTTTTTTACGATTTTTTACTTCCTTTTTTTGCATACTTTTGGTAGCATTGCGTCGATCGGTCAACCGCGCTTTTGCAGTCCTTCGCGATGTGCCCAGCCTCGTGACACCTATAGCACCGCGAGCCTTCTCGCAGCCGAATTCTGCAGTTGACCCATCCGATTTTAATTCTTCCGTTTGCAACAACTTTTTGGCAGCTGCTGTCGGGAGCTGTACGGTTGTGGATAGAGTGCCACTATATGAGCCCCTGATTTTAATGATGTCAGGTGCCACCACGTTTAGTCCGATCTTTGCGGCAATTGCCGCGGCTACCTCCTATACTGTCGTGGACTCGTCCATGTCCTTGATAGAGATAAACTCTCTGTGAGTCAGTAGCTGAATATCCGCTGTCCCACTCAAGGTGGACGAAACCACCGTCTTCAGGTCGGATGTATCAGCTTCCGGCCATTTCGAGGAGAAGTTCCCCAGCATTGGTACGCCTGATGCGGGTGACCCTGTCTCCTAGACTTGTTATTTTTAGACGAACATTTAATTCTTGTAAAAATTTTTTGTAAGAATGGTACATTTAGTTTTATTGCGAAAAAACGTGTCTTTTATGCTTATTTCGTCATTTTAATCGTTTTTCTCTATTTAAATTTATAAATATTGTTCTGACAATGGGAGTACATGGCATCCGGGAAACGAATCTTATCCTCACTTTGGTATATCTTTTGTAATGTAGCAATATGAAGAAAGCCAAGTTATTGATTGCCAATGGCCACATTGACGAAAGTTATTCAACATCTAATAATAATTTTAATTAAAATTACTTCCAATTTAATCGCTTCTAAGTCCGAAACAAATAAAGATGAACAATCAAACCAAAAGCCAGAAGAAAGTTGAATTTAAGTAGATGTAATTTAAAAAAAAAGAAGCTATAGTTGCTTCATTTGGAACAAAGTTATGATATAAATAAGAAATATTATGTAATTACATAATATGGAAGTTACCCTGTAAATTTCAGCTAAATCGGTCCAAAATTGACTGACAAGGAAAGCGTCTCAAGTTTGGGAAACGGATCGTATCCAGCTTGAAGGATATCTTTTCTAATATAAAAATATGTAGAAAGACAGAGCCGCAGACCCTAACAATCGTTTTAATTCGGCTATAACTTTGCTCCATTTAAACGGATTTGAGCGTCTTTTTTTTTTAAATTATATCTATTTTATCTCATATTTTCAATGAACTTTGGTTTGAATATCATTATTTGATAGGTTAGAAGTTAGAAGAAAAAATGATTGTTAGGGTCTGCGGCTCTGGCTTTCTACATATTTGTATATTAGAAAACATATCCTACGTTTCCCAAACTTCTCCTCTTTGTGAGTTACATACATACATGGATGCGTGTATGTATGATATACATTATATTTCGTATCTATACTTTGTCACACTGCACTGGGAATTAGGGTGCAGGTAATGTTCATAATAAAGAATAAATATATAAGAAATAATAAAGTTTATTATCTGTTCATTTAATATACTCGCGGGTGCCAGTCGCATCCTTTACGCGGGCTCGAACTCGGCTGCCATCGGCTCAGGGTGAGGGTGGGGGGGATTATGAAGGCGTAAAGCGGGCTCACTGCTGATTGCCCGGATGCAATTTGTAATCTGATGAATTGCTGGCTAGAAGGTGTAATAGTTTATATATATATGGGTGGTTCTCTGTGACATCGAAGATGAAAAAAATAAATATTGCTATAACTGTGGGAATATGTTTTAGAGGTAGCCAATAGTTCTCCTGAATTTTTTCAGATTTTTTCGGGTCCATTATTTTAAGTTACAGAGAGTCAAAGTTGACATTTTAGCACTTTTTTGCATTATATGCCCATTTTCATGAATTTTTAGCTCCCAGGGGATGCATTTTTCACTAAAAACATAAGTATGACTTTTTTTGTAAAATTTTCCGAACTTTTCATTAAAAATACTTTTAAAGACATAAATCTATGCTGTCACACTCTTGTAAGCCATTTAAACCTTAAATAGTGAAAATCAGCAATTCTGCTCCGGACTCTGGTAACCTAATACTGTCTAAAAGATGTCTTTTTATAGACAGAAACTGCCTAAAAATTTCCAGAGTAGGTCTAAATCATTAAGATCACTTATGGTCAAAATATCCGGGAAAAGTGCCCGAAATATTAATAGAAATGTATATTTGTTGCCTTATAACGATGAATCTAGTAGCATGGTCATTGCAAAAAAATTTGTGCACTTACCTTGGAATGGTAGAAAAGTATCTCCACTTGTTTGAGTATCCATCTAATCCCCTGTAAGCTGCTAAAAATACAAATATTATTATAAAATTATAAAAAATTATTTTTTTTACATTTATAATGCTGGATTTTTAGTTTTACATCCCTTACAAGAATTATAATACTAATCTGAAGGATTACTATGAAAGTATCAACATTATTATTATTATTATTCAGCAATACATTGTTTAGATTTCACAAACTTGTCACTGTCACGTTATCATTATATATCCGATAATTATATATCCGATTTATTTATATATCTTTTGTATTAAATACGTATATTCAGTTATTGTAATAATGATGTTTATATATTTATAGTAATCCTTCAGATTAGTATTACATTTCTTGTAAGGGATGTAAAACTAAAAATTCAGCATTATAAATGTTTAAAAATTAATTTTTTACATTTGTATAATAATATTTGTATTTTTAGCAGCTTACAGGGGATTAGATGGATACTGAAACAAGTGAAGATACTTTTCTACCACTCCAAGGTAAGTGCACAAATTTTTTTGCAATGATCATGCTTATAGATTCATCGTTATAAGGCAACAAATATACATTTCTATTAATATTTCGGGCACTTTTCCCGGATATTTTTACCATAAGTGATCTTAATGATTTAGACCCACTCTTGAAAATTTTAGGCAGTTTCTGACTACAAAAAGACATATTTTAGACAGTATTAGGTTACCAGAGTCCGGAGCAGAATTGCTGATTTTCACTATTTAAGGTTTAAATGGCTTACAAGAGTGTGACAGCATACATTTATGTCTTTAAAAGTATTTTTAATGAAAAGTTCGGAAAATTTTACAAAAAAAGTAATACTTATGTTTTTAGTGAAAAATGCATCCCCTGGGAGCTAAAAATTCATGAAAATGGGCATATAATGCAAAAAAGTGCTAAAATGTCAACTTTGACTCTCTGTAACTTAAAATAATGGCCCAGAAAAAATCTGAAAAAATTCAGGAGAACTACTGGATACCTCTAAAACATATTCCCACAGTTATAGCAATATTTATTTTTTTCATCTTCGATGTCACAGAGATCCACCCATATATATATATATATATATAAAATATATATATTATTATATATTTATTTAGTATATTATTATATACGAGTTTAACGTCGACCGACGGCGCGGCTGCGCTAATTGATTTCCTGGCTATATTGGCTCCTTCTTCTGGCTCGGTCTTCCTTGGCTTTGCTGGGTACGCTGCTACCAAACTGAGGATTTGGCAGCTCGCTGTCATCCAACACCTTAGCATGCTGCTTCATTGGCTCTGCGTCAGGCTCATATTTAGATTACTTCAAGAGTAATCGGTACTTCAGTGAACTCCTACTGTGTCCTGCTCGGCTGCTCCCTGTGCACTTTGTTTGTGGGCTCGGTGGTTTTTTATTATATGTTAAGGAGCTCGGTTATTGGGAGGATGTTATTGTTTATTTATTATAGGTTCTTAGGGCATTTGGACAAGGGTAGGTTTGGTTAGGCTTGTACAGGGAAGTAGGGTGTAGGTTTATTCTCGCTCTTTATGACATGCATTATTTGCATTGTCACAACTTATTGTACTCTATGGTTATTTTGACTACCATATTCGTATAGTGACCGTTTTTAACAGAGCTATTGAGATGAAATATTCCAATCATAACTGTATATTTTTTTCCCAGTAGTCACAAAAAAATTTGGAATTTCTTTAATACCATAATTATTAATTTTAGAAACTTTGTTGCTTTTAATAGTAAATATAATACAATTTATAATACAACTAAATAATACAAGTTCTTTTTAACTGCATTTCCATGATTTGAAGTTTTTTAGATTTATAACCATTTTTACAATTTCCTTCAACGTGTAACAAGTTTTCTGTGTGATTATCTAATACATGGTCTAATGTACAGAAACTGTTTATACTTTCAGATAAATTAAGTATTAATATATAACTGAAGTTCGTAATTTCAGTTCTGCCATCAGAGCGAGGACATATTGTAACGTATGTTAATCAAATTCTAAAGTTTTTATTTTATATGTGCGGCTTACACTCAACGATATTCAAACTTTTTTATTTTGACGAGTGACCGGTGCCCGGTGTCCGATACCCCCATATTGTAAGAATTAAAAGTATGTGTGGAGTGGAAGGGTTAACGCTGAATATTTCGGGAATTTTTGAGGTATTCCAAGATAACACCACCAATTACGGGTTTTTGTGGATATGTCGGGAATTTTGAGGTATTCCGGGATAACTCCACTAATTACGGAGTTTTCTAGTTGATTCGGGAATTTCTAAGGTATTCCGAGATAACAAAAAAATACGGAAATTCCTTGATATGTCGCGAATTTTTTAGTTATTTCGGGATAACTCCACAACTTGCAGGATTTCCTGGATATTTCACGAATTTAATTATAAATAATTGAAGCATAAATATCATTTGTTTAAATGAATAATTGAATACATACGATGCATTAGCTGAGTTTGGTAATTTTGGTTAAATTGTAAAATTATAAAGTTAAAAATATATATAAAAAATAAATATTAACTTTGTATAATTTCGACCGAGGTAGCGTCAACTACCGAGGAATTGTTGCTAGTATTTTAATATAATAAATTAATACACTATTAACCTTCAGAGTATCGCGCGGGGTGTCCTGTTCCCGTATGCGGCGCGTCCCCCGGGTGGCGGATGGGGGAAAGCTCGTCACGCTTGCGTGAAGGGTAGAGGTAAAACAAAATAGCCTCCGTGGACCAAACAGTTGAAGAAGGATGATGAGCAAGCGAATGGAATACCTACTACCCCAAGCGGGCAGCTCCAAACTAGGAGTCAATCCAAAAATGACGCATGTAACAGACAAGCCTCCCAGCTTGAAGTAATGTGAAAAACAGTTCCGGGCTGGGCAGGTGAAAACGTCCGGTTTGGAGTTTTAGCCGGTAAGAATCCGACACTGGCGACGAGTGCGGACCCTCGTCGTCGTTTTATGTAAGATTTCTCCAGTTTCCCACGAAAACAAAAAAAAAAAAACCTTCAGAGCTAAGCACATTTAAATGGGTCTTTATGGGTTACTTAGATCTTTGAACTAGATTTTGTCATAAAAATGAAAATTCAAAATGGCGGAAGTAATATGGCTAATACTATTATACCTGTGTTATTTTTAAAATTTCCACCTGAATATCTGAGAAATCGCGGCTCAAATCCCGGTAGTCTAAAGGTTAATCAGTTTGATACGATCAGACGAGGCGAATAGATGTATTTCTGGAAGGCTTAAACGTAAACACAGAATGCGAGTATCTAGTGTCTACCTGAGAATAAAATGTTTCTCATTTCAAGTACTACTTATATCGGTGCTCCCATCTCTGTCTACTCTATGCATTTTACTGCACTTGCAGTTTGCAATCTACTGTTATAATATACCCACACAACTGTCATATGCTGGAGCTACTGCTACTGGAATTAGACTGAAAAAAGATTATGCGATAATTGGTATTCCTTGAATATTAGCCGCGCATTCAAGATGACTCCTAGTTATTTCACCGTGTCTGCCGATCTTATATCAACGGCTGAGAGGAACAGCCACCTATCTCGGCACCGCGTTCGAAAACCACCTATCTTGAAGTTTGGTTCCAAAACCACCTATCTCGTAATCCGACTCAAGATCCGCCTATCTTGGCGTCCAGTTCATAAACCACCTATTTCGTGATTGTATTTTTCGTTTTAAATTTTGTAGTGGCAACACTGAAAAATTTTTAAATACTTTTTGTTTTAAATCATATGCTACTCAAACCTCTAAAAATATATAAAAACAACACGAGGAAGATAACAGGAAGATGGTTTTATAATTACGGTAATATATACAAACATTTTTTTGTGAAATAATATGAACGAACAAATAATTATATTTAATTACAAATTGTTAAAGATTACATTAATTTGTTCTTTGAATGATAAAATATAAAATATTAAACAATAGTTATATTTGAACAATAACAAAAATTATAATGGCAAGTAACAATTTATTATTGATTCATAAAATAAATGATGTTCCTTGGGGATTACGCCGCCATTACACATTTTTTGCAAATCTTCCTTCTTACTTTTATCTAGCTGAATTTTTTAGTGCGCAATAGTATCAAAGGATATTTTTTCCAATACTCTTTTTTGAGGTAATTGCAATCGATTTTGGCTCTTCATTATATTCATATTTTACATTTACATTTACATTGTCTACACTGCCGTGAAAAAGAAAAACTTACATAAATACAAAACCAATGAAACTGAGAAAATTAAGATAAACTGATTTATTTAAAATCTTTTATGCAAATAATGTTTTAAATAATAAAAATTACGACTTATATTAAAACAGGTATTTTCTATCTAATAGTGCATTAAAAATTCGAATTGAAAAAAAAATCCTTTAAAAAATTTAAAGAATGTACTTACGTGGTTTATTTAGTAAAATATTTTATCAAAACCTTAAGTAAAAGCACTTGCGTGTTTTTTCAGTTAAAACGTAAATGAACTCGGATATATTTTTATACATTAAAACTTACATAAATGTTATACATTAGATTAATTGTACAAGAACTTACGTAGATTTCTATTTATCACAGTTCAAAGTTGAGTCAAAATTATTATAAAGAACTTACATTAATCGGTGCGAACTTTAATTTTCAACAAGTAAGTAGTATTCAGTCACATTTTTACACGAAAAACTTACTCAAAAGATTTTGCGTAAGCTTTTATTTAACATTTTATAATGAGACTACACGACTTACGTCACTTTTACCCAACGGAAAGTCACTTACGATAGTTTTTCCATATTACTTTAATCAATTTTAAAATTATCAGGTACTTACGATATTTTTTTTTAATTTTTTTAGAAAAACAGCATGTTATATTACTTGTATACATTTAATTTTCTTGTGTAATACATTCTTGAAGCATATCCTCGTGGAGCCGTTAGCGTTTGCTGAACATATATTCGCAGTCTGGTTTGCTTTTTGTTTATCTTCGGCCATTAACATTCTGGCTGTATGTTTGTTTTCGAGGTGAAGGTTATATTTTGCAGCTTGGCTCATTTTGCCCTCTTCAGGTAAATAGTTATAGGCAGTACATAGATTGCACAAATATTTTTTAGGTTTATGATAACCAATGTTGTACTCCCTATTAAAAATTTCTCTATACTTGTGCTCAGATGCATAATCGGTTTTCAAATCCTTCATTTCAGTTTTCTATTGTTCGTACATATTTTTGAACGAAGGGTCGCCCTCTAAATAACTTTTGTTTGTTGTTTGGCGACAATAATGAAATTCCACAGCCGAAAACGATTCTATATGGTCTCTAACGCTTTTTAGAACAGGAAAAGCAATTCTAATCGGTCTATTCAATTGCTTACCGCGTTGCTCAGCTTCTACAACAACTTTATTTGAAGAGACTTTTTTATTAATCGTACATATCCAATTCCTTGTGATTTCTGTTAATAATAAAAGTTAAGATTAATTATTGAATTAAGAATAAAATTTTTATATTATTTACTATCTATATTTTTATTATAAATTTTTAGAAAATATGCTTGGTGTAATAATTATTAGCTTTTAATAGATACAAGGAACGGTACTTGCGAAAAATTAATTAAAAAAAAATTAACTATTGTCTTTAGTTTTAGAAAATAAGATTTTATTTAATGTATGAGTAAACATAGTTTGGCAAACTTTTATTGGCACATCTGAGAGTTTAAAATAATATATATTGGTCACGTTTTTATTATTGGATGCATGAAGCTCGGTCGTCTTAGTTTTTCTGGTAATGAAATCTCTTTGTCGATTATGGTCTTTCTAACTCCAGAATTTATTAAAAATAAATGTTCTCTGCTCGTATGTTAGTTTCTCTTGACAACGAAAGCAGCAAGGTCCACTACTAATACCCATTTTTACTGGAGTAAATGGTTTCCCAGATTTGCTAAAGCCTGCAGTACCTGACAATTTAGCTTTCTTAGCTTTTTCGGTTTCCACTCAGACTTATTTATTTCCCGCTTTCTAGTCAGTTTCGTGTCTGGATTTTTTGTTATTCTTTAAGGAAACTCTTAAGTGTCCGAAATTTTATATATACTTTTTTTTTTTTTTGTTATTTAACGTCGCTCTATTTATGCTGCCAGGGCTAATCAGCGACGGAGGTGAACGGTGTGTCTGTAAACAAAGCACATGTAGTTGAAACAGTGGTGCTTGTGTCCATCAGAAGATATCATCGGTCACTGTAATTAGTCTAATAATTACAGTTTCCTGTCCTCCCTATGGAACCACCGCGATCCTCTTTACACCTTCGCGTCCCTAACGTTCCCTATAGTTCAGTTATATGTACTTGTCTCAGTTTCGTGATCATTAACGTCATCATAAGATTCTGCTTGGTTTTCATGTAAATTAATATAATCATTTTTATCAGCCGTAATACTAAGAGTTCAGAGGCCTGCGATGGCTCGGTCGGTAGGACGTCGGTTTCGTAATCTGGAGGTCCCAGGTTCGATTCCCGGCCCCGGCCGATTGATACAAGCACCACTGGCGAATGTGTTTTCAACAAGTACTTTCTTCACCAAGACATCGTACGACCTCCGTCGCTGATTAGCACCGGTTTGGGAGCATAAAAAGAGTGACGTTAAAATAATAAAAAAAAAATAATACTAAGAGTTCTTCATCATTCGCAGTATTCAGTATTATTTGAGATAAGAAAGCCAGGGACACTAGGTTCATCTGTAGCAAAAATAAATATTTATTACTTATTAAGAATTGTTGTCGTCGGAGCATAATACTGAATTCTTAAATACGAAGACATTTATAGAATTTACGTCATTTAATATATATATATATGGGTGGTTCTCTGTGACATCGAAGATGAAAAAAATTAAATATTGCTATAACTGTGGGAATATGTTTTAGAGGTATCCAGTAGTTCTCCTGAATTTTTTCAGATTTTTTCTGGGCCATTATTTTAAGTTACAGAGAGTCAAAGATGACATTTTAGCACTTTTTTGCATTATATGCCCATTTTCATGAATTTTTAGCTCCCAGAGGATGCATTTTTCACTAAAAACATAAGTATGACTTTTTTTGTAAAATTTTCCGAACTTTTCATTAAAAATACTTTTAAAGACATAAATGTATGCTGTCACACTCTTGTAAGCCATTTAAACTTTAAATAGTGAAAATCAGCAATTCTGCTCCGGACTCTGGTGACCTAATACTGTCTAAAAGATGTCTTTTTATAGTCAGAAACTGCCTAAAAATTTCCAGAGTGGGTCTAAATCATTAAGATCACTTATGGTCAAAATATCCGGGAAAAGTGCCCGAAATATTAATAGAAATGTATATTTGTTGCCTTATAACGATGAATCTATTAGCATGATCATTGCAAAAAAATTTGTGCACTTACCTTGGAGTGGTAGATAAGTATCTTCACTTGTTTCAGTATCCATCTAATCCCCTGTAAGCTGCTAAAAATACAAATATTATTATAAAATTATAAAAAATTATTTTTTAAACATTTATAATGCTGAATTTTTAGTTTTACATCCCTTACAAGAATTATAATACTAATCTGAAGGATTACTATGAAAGTATCAACATTATTATTATTATTATTCAGCAATACATTGTTTAGATTTCACAAACTTGTCACTGTCACGTTATCATATTATTCATTATAATTATATATCCGATTTATTTATGTATCTTTTGTATTAAATACGTATATTCAGTTATTGTAATAATGATGTTTATATATTTATAGTAATCCTTCAGATTAGTATTATAATTCTTGTAAGGGATGTAAAACTAAAAATTCAGCATTATAAATGTTTAAAAAATAATTTTTTATAATTTTATAATAATATTTGTATTTTTAGCAGCTTACAGGGGATTAGATGGATACTGAAACAAGTGAAGATACTTTTCTACCACTCCAAGGTAAGTGCACAAATTTTTTTGCAATGATCATGCTAATAGATTCATCGTTATAAGGCAACAAATATACATTTCTATTAATATTTCGGGCACTTTTCCCGGATATTTTGACCATAAGTGATCTTAATGATTTAGACCCACTCTGGAAATTTTTAGGCAGTTTCTGACTATAAAAAGACATCTTTTAGACAGTATTAGGTCACCAGAGTCCGGAGCAGAATTGCTGATTTTCACTATTTAAGGTTTAAATGGCTTACAAGAGTGTGACAGCATACATTTATGTCTTTAAAAGTATTTTTAATGAAAAGTTCGGAAAATTTTACAAAAAAAGTCATACTTATGTTTTTAGTGAAAAATGCATCCCCTGGGAGCTAAAAATTCATGAAAATGGGCATATAATGCAAAAAAGTGCTAAAATGTCATCTTTGACTCTCTGTAACTTAAAATAATGGCCCAGAAAAAATCTGAAAAAATTCAGGAGAACAACTGGATACCTCTAAAACATATTCCCACAGTTATAGCAATATTTATTTTTTTCATCTTCGATGTCACAGAGAAACACCCATATATATATATATATACAACTATAATTTGTTATTATACAGAACAGTATATTATAGCGACTTATTTTATGTTCGAGCAATAATTTTGTTTACATAATGCATTAAACATAAAAAGAAAAACTTACATATACAATCAAATTTCTTTTCAAGAGAAAAACTGCACAAATTATCTTCTCTATTGCATAATAATTGAGTCTCACAAATACCTTTTGAAATATCCAAAAGTGTATGAGCTAAAAATTATTTTTAATTTAATCAAGTTAATTGCTAATAAAAAATGTACACATATTTTGATAACGAATTCATTATGAAATAAATTTTCTACAAAAAAATGTACCTGCTTCTTTTTCTGATCTTCTTAGGGAGTCTAACATATCATCGATTACTTTCTTTGGTAAACTTGGTTGTTTTAAAGCTTTGTCGAAAAACTATAAAAAAAAAGCGAAGAAAAATAATTATTTTTAGCTGCTTATTAATCTTACAATTTTGGTAAACACATTTTTTACCTTCAGATTCTGCCATTTTAGTTACAATTTTTTCTTGCGGAAATGATCATTTTTTTAATTACATTTACTGAACATAATTGTCACTGGATTAATTATTTTAATTTAACAATTAGCTTTTGACACTCAAGTTTTTGTAGCATCTATCACCACAATGCCGCATTCTCTACTCAATCACAAAATAGTACGCCTGCATTATTAAATACGAAGACAATATCTCGTTGTTTTGCTATACAGATAGTCTCTATTGGCGTTCGGACGAACCTCGTACTGGTGACTATAGCATCAAAGGATTCTAGAAACTCGTCAATGTTGTCACTGGGTGGAAGGTAGCAATTGTATATTCGTATACTCACGACCACCACCACCCAGGTAAAATTAGGGAGGAGAGTGGCCATACCTTTAGATGGCCGCTCTATCAGTGGCATCACTCACCTAATTCGATTCAGTGGAATCCCTGTTTCCCTCAATGACAATAACAATGTCTGCCTGATCTTTTCTGACCAACTGCGGCAGCAGATGCTTCAACCCTAGGCGCGGCTATGTTCTTAACCGCCGCTCAATTTACTGCTTTGTGGCCCTCTTGACCGCACCGAAACACTGCGATGACCGGTCGACAGAGCTTCTGCAGCTCTTTGCGAATAAGATAAGATTTAGCTCGTGGCATCGGTAACAATGTGAGACCGCCTCGCGGAGCCGAACCGTGAAGATAACCAGCTTACCTGCAGCTTTCCATTATGTTACAGCTTTTTTGCTGTTGACGCGGGAAGAGATACCATATTTGACCCGATCACCGCAGAGATTACCACTGCCAGTTCTTTTGCCGGTGTGGCCTCGTCCATGTCCTTTATAGGACTTTTTCTAGGTTAGCATCTGGACTTCTACTAACCCAGGTAGCGTGAAAGTGACCGCTGTTTCGAGGTCTGGAGTTCCTACGCCAGGTCTTCCGAGTTCAATGAAAAGAATCTCAATGAGAAGTTCAAGAAGAAGAATTCTTCTCTTGTACGAGATACGAGATGACAGACTGAGCAGCACAAGCAGCAACAAGAACTCCAGGAAGCTGTAAAACGTTAAGCAACTAATAATAATCCCAATTAGGGAAAGACAAGGAAGCATGTAGTTGCACACAGTAACTGACAGCTACATGCTAGAAGAGGATACAAGTGAGGTTATGGTAATCATAAAATTACCATAATTCTCAATTAATAACTAATATTGAATACGCAGTACTCCCTCGAGAGCTAGATAATTACCTAGGAAGCAGCCAGAATCCCCGCAGCAACGCAGCATTGAAGAAGAGCAGCAGTAAGTGGCCCGACACGCACCAGCTGAGAGGCCACCGTGAGAGTGAGTGAGAGAGAAGAGTCGAGTATCCGCCGACCCGTCTGCACCTGTAACGGAGTGGACTCATTAGCCGATAGGCGAATATAAAGGAACAATACTAAGGGCTTACCTAGTAGACAACATCACTAGCGACACCGTCCTCTCCATGGGAAGCAGCGGCTCAAGCAACATCGTCCGCTTCGTGTAAACATGGTCGCGAGCACTCACTACACGGCGCGCGCGAGACAACGGCGGCCGACGGGCGACTCGACGCGAGAAGACTCTACAACCGATTACCGATCGATATTTCGTGTGTGTGTGTGTGTGTGTGTGTGTGTGTGTGTGTGTGTGTAAGTTTTTTTTTTTTTTTTTTTCGAAGAAGTGGAGAAATGCTTAATGCACCATGGCTGGAGCCATGCGAGACTCCCCGTGTGTGGGACTCTCCTATCGAAGGATGTTGATAGGCATACCCACTAAAACTCCACCTCTTTTCCCACCTTTATTCCCCCGCGGAAACCGCCGCAAGGCATTACTTCGCGGGGGGAGACAACGGCTAGGTTAGCCCACTAATGCTGCCATCGCAACTCCTCTCTCCTCTTCTCTTCTGATGAGACCCAGCCTGTCCACTACGGACGTACAGAGGGTTACCACCGCGTTCCATCCCTCCTGGGAGTCAAGCAGGCACGCCCCGATGCCCTCAGGGGTGAGGGGACCGCTCCAAGTGATTTGAAATTGGTTCCGTTCCTCCCTGAAACGAGGACACCGTAGGAGGACGTGTTCCACGTCTTCGTCCACCCCTGGACAAGCCGGGCACTCTGCGCTGCCGTAGACCCCTATACGAAATAGGTAACTACGGAAGCATCCGTGCCCGGTCAACACCTGGGTAAGCTGGAAACTGACGAAGCCGTGTTTCCTGCTCGCCCACTCCCGGATCCGCGGGATGATGCGGTGGGTCCAGCGGCCGTCCCTGGCTGAGTCCCATCTCCGCTGCCACTCCTCTACGGTTCGTAATGACCATCGGTTGTGGCAGCGGTTCTCTTCTAGGCGTCGCCCACCCTCACGGTGTCTTTCAGCTCTCTCGGTTGCCAGGAGGTCGAAGGGGGCGGTCCCCGCGACCACCGAGAGCGCAATGTCAGATACGGTTCGGTACGCCCGGGCCACCCTTAGCGCAGCTATCCTGCAGGCTCTCTGGCACGGAGCACCAAAGCTCTTGTGCCTGTTCAGGGCATCAGCCCAGATAGGAGCTCCGTATAAAATTACGGAGCTCACCACCGAGGCAAGGAGAGACCTTCGCGGTTGCTGGGGTCCCCCGATGTTGGGCATGATGCCCGCCAGCGCACGGGCCACCTTTGTCGCCTTTGAGCCTGCGTTCGCGAGATGGTGTTTGAACGACAGCCGCGCGTCTAGTGTGACCCCTAAATACTTCAACGTTTTCACCGACCGTATCCGTTCTTTACCTACCGTGGAGGTGGCGGTCCTCTCCTTTTTTGTGCGAGAGATGAGCACCCCCTCCGTTTTTTCCGCCGCCAGACTAAGTCCGTGGTCTCTCAACCAAGTGGCGACCACTTCTATAGAGACGTCTCCGAGATATTCGATCTCTTCGACACTCTTTGCGACCACCACTAGCGCCTCGTCGTCCGCGAAAGCCACCATCGAGACTCCCTCCGGAAGTTGCTGCCTAAGCAGGCCGTCATAGACAGCGTTCCAGAGTAGGGGCCCAATGACCGAACCCTGCGGCACGCCTCCCGTGATGTTGTGGGAGTGCACACCGTCGCCGGTGTCGTAGAGCAGAGTACGGTCAGTCAGGTAACTCGAGGTGACCTCCCTGAGATAGAGTGGCACTTGGAAGTGCTGCAGGGACAGCATGATGTCGTCCCATCTGGCAGAGTTGAAGGCATTCCGGATGTCCAAGGTGATGATGGCACACATCCGCCTTGCACTCCGACCAGCATTGATGGCGTTTGTGGCTATACCAACAACTCTGCCTACAGCGTCCATGGTCGATCGACCCTTTCGGAGGCCGAACTGGTTGTCGGAGAGGTCTCCGGCCCGACCGATGGCCGCTGCGAGCCTGGCACAGATCACCCGCTCCAGGAGCTTCCCGACTATATCCAGTAGACAGAGCGGCGGTAAGATGATGGCTCCTCCGGGGGTTTGTTGCCCTTCGGTAGGAGTACCAGCCTCTGCGTCTTCCACTGGGCCGGGAAGCAACCTTCTCTTATGCATGCGTTGAATGCGTCCAGGAACAATACCGGAGCACTCATCGCCGCTGTCTTGACGGCCAGACCAGGTATTCCGTCCGGCCCTGGGGCTTTACGTACGGAAATACCTTTAGCGGCCATCCCCAGCTCGGCTTCACTAATGTCTGGCGACTCGGCTGCACCAATGGTGGCCATCAGGCCCGTCTCTGCTTCCCTTTTCCGATGTTCTGGAAACAGGTGGCGGACGACTTTGTCCAGAAAAACTGGGTCGGTGGGTGCAACAGCGCCCCCGGGGTTGATCTTATTCATAACCGTTTTATACGGTCTGCCCCAGGGGTCGTGGTCCACCTCCTCACAGAGCTCTCGCCAACACCTTCGCTTGGCAGCCTTGATGGCCACCTTGAGATCCCTCCGCTTTTGTTCGTATTCTGCGGAACGATCTTGGAACTGCGGTGTTCCCCTCGCTCTTTGGTGCAGCCTTCTGGCACGCAGGCACTCACGTCTCTTTTCTGCGATGTCCTCACTCCACCAGATTATCGGTGGGCGGCCGTGAGGGTTAAACTTCACGGCCATAGAGGCATCGCAAGCCGCTGTTAGGGCATTCGTGAGGCCTCGTGCTTTTTCTTCGGCGGTTCCCTCCACTTTTGCCCCCTCAAGGGAGCAGAGGAACGTCTCACGATCAAACGTGGCTGGTGCCCATCTCTCTCTTGCTCCTCTTCCTGCTCTCTTTGTCCTCCCGCTGGTCAGCTGGAGCTGGTACACGAGTGCTTGGTGGTCACTACTCGTGTAACGATCGCTAACTTTCCAGCCGAGTCCTCCTCCCCCCATCAATCTAGGATCGACGAAGGTGAGGTCGACTATGGACGACTTGCCAGCTTTGGTGAGTTGGCGACTCGGCTGCACCAATGGTGGCCATCAGGCCCGTCTCTGCTTCCCTTTTCCGATGTTCTGGAAACAGGTGGCGGACGACTTTGTCCAGAAAAACTGGGTCGGTGGGTGCAACAGCGCCCCCGGGGTTGATCTTATTCATAACCGTTTTATACGGTCTGCCCCAGGGGTCGTGGTCCACCTCCTCACAGAGCTCTCGCCAACACCTTCGCTTGGCAGCCTTGATGGCCACCTTGAGATCCCTCCGCTTTTGTTCGTATTCTGCGGAACGATCTTGGAACTGCGGTGTTCCCCTCGCTCTTTGGTGCAGCCTTCTGGCACGCAGGCACTCACGTCTCTTTTCTGCGATGTCCTCACTCCACCAGATTATCGGTGGGCGGCCGTGAGGGTTAAACTTCACGGCCATAGAGGCATCGCAAGCCGCTGTTAGGGCATTCGTGAGGCCTCGTGCTTTTTCTTCGGCGGTTCCCTCCACTTTTGCCCCCTCAAGGGAGCAGAGGAACGTCTCACGATCAAACGTGGCTGGTGCCCATCTCTCTCTTGCTCCTCTTCCTGCTCTCTTTGTCCTCCCGCTGGTCAGCTGGAGCTGGTACACGAGTGCTTGGTGGTCACTACTCGTGTAACGATCGCTAACTTTCCAGCCGAGTCCTCCTCCCCCCATCAATCTAGGATCGACGAAGGTGAGGTCGACTATGGACGACTTGCCAGCTTTGGTGAAAGTCGGGGTTGTCCCTGTGTTAGCGATTTCCAGCCCCAGTAGAGCGAACGCCTCGAGAAGTGCGCGACCACGCGCGTTGGTCTTGGCGCTGCCCCAGTCCGTCGCCCAAGCATTAAAGTCCCCACCGATTGCGACCAGTAGCCGTGAGGACCGAGCACTGGTGACGACTGCATCCAGAGATCTCGCAAAGTCCTCGGTTGAATCGCTGGGCAGGAAGTAGCAGCTGTACATGCGTACCCCCGCCACATCCACCCAGGTGAAGCTGGGAAGGGGGGCGACCATCTTTCTGGAGATGTGTATATTTCCACATACCCAGATGGCCGCCTTGCCCGTGGCATCCCTTACCCAGTTCGACTTCTCGAGATCCCGGAACTCCTCGCTGATGATCGCTACGTCCGCTCTCTCCTCTCTGACCAGCTGGGACAGCAGGTCCTGGGCCACAGCGCAGTGGTTGAGGTTTGTTTGGAGCACCTTAATCATTTTTGATGTGTGCTCCTTCCTCATGCGAGGTCTTGGCTTTGGCCTCGCAGTCCACTGCTTTGTGACCCTCTTGGCCGCACCGATAGCATTGCGCTGACCGGTCGACTGCGCTCTTGCACTCCCTCGCGATGTGTCCCGATTCGTGGCATCGGTAGCAGCGCGAGGATACCTCTCGCAGTCGAACTCTGCAATTGACCCATCCGATCCGGAGCTTCCCGTCTTGCAGCAGTTTTTTGGCTGCTACTGCCGGAAGCTGGATGGTCGCAGCTAGGGTGCCACTGTAGGATCCCCTGGTTTTAATATTATCCGGGGATACCACATTTGGCCCGATCTTTGCCGCAATCGCTGCGGCCACCTCCGTTGTTGTCATGGACTCGTCCATGTCCCTGATGGTGATGGACACTTTGTGAGTCAGCAGCTGGACCTCTGCTGACCCACTCAGGGTGGACGAGACCACTGCCCTCAGCTCCGCCTTTTCCGTTCCGGGTCGCCCCAGTTCGAGGAGGAGCTCTCCAGCCCTGGTGCGCCTGATACGCGTGACCCGTTCTCCTAGTGCCCTTAGCTCCGGTGCAGCCTTGACCTTCCGGAGAATGTCAGCGTAGGAAGAGCCCCCGCTAGATGTCTTGATCTTGATGGCATCTGGGCGTGGGGGTCTTACTACTTTGACCGGTTTGCTGGCACGTTTCTGCTGTTCTCGCTGCTTCGGCTGGCTGTTCTTCATCTTCTTCTTCTTTTTGCCCTTCTTCACTACCGTGGCCCAGTCAGGGACCTTTGACTGGTTCCCACCGGTCTCAGGAACGGATAGCGGAGCATCTGCTGACCCATCTTTATTAGTGGGCTGCTTTGACCCCTTCTTCCTTTTCTCCGGGGGTTGCTTTGGTGGTGAGGGCTTTTCCCTTTCCACCGGCCTCCTTTGTCGCTCTTCAGCGCGGAAGATGGGCGACGTTTGGCACGTACCATCCCTACGCGCATCCGCCATTTTAGTTTTCGGCGCTGTCGAACACACAGCACCGTTCACCCGCGCGTATTCATTGAGAGCTCTGCTGGTTGCTCTGGCTATACTCTTTAGCTATTTGTGGATGTTGTTCTTATTAAGAACAAACTCCACCAGGGTGTCTACCTTCTCACGCAGACGGAGAAAAGCTCTGTCAGCGTCACTCGACAGTCGAGGGCAGGTCACACGTGGCATTAGATGCTACAGAGGCCGAGTGACCAACCTCCGCAGCATTTACCATTTTGACGGTGTGAGTTTGGTCCCCCCCAAAATCCTTGGGACTGTGTGTGTGTGTGTGTGTGTGTACATGAGAGCAGTGACTGCAGCGGCGAAATTCCGGGAGACGATTTCCATTCAAATAAGGTGGGTGCACGCTCTGCACTGGATTCCGTGATCTCTCCTGACCGTAAGTGTGCTTCCCCTTTACTCCCCTCCCCTCCCCACGCAGCCAAACCATATTTTATTATTATAATAAATAAAGAACACTTTATTTAATTAAATTGTTTCAGTGTGTTCGACGGAACCTAAAATGGCGTGGGTATAATTTCCGATATTGAAATTCACGGGATTAAATATTGTCATTCTCTTCGCGTAAAATAAACGTTAATATAATTTAATACATAGCAGCAACAATTATTAATTAGAATAAAAATTATAAATCTATAGTTAATATATAGATAATTGGCAGCAAATAGTTATAATTTTTTTAGAATAAGTAATTAATGAAAATTTTGTTTTCTTTATATTGAGCAGCAGCAGTTATTAAAATACAATAGAAAAAAGTGACCGTTTCATTGTCAAGCAGCAGCAATTTATAAAATAAAATAATTGTACACGTCAAGCGTGACGTATAATTAAATTCTTTAGTAGATAGGCCGTAGCCATTTTTCCCTCCCTCCGCGTGAAGCACACATACGAGAAGGAAGAAGAAGCCACGTGGCCATATTATCGGCCATCTTTAATTTATAATCACGTGGCAATTCCACACGTGGTATTAAAATTTTACATGTTTAATTAATTAATTTAATAATTAATATAATTATTGAAATTCTTTTTTTTTTTCTTCAAATATTTTTTTTTTACGCAATATAACTTGTTTTTTTTTTTAGTTTGAAATATTGTACAGTGCGTAAAAAAAAATAATATTTTCTAGCAGCAATAAAATATTTATATTTTATAAATTTACTTACGCAACTGTACGTATAAAATATATATATCTTTTGATAATAATTTTTCATATAATTTGTGCATAATATTTCTTTATATTTTATATTACTTGTATTTATTTTCTAACACGCAATTTAACATTTTGTGTCGCTTTCCCCTCCTCCTTTCATCGTAGCCATACCATTTATTATTAAAATAGTTTGTTATAACCCGTTATTTCAATTTTCTGTTTATCAACTAAAAAAATATTTTTTTTGTTGCTTTATATAATTTTTAGCCCTTATATAAAATACATATATATTCCTATAATTAATTAAGTGCATTTAATAATTAACAGTGAGCAAGATACGTTAATATTTTCATTTTTCCTGGCAGAAGCTGCAGTTTAATTAATAAATAATTTTGCAAACCCGTATTTAATTAATACATAATAGGTAAAATTTTTATTTTTTCGTGCAAATTGAAAACATTATTTTTTGTTTTTACTTTCTTATTTTCCCTGCTGGCAGCCAAATAATTAACACTAATAAAACTTTAATTTTGCTTTTAACAAATTAACAAATTAAGCAAATTAGCACATAAAAATCAATTTTTTTTCTTTCCTTCTTTTTTTTGCTTTTCATCTAATTGCTCTATAGTAACCCCATTTCGCAGCAAACTATACATAATTTTTACGCCCTTCCTTATTCGCAGCCGGAAACCTAAAAACCCGATATATTGTTATTACCCTTGCCTAATTTACCTTATTTTGGATGGTTTCTCCCCTGAATAATATTTAAGCAGATAGCCAGCTTACAGAAACTTCAGCTTTAATTTTTATTTCTTACGTTGGGTTGTTAGTTAATTGCGTTAAGTATTGAGCTGCAGATTTATTGCGCCAAACTTATACCCTCCCCTTCTTAATTATTGATAGAATAATTAAGTTAATATTCAAAATGGCGACCAACTACAAATTAGGTGGTAAAATAAATATCGATAATGTAGCACAAGGTGCAGCAATAATTAGGCGCATAATAAATAATACCGCCGATGGGAAAATTACAATTTACTGTAATGAGCTTGATTTGAACATCGACGATGATATACAAATAATTCGAGATTGCGTAGAGCGATACGAATTAATTAGAATCTATGGCCCCTCAGCAGCAGAATGGAGACCAGAAGTAGATGGACGACACTTGGACGAGTTTAGTCCAATGAAAGAAGAATCTCTACTGGATCTTTCCCTAACACAATCCGAAATCACGAATTTCCTTCCCCCTTCCCAAGCAGCAAGAGCGCAAAATATTACATCTGGTCGGATGCTATATGTGGAACTGCAAACCGGACAGTCTCAAGGACGGTACCAAGATCCACTGACGATGAAGGAGCCAACAGAATGGAACGAACCAATAAATGAAAGATTGCTACATCCAGCATACCGTCCGCAAGCACAATCAACGTGCAGGCATTTAAGAACGCCCTCTCCAGCTGAGCAAGAGCAGCAACGATTTTTATTGGCACCAATCATTTCAGAATTATTATATACATCGCCAGGTACCACACTACCGTTATTGGGAATAAACTCAACGTCATAATACCCAATTATCCCGCTTGCTCCAACAATCGCGACGGATGAAAATTTATCGAATAACCTTTTTATACCGAATACAACTCCCGCAGCAACACAAAGCACACACGTATATACGAACACGCAGCCAAGGACGACAAGCAGCATACAACCCTCAGCATTTAGAGCAATGCAGCAAAGACCAGCAGAGCAAAGAGTAAACGAGCGTAACCAAATGAACCCTAACGACCTGAGAAGCAGCACACACACAAGCAGCAGCAGAAAAATTCTCAGCGTGCAATGGGAAGACGAGTTAGCAGAGCAGCAGCAACGACGAGAACAAGCACATCAAAGCAGCATAGTCGACGAGCCTCAAATCCAGAATCGAAACCCCGAAAGTAATACAACATTTAGCATTCCCCCTCCCCAGCAGCAGCAATATCCCCAGCAGCAGCAGCAAGCAAATTTGTCGGTTCCATCTTTTAGGAATTGTTATTCAAATTGCAGCAATTTAGAGGATTCGCTTTTCACTAGAGAGAAAAGAACAGTCTAAATTTTCTCTAGATATCACATCCAATTTAAAGGCACAAGAAAGAGCGGTCCCGAAACATTCCTGAGCAATCTCCAAGAATGCAAGGAGACATATAACCTCTCAATGGACCAGCAGCCCCCAACCAAGAAGAGCAGCGCCGAACTCCCCTAAAATTATAGAAGCAGCAAAACGAACGTTAACCCTTTAAGTCCCAAAATGGCATGAACGGTACACCAAACTTTGAGGTCTTGTAACTTACGCTATCGGTGACTAAAAAAATTCAGAGAGGTATATTTTAAAAGCATAAGACTTGCCCTTTCCGATGGTAAATATGAAATTGCTCTAAAAAATTTATAATTATTAAAAAACTTAGTTTGTTTAAAAAAAATCCATGATTTTTTAAGTCTCTTTTTTTTAAATCGAGTTTTGAAAAGTTTACCAGTATGCCATCGATCTGGAACCTTTTTAACCGGTGGAGTAAATGTCTATACTTTGAGAATCCATAGTTCAAAGATTGATTTTTCACTTCCGTTTTCCCAAAATGGCGCCCGAACTGCAAATTTTTTATGAATACGTTTATGATTTTTTTCCTCAGCAAATATGACCAAACCGGAAAAATTACCATGGAGAAAAAGTTCTTAGAATCACTTCAAGAATACGATAAAAAATTATCAAAAAGTTTCGAGAAAATTTTTAATTTTGCAAATGGCAAAATTATTGTAAAATAAAAAATTTGCCCTAAACACTCCGAAACTTTTTTTATGTATTCTTCGACTTATTCCAAGCTCCAAAAGCTCCAAAAGCGATCCCGAAACATTTCTAAGCAATCTCCAAGAATGCAAGGAGACATATAACCTCTCGATGGACGACATAATTAAAGCTCTCTCATCCGTGCTCGACGATGAAGCATGGGATTGGTTTAAGAGGGAAAAGAGCAGTTGGAGGAATTTTATTGACTTTGTTGATGCAGTACGATTGCAATATGGATCGAAGGAAATCCAGAGCAAGTTACGGCAAATACTAGAAAATCGCAGGCAAGGTCCAAATGAAGATATCTCGACGTATCTATCAAAATTACGAGGGATATTGGACCAAATTAAACCTCCGCTTCCGCTAACAGATCAATTGGATAGAGCATTTAGAAACATGCATCCCAGCTATAGATGCAAAATAGAAAGAAGCCAATCTGATAATTTTGCACAATTACAAAAGCTAGGCAAAAAGGAAGAAGCTAGGCGGTTACTCGACGAAACATACAAGCCACCACCAACATTGCAAGGTTATGGCTTAGCAAATTATGGTTACGTCGACTCTAAACAGCAAAAACCGCGCAGCCTAGCAGCAGTAAGCAGCTCGAGCAATACCAAATCCTCATACCCCCCCCAAACCCCCAGAGAGCACACACCCATCCCCAAATACAACCAAGAGCAGCAATACAACAAGCCCAGGAGCCTCCAACCAAAAAAGAACAGTGCCAAATTTCCCTAAATATGAAGAAGCAACAAAACGCGACTCATCAAGGCCAAACAACACCAGCAGCACACAACAAAAGCAGCCTTGGAATAAGGTAGTCGCCAATACCAGCCAAAAGCAATGGCAAAAAGCAGCAACGACTCCACAAAGGCTTGAATCGCCAAGGAGCCAAAATCAGCAGCAACCAAGGAGCAATTATAGAGCAGCAATAAGAGCACCGATAATGCCCAACCACCCTAGGAAGCAGAAAGAGCCCTGCTTTATTTGTGATCAATTGTGTCACTGGGCAGCAGAGTGCTCTCAGGTATTCTGCTATGGTTGTTGTGACCAGGGAATCTACATAAGAGACTGCCCTAAATGCGGCATGAAGAAGCAGGGGAACGGCAGACAGAGAAAATAAGGACCCGTATTTTCTCACCCAAACCCACCAAAGGGTTCACCCTCCCAATTAGCAGCTAACGAGTCCCTTATTCAGCAAATTCCCGGTATTGATCCCCGTGTATTTTTTAACCTAGAGCTCAACGCACACAAACTCATAGCACTGCTAGATGACGAAGCAGTGCACTCCTTTATAGGTAAAGGAATAAGTAATGTGCTCCAAAAAAGCTCAGAAGATCTGACTGCAAAGCAGTAAAAGTAGCAGACGGTACAACGTTACCAATTCAAGGTATTATATACGTCTCAATAAGTATTGACGGCGACAATATACTAATGCCTTTTCAAGTAGCAGACGATCTACAGTATGATTGCATACTGGGGATCGATTTTAAGCGCAAAGTCAACATGAGGAGAAATTATGAAAAGGATACAGACCTAACGGTCCACAGAATTGATACGCAAGTAGCAGAGCCCATTAGGCAGAGGAACCGCCGATACTCGCCTAAAATGTTACAAGCAGGCTATGCTTAGATTCTATGTTAGCTTACTTAGATGATATAATGATCACAGCCAAAACCTTTGAGGAACACATTCGGTGGCTTAAAATAGTATTAGCAGCCTACCTAGGATATAAAGTTAACCAGGATGGCTTAAAAACAAATAATGATAAAATAAAGCCGATATTAGAATACCCAGCCTTCACTAATTTGAAGCAGCTACGGAGATTTACTGGATTAATCGGTTGGTATTCCCGATTTATCGACAAATTAGCAGACTACCGAGTACCCTTGAATTATCTTACAAGGAAAGATGTCAGATGGCACTGGCATAAAAAGCAGCAAGAAGCTTTCGATTTTTCCCTACCATTTTTCCTCCAAACTGATGCCAGCGATTATGCAATAGCCGGAGTTCTCACGCAAGAGATGAACGGAGAAGAGCATCCAATATACTACGTGAGCAGAACCCTGAGCAAAGCTGAGCGTAACTACACCGTCACGGAAAAGGAGTGCTTGGCCGTGTTATTAAGGGTTATTTGCAAGGAGAAGAGTTCACGGTAGTAACGGATCACCACAGTCTTCTCTGGTTGCATAATATTAAAGATCTAATAGGGAGATTGGCCCGTTGAAATACCATCCTGCAAATTATAATATAAAATTTGTGCACCGCAAAGAAGCGTTACACAGAGTACCGGATGCATTATCTCGAGCCTACGAGAATACTGAAGCAGCAGCAGCCATAACAATAAACAGCAGCGATCCCTGGTATCAGACAAAATTAATAACAGTAGCCAAATTCCTCAGTAAATACCCCGACCTAAGAATAGAGAATAATCTATTATACGCCCACCGTCCCAGCCCCCTAATAGATCCGCTCGTACCCGACCTCGATGCCTGCAAACTGATTTTACCCCAAAATGACCTAGCAAAAGCCCTCTAGGACGCCCACTATACGCCGCAAGCAGGCCATCTAGGCATTGACAAGACATATGCTAGAATGGCTACATATTATTACTGGCCAGGAATATGTATGGATACATGCCAATATGTTAAAGCTTGCCAAGAATGCCAAGCTCACAAAAGCAGTCAACAAGCCAACAAACGGTAATTTCGCAGCTAAGCACGCAGGTAAGTATATAGGACCCGCAAAAATAATTAAAATATTCTCCCCTAGCGTATATGTAGTAGCGGAAGAGAGCAGCAAACGTTAAACGAAAGTCCACATTAGCGATTTAAAACGATATGTCCCTCCTCAAAATGTAATCCCCCCCCCAATCTCCCCAAACGCAGCAGCAAAAACTATCGCAAAGCACTCGAATCGCGAACCCGCCCAATAACCCATTTACCCGTACAAAAGGTCGTCCCAAGAAAATTATCCCTGACATCCATATATCCCCTAGCAGCCCGCCCAAACGTCAACTTAGACCGCGGAAATAAGCGAAGCATAGCAGAAAATGAATGGGATAGCAGCGATGAGTAAAGCAGAGTAAATGCAAAAACAATATAAAATAAATCGTTGCAGAATGGATCGTACGAGCGGAACAGCCTCCGCATTACGCACAGGACGGGGCAGAGGCCGTGCCCAAATATTTAGCGACCGCCGGCCGGTTATTGGAGATCTGGAGCAAGTGCTCCAGAGATTGGCTCTACCCCAGAGTCCAATCAACCGACCGGCGGAAACCGCCAATGATAACAGCAGCAGTAGCAGCAGCTCCGAGGCGGAGGGGATACCTCCGCAGCCATTAACGTACCCGGGAACTCGGGGCTGCATAAGAGGAGGGAGGCACCTCTTCGAAAACCCCTCTTGGAATGTGTCAGCAGTGGACGCATCGCAAGCAGCAGCCACAACACCAGCAGCAGCAATTACCCTCGCAGCTCCAATATCCCCTATACCCTCACTTCCCATCTCCCAGCTACCCCAAAATCCCTACGCCGCCCACAAGCAACATCCCCACCTACCATCCGTCCGCCTTCTTTTTCCCCGGAATTCCCCCCACAGCCAGTCCTTACCCACCCCGTATATAACCCAGCCACCGGGTTGTATACCTACATCCATGTCCCGGTGACTGTTCCACCTCCAACGCCCCTACTCCCCAATACCCAAAACATCCTATCCTCTAACCTTCCCGCAGCATCCGAACCCTTTCCTCCGCCATCCCTTCCCGAGCAACCCGCAGTAGCCCACGCAGCCAAACCCAAGCCCTTAGTGTCCCTAAACATTCCAGGACCCCAACCACAACCGATCGCATCCCTCCTAAGCCCTGCCGAAAATCCCCCGCCTTCCCGAGCATCCCCCAGGAGACAGCAGGTGGACCCATTCTCCCCCAGTTTCGTGCGCATGCCTCGACCGCCACCATCCACATGTTCAACTGCTTGCTGGAACTGTGGCGGAAGAGGGCATAGTTGGCGGGCCTGTGTAAGCCAACTTATTTTGCCGAAACTGTGGGATGAGAGGGTTCCACACGAAAGATTGCCCACAATGCAGCGAGCACTACTGGGAGATGAAACGGAAGCACGATAGGATATGAATCTCCCCTCCTTCCCTCCCCCCTACGGAGCAGCAGCAGTAAACGCAGCAGAGAAAAAAAAGAAAGAAATATATATATTTTTTTATTATTTATAATAAATAATCGTTAAAAGCCAAACTAACTTTGGTAATCATTTAACCCTACATTCTTTCTTACTATTTACTTTTTACTAACAGCAGCTTAATGTACTAACAGTACTAACAAAACACCCAGCACCTTTTCTTAAAAGAAAAATTTTAAATGGTATAATAAGCAAGCAATATAATGACGCAATAGCAGCAATATGGCAAATAAGCAGCAAGGCATGCACCAATCTTATAATTTAGTACACTGAGAGAATTTTTGGACAATTGCTGTAATTGCTCAAGTCAGCTGATGTACATAACCTTTTGGGCAGCAGCTCTACTAATTTTTGTACCGATGCTGCCCAAAAGTGCGGATTTTTCGCTGTTTGAGCGACACTAGCGCCACAGTTGGACGTCTGGTGTACAATTTTTGTACAGCATCTGCCCAAAACGCTCGTGCGAATACTGTAACGCGTTTAGGACGTCTGGCGTACTAGCACTTACAGCATAGGTCCAAAAATTTTCTCAGTGTAGCAGCATAATATATATAAAATCGATATTTTAATTGCATTTAAAATTTAATTTTTGTTATTAAATAAAATGTTTAATAGGAATGAGAGAGAACATGTAAGTATGCAATATGAGAATGTCGCGAACGCGAAATGAGCTCTCAAAGCGGTAAGATATAATATATATATGTATATAATGTAAGGGACCAGCCAATCGTACTTATAAGCAATATAAAAGCAAAATCGTATCACATACGCCGTGTACACTAACACAGATAGCAGCCAAGCAGAATAGTCATGGAGACTACACACGAGCACACCGCAACAGTAGCACCGGCTACTTGTTAGAAATAAGATAATTAAGAAGCAGAATTATTCTCCCCACCATTATTAACAGCGATAATAGCAAATCATTTTTATATTGTTTTAATAAAATAATTATTTATTTAATTTATTGTCTTTTAGTTAGTTAGTTTTAAAATTCAGTTAAGACTGCCGCGTAACTTCAGTTTGGCGGGGGAGGGGGGGGGGTGACAAGGTATTTAATACCTGTCATATAATAAGCGAGCGAGTCCCAATGTAAGCTATCCTACCAACCCTCATATCTCCAAACCTACCTAACCTAACCCTAAGCTCCCCAAATTCCCAATACTTTCCCTGGTTCCTCCAACGTAGCACAATAAAGCAGCATGTCAGGAGAGGTAAAACGGCTTCCAGGAGGCATCGCATTAGGACCAGTGAAGCAGCCTACGATGGCCCAGGGTGCCAGACTGAGCAGCACAAGCAGCAACAAGAACTCCAAAAAAGCTGTAAAACGTTAAGCAATTAATAATAATCCCAATTAAGAGGAGACAAGGAAGCATGTAGTTGCACACAGTAAATGACAGCTACATGCTAGGAGAGGATAGAAGTTAGGTTATGGTAATCATAACATTACCATAACTCTCAATTAATAACTAATATTGAATACGCAGTACTCCCTCGAGAGCTAAATAATTACCTAGGAAGCAGCCAGAATCCCAGCCGCAACACAGCATCGAAGAAGAACAGCAGTAAGTGGCCCGACGCGCACCAGCTGAGAGGCCACCGTGAGAGTGAGTGAGAGAGAAGAGTCGAGTATCGGCCGTCCCGTCTGCACCTGTAACGGAGTGGACTCATTAGCCGATAGGCGAATATAAAGGAACAATACTAAGGGCTTACCTAGTAGACAACATCACTAGCAACACCGTCCTCTCCATAGGAAGCAGCGGCACATGCCTTTATAATATAGTTGTAGTCTTTTTATGTACTTGACATAAGTAATAACAATATCAATAACAAATAAACTAAAATAAAATAAAATACAGCATAAATACAAAAGTAATCGAAACAAAACACTCATCACGCTAGAGAACAGATAACAAAGTAACATAAGATCATAAATACACGGATAAACATATAAATAGATAATTGAATAATTGAGTAACAATAATAACAAAAAAATAGAATAAAAATATAATAACAATAAAAAATAAAACCAGTAAAGTAAACATAACAATAACAATATAAAATAAAATATAAAATATAAAATATAAAATATAAAATATAAAGGGAGAGTGAGTAAAATGGAGTTATCGAGAGAGTTAGCGAGAATGAGAGATAGACAGAGAGATAGAGAGAGATAAAGTGAGTGAGAAAGAGAGAGAGAGATAGAGAGAGTGAGAAAGAGAGTGATAGATAGATAGATAGATAGATAGATGATAGATAGATATTTATTTGTACATTACAAAAATAAAATACATTATATTTAAAATAATCATGTATATAAAAACATTAGTCATTGCACATTGATATCACAGTCATTAGCTTTAGGTCAAATAAGTAATATCAGAGCTTTAAGTTAATATAGTGAATATCACAGTAAGTCATTATAATAAAATAAAATATAATACAAATAAATCTTCGGTCGTATACATCTATTAGTCAGATGATAACAATGTAATTCAAACATACTTAAATTTGTGCATCCATTCATCACCAATCATCCCTTAAATACATTCACTCCCGCAAACAGTGTACATGGGACGATACAAATAAAAATAAAATAAAATAAAATACAGTTATACAATAAAATACAAGATCATGGATGGATATGAATAAATAAGAATAAATAAATAAATAATATAAATAAACAATGACCACGCTATTCTGGTTCCAGGAGGTACCTCCGGATAGAAGTCTTAAAGCCCCTCAGTGACGATAAGTTTCTGATCTCTGCCGGCAGTGAGTTCCATAAATGCGCTCCCTGAACCTGGAAAGATCGCTTTCCAGCTTCAGTGCGCATTAAGGGAGGCGTAATTTCCATCAGTGGATCCCTCTCAGTGCCCCTAGGAATATATCTGGAGAATAAACTCTCCAGATACTGTGGAACACGCATACGTATCAGTTTGTACATTAACACAGCTATAAAATATTGTCTTCTAGAATCTGAACACAGCCATGACAGGGAGACTCTATGAGGGGTCACATGATCATCCCTCCTCACACCACACACATAGCGTACAAAGGAATTTTGTATCACCTGTAGTCTGTTACGTAATTCCTGCAAGGCGTCCAGAACAACCACAGAACAATAATCCAGATGTGGGAACAACAAGGCCTCAGCAAGTCGATTACGAAGGGTTTCGTTAGTGTATTTTCTAAAAAAGCGCAGACTATATAAAGTCTTATTAACCTTCTTCGCAACACTATCCAAATGATTTTTCCAAGTAAGTTGAGAGTCTAGAATTACTCCAAGACTCAGAACATTATCCACAAAAGGGATGCGCATACCATCACCCAGCTCAAAGCATGGCTTGTCTTCCTTGTAAAATTTCGAACAATATTTGCGACATCCAAATAAAATTGCTTGAGTTTTAGAGTTGTTGAGCTTAAGTGAGGCGCCCTCAGCCCATGCAGACAAGTCCTGAGCGACCATCTGAAGCCTCGCTATCCCCCCATCAATGTCATGATAAGGAACCTGAATGTAAATCTGCAGATCATCTGCGTACAAAATATATTTGACTTCCGCAGAAACCAGCAACTCGCGTAAGTCACTAATGCATAAACAAAACAGAAACGGTCCCAGGACTGACCCTTGTGGTACTTCTGAATTGGTTGCAATCCAGGGAGAAATGTTATCAGATGAGATAACCGCCTGCTGACGACTTGAGAAATAAGAGTTTATCCACAAAAGGGCAGACCCGGAAAAACCCATCTGTTTCAGTCGAAGAAGTAATCTAGTAGGAGAGATTGTGTCAAAGGCCTTGCTGAAGTCAAACAGCAGGAATAGAGTCACCAATTTATTATCGATCCCGACCCTAATATCCTCAGTTAACCTCAACAAGGCTGTCTCCGTTGAGCTGTAAGGTCTGAAACCATTCTGTAATGGGTCCGAAAGAGAGTTTCTCAGAGAGAGAGAATGAGAGATAGAGAAAGAGAGATAGAATGAGAGAGAGAATGAAAAATAGAGAGAGAGAGAATGAAAGAGAGAATGAAAAATAGAGAGAGAGAGAGAATGAGAGAAAGTGATAGAGTGCGAGAGTGTGAGCGAGGTCCTGGTTCAAATCCGGGTTGTAGCTGTTTTTTTTCATTGAAATTTCAAAATGTTTGAAAAGTTCAACTTTGTTTTTCAAAGTTTCAATGCTTTAAAAAAAAGTGATCAATCGACAGAAGAAGGTTTAAAACGTGTAATGAACGAAAAATTGCTAAAATGAGTTTTTGGTATGAGATCTTACCTGGGATTTGATTTGAGATCTCCAGTGAGATTTTTTAATGGGGATATATATATATACTAGGGGGGCTTCGCCCCCCTGCGCGCTTCGCGCGCCAACCCCCTATTTTTAATTTCGAAAAAGGTTTTTCGTAATTAATTTATTTAAAATAATGTTTTAAATTGTATTATTTTTTCACTACCATGGACACCTTAAAAATTAAACAGATTCACACAACACCTTGGAGGTATTGCTATAATTATTATAATTTATAAATAAAAGTTTACCAAAATTTAGTGTAATGAAATCAGAATAAAAATAATAAAAAAAATAGAGACATATTAAATGTTAACTGTAAATTTTAAACTATATAATTCTTATAAAGCTTAAACTTATATTTTAATAATTATAAATGTTAATGAAAAATTAACTTACCAAAAATAGTAAAGTACATATACTTACTAAATTGTAGTATTTTAGTTAACAACTTATTAAAATTTTGGATTATTTTAAACCGTTATAAATAGAACTTCACCTCCTAAAATTTATTTATTTAATGACGAACGATCATCGCCAAAAGTTCTATGTAATTAATATATTGTACTTTTAGAGTAATAAAGCTTTCTTCTTAATTAAATTAATTTTTGTATTATTTTTAAAGAATTATTTATAAAATTTTAGCGCTATATAAATAAAAACCTGTTTCTTCCATTTCTCCCGTGATTCGTAATTTGCACTCTCTTTCAAAATTTGCGTTTTAATCCATAATTATATCCAATTTATTTTTACTATGCAGAGCCAAAATATTTATTTTGATTATTATAAACAAATTCATTTCTTAAATATCCTTCTATTTCTAATAAATACATACTTGTTTATTTAAAATATTGTGTTATATAAATATAAATTATCTACACACTTATATATCCATACAATTTTGAAATATTAATTTAAAAAATATTTAAATTAAATGCTCCTAAATTAATAGTTTTTGAAAATCTATTCAAATGTAATTCGTATTTTATATTGCCACTGTTAAAATTTGAATTTTCTTTTGCCTATACTGTTTATAATAGAATTATCTTAAAAATGCAATAATTTATATATTTAATTTTTAACCCATTGTATATATCATATGGATATTTGGAAAAGTGTATGTTATACTTGATTAATATTTATTTCATCTTCAAACAATTTTGCATCTGTATTTAAAGCATTACATTGAATTTTAGATCTGTTATTATTATTGAGTATACGCTTAAAAATTTTATGAGTTTTATCAAGAATGAGTAAACAAATACACATTCTTTCAAGTTATGTTCACAACTTTTTTTTGCGCACGGAAAAAATACATATATTATGTATTCTTGAAAAACCAATTTTAAAATATATATATATATTATATAAATATTCCGCCGCACGCACACACACCCACATACATACATACATATATATATATATATGGGAGATTCCATGTGAAGTGATCCAGGTAAAAAGTAGAATTTTGTTTTAATGTATGGAATCAGTAGAAAACTACTTGAATAGAGTGTAGCTAAATTTTTAGACCTAAATTTCAATTAGTACCAGAGCTGTAACCAATCAAAAAATCGAATTTTTTGAAAAAAATGACTTATTGGCCATTTTTATCACTAAATAACTCAAAATCTAACAATTTTTTCTTATATACATTAAATTTGAAAAAGTTTATAAATTTCAAGAAGAATCTGTTGAAATATTTCATTTATATTAGTTTAACATATTGAATATAGTTATAATTAATAAAAACCTTTGTAGTAAAAAAAAGGTTGTACGATCAAAAATATTTTATCCATCCAAGAATCTAATACATCGATGATTAATTACCTTCAAAATGGTGCAAAGTTTGAGTGTGGCAGAGCATTTCAAACAAAGTTATGGTGTTTTTAGTCAAATTTCTTAATAAAAGAGAGCGAATGCATATTATGAAAAAAACAGAGTAACCGTATACTTGCATTCAATCAACATGGCACTATTATTCTTCAATAATACTAAAATATACTATTTAATGTTAGTTACTGATACTTTTCAATCTTTAAGCTGCTTACAAACACAAAGCAGTAGGTATAATCAGTTATACCTGTTACATAATTGGATTTATTGGAATTTTAATAAGTTTCAGGTATTTATTCAATTATATAACAGGTATAACTGCTTATACCTACTATTTTGTGTTTGTAAGCAGCTTAAAGATTGAAAAGTTTCAGTAACTAACATTAAATAGAATATTTTAGTATTATTGAAGAATAATACTGCCATGTTGTTTGAATGCAAGTATACGGTTACTCTGTTTTTTTCATAAAATGCATTCGCTCTCTTTTTTTAAGAAATTTGACTAAAAACACCATAACTTTGTTTGAAATTCTCTGCCGCACTCAAACTTTGCACCATTTTGAAGGTAATTAATCATCGATGATTTAGATTCTTGGATGGATAAAATATTTTTGATCGTACAACTTTTTTTTTTACTACAAAGGTTTTTATTAATTATAACTACATTCAATGTGTTAAACTAATATAAATGAAATATTTCAACAGATTCTTCTTGAAATTTATTAACTTTTTCAAATTTAATGTATATAAGAAAAAATTGTTAGATTTTGAGTTATTAAGTGATAAAAATGGGCAATAAGTCATTTTTTTCAAAAAATTCGATTTTTTGATTGGTTACAGCTCTGGTACTAATTGAAATTTAGGTCTAAAAATTTAGCTACACTCTATTCAAATAGTTTTCTACTGATTCCATACATTAAAACAAAATTCTATTTTTTACCTGGATCACTTCACATGGAATCTCCCATATATATATGGTCTATTTCACATCAAGTGGTACGATGAAAATTTTAAATCACTCCAAAATTTGAGAACAGGCTGGAAACATCTTCCAGAACATACAAAAAAAATTTAAGTGTTAAAAATAATTTGCTTAAGAGTTATTCGACAATGAAAAGTGGAAATTTTTCAATTTTTTAGAAAAATTTCTATTTTTAAAGCCATTTATCTCAAAATCTGTTGATTTTTTTGAAAAAACATTACAAACAACTTTTGTTTAAATTAATCTTTAGAACTTATCTACCATGGTTACATTTCTTAATTTTAAAATCTCGAAGAGATAGAACACCCGGACGTATTGAATATCAAAAAAAGGCTACCACACTATAATCGATTTTAATATAACACCTCTCAAAAGTTCACATTTTTCGCGAGCTTTCGAATGTCTTGGGTTAGCTTATTGGCCAAGACCGCTGTTGTAAGTTATGCCTCATAAACCTCATAAAATCACTAATTTTCACGTATTTTAGGACATAACTTACACCAAAGGTGTAATATATATAATATATATATGGGGTATTCCACGTGAAGTGGTCCGATCAAAATTTTAAAATGCACCAAATTTTGAGTACACTTTGCCAATTTTTTTGCAGAATACAGAAAAAAATTTTTGGGTACTGGAATTTATTAGCTCAAAAGTTATTATAACCTCAAAAAGTGATCTTTATCCAGTTTTTTTCAACACCAGCTCGGTTTATCGCTATTTAACTCAATATCTATCAACTTTTACTATACAACATTATATGTAATATTCGTTGCTAATTATATCTAGAATTTATCCTTCTGGGTTAGAATTTCTAATCTTAGGGTCAATGTTACATAAACTACATGTCAATATACAACTTAAAAAAAGTGTAAGTTCGCCACAATTGATTTTTTTATCCAAAAGTCTAAAAGAAAGCTTGGTGCAATACCTTTCAAATAGTCTGTATATAAATATACGTAATCTACTTACTTATATATCCATACAATTTTTAGATTTTGATTTGAATAATATTTAAATTAAATACTACTAAAATAATAATTTTCGAAAAATTTTTGAAATGTAATTCGTATTTTATATTGCCTCTGTTATAATTTGAATTTTCTTTGGCCATTACTGTTTATAATAGAATTATCTTAAAAATGCAATAATTAATGTATTAATTTTTAATTTATTGTATATTTCACATATAGATATTTGAAAAAGTGTATGTTATACTTGATTAATATTTATTTTATCTTCGTAAAATTGTGCATATTTTAAAAACATTACATTAAATTTTAGGTCCGTTTTTATTTTATGAGTTTTATCAGGAATAAGTAAACTAATACACATTCTTTCAAGTTATATTCACAACTTTTTTTTGCGCACGGAAAAAATACATATATTATCTATTCTTGAAAAAACAAATAACACGTACACACACACACGCACACACATACACACACACACACTTTTGGGTTAGAATTTCTAATTTCAATGTAAATGTTATATAAAATAGATGCCAATATTCAACTTAAAAAAAGTGTAAGTGCGCTACAATTGATTTTTTATCCAAAAGTTTGAAAGAAAGCTTGGAGCAATACCTTTCAAATAGTCTGTAGCATTTTTATGGCCTTCAGTGCTGTAAAAAGTTATGAATTATCTTAAAAATGCAATAATTAATGTATTTAATTTTTAACCCATTGTATATATAGAAGTCTTGGGGTTAGCTTATTGGCAAGACCGCTGTTGTAAGTGATGCCTCTAAACCTCATAAAATCACTAATTTTTCACGTTTTAGAATAACTTACACAAGGTGTACTAATAGAATATATATATGGCGGTATTCCACGTGAAGTGGTCCGATCAAAATTTTAAAATGCACCAAATTTTGAGTACACTTTGCCAATTTTTTTGCAGAATACAGAAAAAAATTTTTGGGTACTGGAATTTATTAGCTCAAAAGTATTATAACCTCAAAAGTGATCTTTATCCAGTTTTTCTTCAACACCAGCTCGGTTTATCGCTATTTAACTCAATATCTATCAACTTTTACTATACAACATATATGTAATATTCGTTGCTAATTATATCTAGAATTATCCTTCTGGGTTAGAATTTCTAATCTTAGGGTCAATGTTACATAAACTACATGTCAATATACAACTTAAAAAAGTGTAAGTTCGCCACAATTGATTTTTTTATCCAAAAGTCTAAAAGAAAGCTTGGTGCAATACCTTTCAAATAGTCTGTATATAAATATACGTAATCTACTTACTTATATATCCATACAATTTTTAGATTTTGATTTGAATAATATTTAAATTAAATACTACTAAAATAATAATTTTCGAAAAATTTTTGAAATGTAATTCGTATTTTATATTGCCTCTGTTATAATTTGAATTTTCTTTGGCCATTACTGTTTATAATAGAATTATCTTAAAAATGCAATAATTAATGTATTAATTTTTAATTTATTGTATATTTCACATATAGATATTTGAAAAAGTGTATGTTATACTTGATTAATATTTATTTTATCTTCGTAAAATTGTGCATATTTTTAAAAACATTACATTAAATTTTAGGTCCGTTTTTATTTTATGAGTTTTATCAGGAATAAGTAAACTAATACACATTCTTTCAAGTTATATTCACAACTTTTTTTTGCGCACGGAAAAAATACATATATTATCTATTCTTGAAAAAACAAATAACACGTACACACACACACGCACACACATACACACACACACACTTTTGGGTTAGAATTTCTAATTTCAATGTAAATGTTATATAAAATAGATGCCAATATTCAACTTAAAAAAAGTGTAAGTGCGCTACAATTGATTTTTTATCCAAAAGTTTGAAAGAAAGCTTGGAGCAATACCTTTCAAATAGTCTGTAGCATTTTTATGGCCTTCAGTGCTGTAAAAAGTTATGAATTATCTTAAAAATGCAATAATTAATGTATTTAATTTTTAACCCATTGTATATATCACATATGGATATTTGGAAAAGTGTATGTTCACACACACACTCACACACACACACACACACACTCACGCACACGCACACGCACACGCACACACACATGCACACACACACATATATATGACATATATATATAACATATATAACATATATATATATATGTTGAATTCTGAATTCTTAGACACGGCGGCGGCGGCGGCGAAATATTTATATATTATAGAGATATATATATATATATATATATATATATATATATATATATATATATATATAAACAATATATCAAAAATTGTAAAAACAAATCGTTATATCTATTTGAACTTCTAATATTTGTCATCCTAGTACATGTGGTATTTTAAATTCTAATTAGAATGTTATAATTAATAATTTATTAATATGAATCAATCTATTTTGAATTATACACAGTTTATCAGGTATTAATGGGGCATTCCATGTGAAATCAGCAGATAAAAATTTTAAAATTATTGGTATTCTGCTAAACAACTCCTCTTTGAACCTAGAATCTGTAAAAAAAATTTTAGATGATTTACTTAGATAGGAAAAAAGTTATTAATAACAAAAAATACATATTTTGATGTTTTCCACTTATATGATCAATTTTTATGACTTTATAACTCAAAATATATGCATCCTACAACAAAAATGATAGACACCTTTAAGACTAGAAATTACATCAAGATTTTAATAAAATTTTAATTATAACCATTAATTGCATATTACTGCACTTTTACTAACCTTTAGTAACTAAAAAATCATATAGTTTAATATTTGACATTGTTCGGCAGAATTGATATTATTGAAAAAAAATCACAGATACATCTAATTACATATACTTAGTGTGTACCAAACAAACAAATAAACCGCTTAGTGGCATAATTAATAGGATAAAATATATACACTTTTTTCTGTAAAGCTAACAGCAAAAATAAAAAAGTTCAACATGGGTGTCAGTTGCCGATGAACATGAACATTTTTAATTCAAGATAATTAATAATTTTACAAATACTGGTAGATTCTGCTTTTCATTTGCAACAACAAATTACTATATAGATTTTCTAGAAAAAATTTCATAAAGCTATTGGTATTCACTCGAATATTCGTATCATACTTCTGTATGAAATTTTTTCTCTAAAACTATTAATCTTAGGAAAAAATTTATAGAGATATTTTTTGTTTCAAATGAAAAGAAGAATCTACCAATATTTTAAAAATTATTAATTATCTTGAATTAAAAAAGTTCATGTTCATCGGCAATTGACACTCATGTTGAACTTTTTTATTTTTGCAGTTAGCTTTACAGAAAAAAAGTGTATATATTTTATCCTATTAATTATGCCACTAAGCGGTTTGGTACACACAAAGTAAATGTAATTAGCTGTATCTGTGATTTTTTTCAGTATTATCAATTGTATCGAACAATGTCAAAAATCAATATATATGACTTTTTAGTGACTTAAGATCAGTAAAAGTGCAGTAATATTCAATTAATGGTTATAATTGAAATTTTCCTACCCTTTTTCCTATCTAAGTAAAGCATCTAAAAATGTTTTTACATATTCTAGGGTCAAAGAGGAGTTGTTTAGCAGAATATCAATAATTTTAAAATTTTCATCTGCTGATTTCAGATGAAATGCCTCTAATGTAAATAATAAGATTAAAATTAATTATTGAGAATAACAAAAATTGTTATTGATATAAATAGTAAAAATGTTCATTCTTTTATTAATTATTACGGATTTATCCCAACAAATTATATAATTGTAATATTTATTTAATTACTAGTACTATAAATTATTTTACTAAATAGTTTTTAAAAAATAATTTTTTGAATATTACATTATATTGTAAATTGATGGTAAAGAAATATTATGTTAACAATAATATTTAACTGCGAGCGAAGCGAGCAATTTGGCTAGTATCTATTAAAATATATTATATAACGGTAAGCGAGTTACCGAGCAGGTAAGCAACGCGAAAGAGGATATACAGTGCGGCACGCGCACGAACGCGCGAGAATCGTGCGCGCCCAGTTGGCAGTACCGATATAGCGCGCGCACGGTGTATATACAGGCCGAGATAACGGTCTCTTTTATCGTGTTTTATCGGAGAAACGTGGGTGTGTGTGATAGGGTGTGGGTGCGGACAGGCTTCCCCACACGACCCAACACGCCGAGCAAAGCCGTACGCCTCCACCACTCCGGATTTCGTCTACGGAAAAGGCGGAAGATCGAGGCCAACTTGCCCAAAGGAGTGAGAGAGAAAGAGAGATTGACGGGGAGATCACGCGCTTTCGTTCCCGCCGTTTCAACGTATTTCGAGTGGTGTCTCGTGAATACAAAGGTGAGTGGTGCACCACGTTGGACCCGCGTGTCCCGTTGATAGTTTCCCGATTTTCCTGGTACGGTCCAGGTGAGGAAGCGTTCCTCTTTTTCCCCATCTCGTGACAAATCTCGCCCGGATAGTCAGGTCGGTGGTTCGCGAGAGCCACTTCACGAGAGAAGGCGCGCGTGACGTAGGAAGCTTCTACGTCAGAGCTCCCTACGTCAGAGATACATACGTCTCGCGGTGTGACGTATAGCTATCAGGTTAAGCAGCCGATCATTCCCGGATCGGTTGCTCGTAACTCGTTAGTTAATAGGGTTTAACTACTTTTTTTCGCGCTGACCTCGGGGGTAGTCATCGGTACGACTCCCCGTAAATTGTTAACGTTAATTTATTGTTTATTTATTAATATTTAATTGTTTATTTAATAAATCGACTCGGCGAGACGATCTTTCTCGCCGATTAACGTAAAATATCGATTGTTGATAGTGTTTTACCGGTTACAGTCCTATCCTACGAATACCGCCCTCTCCGGTGTTTATCCTAGTTGGCAATTTTGGGCATAGGGCCCGACACACGGTATCTAAGTCAAACGAGGTGTTTGACGTTGTTAACCGCATTGCACGGGTATCAAAGTGATTCCCGGTCGCATTGCGGGACTGCACACTTAAGGTTGGTAAGTTGGGACAAATTGGGCCTAACCGTGGGTCTTACATATCTCCAGTACCCACCCCGTTACAAGTAAAAGATTCAGATTTTATTACAATAAAAAGAGTGATACATAGTATTTATTGTACAAGCATTCAATGCGTGAAACCTCGCTTACAATTAAATAGCTACACATATCTTCAAATTGCACAAAAAAATACAAATTGTATACACTTAAAAATTCAGTAACTCAGTAGTCCAGGCATTCAAGGTGTGATCCGTTGACCGTTACTATCAGCGCCTCACACATGCCTTCAGGATGCAGCGAAATATGCAAATTTATTTTCAATTAAAGTTTAATAAGTGAACATTATAGAGATTCAACATGTGATTCATTGGTCATTGTATATATATATATATATATATATATATATATATATATATATTGTAACGGTAAACGGTTCACGCGACACGAAAGTCGTACCGATCGCGTGAATTTACCGTCGAAGACGCGAAAAGCGCATGCGCGAGCGCGTCGGAGAGCCAGCGTGCACGACACACTGGCAGTATCGTCTCGCAAATGAGAGAGGCAGGAAGACGCGACCGCAAGGACCCCGTGACGCTTCAACTCCCGAACGAGAAAATCGAAGGCGAGAAAGAGAGAGAGAGAGAGAGAGAGGAAGACGGAGGACAAAGCAAGGAGTTCACGAGATAGCAAGAGGATGAAGGACGCAGTTCAATAGGTCCCCGATTGTATACAAGTATGTCCTGACCAGGCAGCGCCGTACTTGTTTATATCGGTACGCGAGCGAAGATCGGCGACGGGATACGCGCGGTATCCCGACGCGCAAACCATACGAGAGGTTAGCCGCTCTCGTCGCGACACTCTCTTATTCGTGTAACCACGCATACGGCAAACCAGAGTGCTTTACACTCCGGCGCGATTACATCTGGCGGAATTCGCAGCGAAGCCAGGTAACCCGTACCTGGCAAACCTAACCGCGTTCCCCGAGTAGATCGAGACGGCGTGTCTCGATATGTGTGTTACAACTGGCGCCCAACACGTGAGTTTCCTTGGGATAGGGAAAGTTATTGCAATTGACAACCAAAACGTGAGTTTCCTCGGGATAGGAAAAATCTTTTCAAATGAATTTTCGACTTCGTACGTTGTTATACATATAAACCGCAACGAGTGGTTGCGAGTACGTTGCGAGTTCGTCGCGACGAGCACATGTAAACAACAACACGAGTCGAGTACAATCGAACATAATTCTTAGAATTCACTAGAAATAATACTTATTATTTTCGAAATAATACCTAGTATTTTCGAAATAATGCTTATTGTTTTCGAAATAATACCTATTATTTTCGAAATAATACTTATTATTTTCGATTTAAATTAAATTTAAAATACGAAATAGATAAATTTCTCAAAGTAATAGTTTATAACATATAAAAATTTTATAAACAAATTAAAGTTTTTCCCAAATTGAAAAATTTTGTTCAAATTTTCCAAATTTTCCAAATTTTCCAAATTTTTCAAATTTTTCAAATTTTCCAAATTTTCCAAATTTTTCACATTTTCCAAATTTTTCAAATTTTTCAAATTTTCCAAATTTTTCAAATTTTCCAAATTTTTCAAATTTTCCAAATTTTTCAAATTTTCCAAATTTTTCAAATTTTCCAAATTTTTCAAATTTTCCAAATTTTTCAAAATTTCCAAATTTTTCAAATTTTCCAAATTTTTCAAAATTTTCCAAATTTTTCAAAATTTTAAAATTTTCAAAATTTTTAATTTTTCAGAATTTTCGAATTCTCTCAAATTTTTCAGAATTTTCAAATTTTTTTTAAAAGTTTTCGAATGTTCTCAAATTTTTCAGAATAGAAAGACGCTGGCCAAAGTTCTCGAAGAGAAAATGAAAGAATTCGTCCTTTCGATGACCACATCTCGAGGCGGAATTAGTATATCGAGGGAGTCAAATTGGACCAAGAATACGAAGCGTCCCGCCGAAAGGACGTACGGCGGATCGAAAGAGGAAAAACGCAATCAGAACGTGAGCGCGAGACCGCAAGCCACACAACCATTGAAATGTTTTGGTTGCGGACGGCTAGGGTATAAGCGCGCAGATTGCCCGGACTGTTCGGGAAACGCGAATAGGAACGGTTGAAAAGGGTCGCTCCCGTTCCTGCCCCGCGTAAGACCCGATCAGATACCTTAATTATAGCGGAGCGCTGTAAGGAGAGCTCGGCGATAGAAGAGTCGTCGGATGTGCCGACGACGTCGGCCGAACCGGAGAAGTCTAGCGGTTGTATCAGCCCGAATTATGTGGGATCGACGGAAAAGTCAGATCAACACCAGATAGCGGCCGCTACTAAAGATCAGGATGATAGGGCTGGAGGAGAAGACCCTCCGAGTGAAAAAGAAACTCGTTGGTGGGTACAAGTGGGCATTGCTGGCTACCGCGTACGCGCCTTATTCGATACTGGAGCATCGTGCACGGTAATGGGTTCGATTGGCCTACAATTGGCCACGATCTGCGGCTGTCCACTCATTCCGAGCAACGGAAGAAAAGCGAAAGTGCCAGGAAACCAGACGGTGTCGATCGCTGGTTACGTAGACCTGCCTTTCGAAGTTGCCGGGATAAAGCGAGATTTCATCCATGGTTTTGGCGCAGTTTTGGATCCGAACGAGAATAAACTTTGGATCAAAGCGGTCAACAAGTCCGTAGATCTGGAAGTAGCGAGCATATCACGAATCTATGCATTCGAAATAGCATCGTTCGGACTAGCAGACTTATTGCCAGAGGAGCAAGAAGTACTGCATACGCTGGCTGACCGATACCTGGGTACAACGGGGAGGCCGTTGGGATGTATATCTCTGATTGAGCACGCGATCCACGTGGGTGTGACGCGGTCAATCAAACAGAAATATTATCCCGTCTCTATGCGAATAGAGGAAGAGATGCACGCCCAGGTTAAGGAGATGCTCGACGCAGGAGTGATTGAGCCGTCGACCAATGGGTGGTCAAGCCCCGTAGTGATGGTCCGTAAACCGAACGGAAAGTATCGGTTCTGTATCGACTATCGTAAGGTCAATGCAGTGTCGAAAACCGATGCTTACCCGCTGCCTAACATGGACGGCATACTACACTGAAAAAAAAATAAAGCAGAATTTGCTTGAGAGCCAAGCAATATCTACCGTGGTGACTCCGGTAAATGAGACAAAGTTGTTATTCCTTTAGAAGCCAAGCAGTTTCTACCTGGGCCTATCAAGCAATACATACTCGACATTAAGAAAGAGATAGACCTAGAATATATATGTATTTTAAAATTGTTAAAAAAGAAAAAGAGGGTAAACATTTTAAGATAGTTGAAAGTAAAGGAAATTATTATATGTTTAATTATTGAAATTAACTTTTACAAGTATACAGTCAATAATATATACGAAAAACGTACAGTCAAAAAGTAAGGATATGTCTTACTCGGAAGCAAAATGCGAATATACCGGAGACCCAAGCAGAAACTGCTTTGTAGCCTAGCACAAATTACTTTTGTTATCAAAAGTAGAAGTCTCTTCGCTGTTTACGGCGGATTCTGCTTTATTTTTTTTTTCAGTGTACGAAAGCTTAAGAACACGAGGTATATCAGTACGCTAGACTTGAGTAGCGCATATCACCAGACACCGCTAAGACCAGAGTCAACGGCTATAACCGCGTTCACAGTACCTGGGTTAGGCTTATTTCAATTTAAAAAGATGCCTTATGACCTATCCCAGGCGGGAGCCACGTTCCATAGGTTAGTGGACAAAATCATAGGGCCTGAGCTCGAACACTATGCATTTTCGTACCTCAATGATATAATCATCGCCACAGAGATCTTTGAGGAACACGAAAAGTGGCTAAAGTATGTTCTGAAGGGAATCAACGAGGAGTTCGACGTGCAGTTCGTTATACAGACGGATGCAAGCGACACTGGCATTGGCGCAGTACTTCTCCAGGTGATTAATGGAGAAGAGAGAGTACTGTAATTCGCCAGTAGGACGTTAAACCAGGCCGAACGCAATTACAGCGTTACGGAACGAGAAGGCCTGGCGGTTATATGGACGATTGGCAAATATAGATCTTATATAGAAGGCTATCATTTTCGCGTTATAACCGACCACAGTAGCTTACGTTGGCTGCGTAGTTTACACAGCCCAACGGGTAGATTGACGCGATGGGCACTAGAGTTGCAGGGTCACAGTTTTGATGTGGAGCATCGCAAGGGCGCCCTGAACTACGTACCCGACGCGCTATCACGGATGAGCGAGGAGGAGACCCTCGCCATCGACGCAATATCTTGGGTAGAGGAGTCCCAAGACGAGTGGTTTCAGAATTGGCTGAAACGAGTAAAATCTAGCCCAAGAGATTTCCCTCGTTGGAAGTGTGTCGGAGGACGACTATACTTCCACAAGCCAAACGAGTTAATCGATGAGACGCTCGGAAACGAGGACGCGTGGAAGTTAGTGATTCCAAAGGAACACCGAAAAGCGGTCCTCGAAGAAAGCCACGACTCTCCTACGTCTGGCCATGCTGGACGTGAGAAGACGTTTGCCAGTCTGGTTATTATGGTGACGTGAAAGCCTACGTGCGCCGTTGTCTCGCCTGCCAACAATGCAAGATGGATCAGCGACCGCCTACAGGACTGATGGAAAAACGCACGGTCGAACGTCCCTGGCAAGTCGTGGCAGGAGATATCACCGGACCCTTTGTACGGAGCAAGGGCGGATACGAATACATCCTCGTATTCTTGGATCTATTCACCCGGTGGGTGGAGTGTGTACCAATTCGCAAAGCCAACGCGAAAACCATTCTGAAGGAGTTCAAAAAGAGAATAGTTTTACGGTTTGGTACTCCTGAGGTATTTCTGTCGGATAACGGTACCGAATTCAAGAATAAGGCCGTCGACGAATACCTACATGAGGTGGGGATACATCATACCACCACTCCGCCATATTTTCCCCAAGCGAACCCGATTGAACGTGTCAACCGTACGTTGAAAACCAGAATTGTGGCTTTCATAGAGGAAAATCACAATACCTGGGACGAGAAATTACCGGAGCTTGTATTCTCGCTGAACAACACCGTACACGAGTCTACGGGTACAACTCCGACAATGTTGAATTACGAACGACAGCCTATGCCTCCCGGTACCATCAAGAGGAACCAAGATCGAGCCGGCATTGAAGAGGAGCAGCGCAGTAAAATAGAGCTGTGGCAAGAGCGACTTAAAAAGCTCAAAGAAGTACATGAGTCTGCAGCCGCACGCTCAGATCAACAACCTGAGCGACGAGCGAGCTATTATAACGCCAAAAGGAGGGACACACCTTTCACCGTAGGAGACCTCGTGTGGAAAAAGAATAGAGTCTTATCCTCGGCAGCTCAAGGGATTTCGGCTAAGCTGGCTCAGAAGGCGACAGGTCCGTATATTGTAATAGGTCAACCAGGATCCAATACTTATACGTTGTTGGATAAAGAAGGTAAGGTGACCGACCTGGCACACGCCGAACACTTTAAACACTACGTTTCACAGCACCTCAACGTGGATGAAGAAGAAGAACATTCGCCGAGGGACGTCGTGGGAGAGGGGGCGACGCGCGACCCGCCCCATGCGAGCGTACAGTCACCAGAGTGCGTGCGGACTCCTGCGCGAGTCATAGCGGGTGACATCAGCGTGCGAAAATAGACTCCTGCGAGGGTCAAAACGCCGAACGTATGAAAGCGCGGCCGTCCGCGAAGCCTCACAATAAGAGGATAGGGAAACGCGGTGTAGAAACTAATGACGTAGAACCCGTAGTCAGGAGAACAGGACCATCGGTAATCGTTAGCAAAACGCGTGCGCAATCGAAGCGAGAAAAAGATGGCGAGATTTAAACTGCCTTTTCCTCTGATTAATAGATGGAAACCAAACCTGGCCCAACTCGACTACGCGTCCCGCATTTCCAACGGGTCGGACGCGGTAGAGAGGAAGGTCTTCCAAAATTGGAAGGAAATCCACGATGCCCTCCCGGAATTCCACGCCTTCTCCGAAATTGCATGTGCAAGGCGTTGCTGTCTATTCTTTCCATATAAGGTAAAATACTTAATAAAATGTGCCAATCTGCTTCACTTTCTACGTCTTCAAAGGTAGGTGTTTTATACGGTTTTGAAAAAAAATTGCTCTGATCGTAATTCCCTCGATTTATGGATTTTTTAAATGATCCAGGATCATCATCTTCTTTAATTATTGTATCGGCACTCAAGGTGCAGTGAATTTTATGTTTCAAAAAAGTCATAGCCTACAATGGCCAATATTTAAATGGGTAATAGTAGAGAAGGCGTCGCGAAACAATTGAGTAACGTCAGCCTTAACATTACAGGCAATGTAATTTTTTTAAAATTATTGCACCCGTATATGGGTAAACTACCTGTCAACGACCAAATTCTGCTTTAATCCAAAAATGCGAAAAAATACATTATTTTTTTAATACTGCGAGTTATGAATGGATAATTTCAATTCGAATAAATATGAAAGTATGTGCGCCGATAGGTAGTGGTAACATGTAGCATGCCGATCGACGGCTATTTAACATCCCCCGAAGGCTTGATTAGATTCTTTACAATCCTTATCTATCTATATATATTGTATCAAGGTGGGTACTGGGGAATATAAGGCCTCGGTAAGGCCCAATTTGTCCCAACTTACCGACCGAGGCAGTGATGTCCCGCGATGCAGCAGGGGATCCCTTTGATTCCCGTGCAATGCCGTTAACAAGACCAAACACCTTGTTTGGCTTTAAATTAGTGTTTTGGGCATTATGCCTAGAATTAGCAGACCAGGCTATACGCCGGAGATGGCGGTATTCGTCGGGAAAGACAACATCCAGGAAAACTAACCAACTAGCTTGATATTTTTGTTAATCGGTGAAATGGATGTTTTCGCCGAGTCAATATGTTAAATAAATAAATAAATATTGACAATTTGATAATAACAATTGTCGACTACCCCCAAGTAGACTAACCGCTAATTTTCAAATGTAGATTAATTGAAATACTAAGTGATAAATAACAATATCCGTAATTAATGTAAAATACTGGAATACCTTAAGGAGGTGGCATACTCGGTTAGTTACCGACCGAGCAAAAAAAGACAATTATTGCATTTATTTTAAAAAATATGTAATTTAATGCAAAACCCAAATACAGAAGCGCTAAGTAATAAAATAATAAGTAATTCTACGAAGTTCCAGGTCAATACATCAAAGACACCCTAAAAAATTTCTGCACCGAAAATTCAGAGATAATCGTAATTTTCGGATCAGAAATTTTTTAGGGTGTCTTTATCGTATTGACCTGAAACTTCGTAAAATTACTTATTATTTTATGACCTTGTGCTTCTGTATTTGGGTTTTGCATTAAATTACATATTTTTTAAAATAAATGCAATAATTGTCTTTTTTTGCTCGGTCGGTAACTCACCGAGTATGCCACCCCCTTAAGATGATAAGCCTGGGTTAAAATAGGAAAAAAAATAATCAATTTAAACAATTAATAATTTTTTATAACAATTGAAAAGCTGTCTTAATATTCTAATATTATTATTAAGTTTTTATTAAAATTTTTAAGCTAATTTATAAATAACATAACTATTTAAAAAAAATTATTTTTAGAAATCTGCATAAATTTTGGTTGAAAAAATTAATACATGGAGCGTGATCGCTTATAATTCGGAAGCAATTGAAGATGTAAATTAAAACTATATTTTAGAAGATAGCTGACATCAAGTAGATACGTTTTTCACTATTCTTCGTAAATACTCAATGAATTTTCACCAAAATTTGAGAAGTTATTTGTAGTACTATATAGAATGGCGCCCTGATCCCAAAAATTCCCAAAAACTGGTACAGTTAATAATAAAAATTAAAAACGATTACTCCTATATGTCGTGTAACGGTAAGGTATTGTTTACCTTATAGTTTGATGAATTCGAGCAACACGAGCGAACAGTATCGTAATGTTCGCATCGGCTCGGGCCACGAGATTCGGCTCGGCTCGGTTCGTCGTCGCTACACGGGCGAGATCGACTTCGCACGCGCACCTGATTAGAAAGGTGAGGGGGAGATTCGCGCGCGCTAAGATGAGATATAGCTGCCTTGACACGCGTCAGGTATGTTCTCCCCGCGTCCCGTGTTCAGCTTCACCGCGTTGCGTTTTACCGTGGTTCTCGCGTGCGTATTTTGACTGCAGACAGACCCTGCATTTGCAGTGAGTGATGCAACACCGGGAATCAACCTGCAGCCACATAACCTCGGTGCACGGGCGAACGGACAATTCGTCCTACACCGCAGTGAGAGTTAGAGAGAGAGCGACCGATCGGCTGGTCGTTGTTTACCAACGACTACAGCAACTTATCAAGTAAGTGGTACCACTTCACGCAATCGTGTTTTATTGGTTAATTAATAAATAATCTTGTTGCGTTATACCAGTCCTGTTGACTGGGTATATTATTTTAGTTCGCGATATTTTTCCCCCCTCTCTCTACAAGTCGTCCGTTTACCGACTTGTAATAATAGTGTAGACCTCGGCGACGATTAGAGATTTTGTTTGTTATTTATCTTTTATACTTATTACAATATATTCAATTTATCATTACATTTTAATTCGGTATTCGAGTAATCGAATTTTAACCCACGTACGATTCCTTCCGTAATCCTAAGAGCTCGTATATTTCTGGTTGGCAAGTGCTCGACGCGATATCCCTGTTTCGCGGTCAGTTTCAGATTTGATTTTTACCTGGTTGTTATCTGAAACAGTATCTCTGTTTCAGATTAATACTTAACAGATTTGGTAGAGCGAACAGATAACCGCCGCCGCAACGCGGGAAAAATAAGTTTATTTATGTACGGTAAGTTTAACCGTACCGCTGAGCAGACGCGATAATAAAATAAACATCCATGCGGCAACCAAACTGTTACAGTCGATAAAATCACTAACTTGGCGTTCTCTTAAGGATAAAAAGTTTGTAATTAAATGGACAGTTTATAAAAGAGGACGTCTTGTTAAATAGACATGTAGAAAAATTGAGAAAGTTCTATGCTATTTCAAGTAACGAGAAAGAGTCTTTAGAAGTAATAGATTATTTTGTTTATAGAAAATAAATCAGAAAAACTAAAGAATCTATTGAAATAAGTAAACAAAATAAAATTATTACAAATCTAGAAAATGAAATATCCAAAGAAATAAAAGCAGATGAGAGCATGCAGATGTAATTTTTAGTATTAAATGTCGATTTACTATTTCTGAAAAAATTTAGTGAAAGTGATTCGGATCCCATAAGCGATTAAAAGTCAATTATCTTTATCAATTAATAGTGATAAAGAACTTGCACAAAATGGGAAATAATAAAATGTTATAGCAAAAAAATAAAAAATTATTTATTTAATGATATGAAAAAAATTACGTGATTCAACAGCAACTACCACAAGTTCAATCGTAATATTATTTTCTTGCTTCTTAATAAGGTTTAATAATATAGCGGATTCTGTGCGTGTATCAGTGTACGCGTGAAGTGCGCGTACATTCATCACCGAGCGTTAGAGGTGCGCCAACACGACGATTGCTTCTCCCACCAATACTACGACGAGATACACCATACGCGGATAAAGATAAATAATTATATTAATTTATCCTTTATTAACATATTTAACCCTTTACAAATGCAGTGGTCCCGGAGCAGCTGACCACTCATGGAATCATCGCCTTTTGACAGCAAAGGAACCCGAAGCAGACAACTCACCGTCGTCATCAATTCACCACCGAAACCACAACAGATAAATTCCGAACCATGATGAATAACTACTTTAATTATACTTATTAACAATGAATTATTATTAATATTTTTATTATTGTTTTAGGTGATGCTAGTGATAGCAACATCACGTACATAATAGTTCACTGATCTTATTTAGAGATATACTTTTTTGTTTTGTATAGAAAAAAAAAATCCTTTAGGAAAAACAAAGTATATATTTAATACGTTGTGAGCATGAGTATCTTTTTAAATTATTGTGTTATGTTCCTAGAAAACCTGTAGATGATTCACCATTATTAATTAGCTGACCACCCGGAGAACCTCGTTCATCACATTAGAGGAATTTTATTCTTCTTCTCTCCGTTCTTCTTCGACCGATTACCTTTGGTAAATCCTTATTGAAGGGGTTGTATCGCTGTTTGATTCTGAGGAGTCTCATTTTATGAACCAGAAGTAATTTACGTCCACGAATGACCAAGTTCTCCTAATTTTAGAATTATGATAGTCGAATCCCTCTCTTGTTTGCGTGATTGTTCTAGCAACCAATCACGCACTCCATGATAATTGCAAACATCTAGTTCATTCTCATCGTTCTCTATCTTACGATCCCTATATTCCCTAGAATCCCGACTCGTTTCTTTGCTCGACGGTTCCGACTTCTGAACTAAATTTAAATTAGCTAACTTCTGATCTAAGAGAGCTAATAATGAGCTTTTTAACTGTACTCTTAGTATTGCTCGAACAACGTTCGTAATAAAGTCCTTCATCATCGTCATTTCATTATCCATGGATACGTGCACACTTTGTACCGATGGCGGATTTCTTATCCCAATAATCTCACCAAACCCAGATGTAATTTACTAATTTGACGGATTCGATGATTCACCGACCACGGGCGTCGACGCTCGAGAATCCTTTGGCGATGTACCGCGGGTCTCCTTGCGGCTGCACGAAAATTTCGAACATTTAGTAATCAAAAATTTTGAAAAAAATCGTTTCGTTTTAAAACAAATAAAAAAGCGTTACAGAGATGTTTCTTGGAAAAAGTCAAGCCGTTGTTAATTAAAAAATAAATAATGATTTCAATTTTTTAGTCTCACACGTCATTAATAAAATAAGGTAAAACAAAGAATACTCGAAATCTCCTTAACCGGTAAATTCGAATGGCGAGGGTAATAGATCACTGTATTAATCCCTAGCTAGTAGCGCGAAATTCGAATATAAATCCAACTCCCTACTATTACACATGTATTAGATTGTAACACTCACGTATTCCCATACTACCCGCGTTCCGAATTCCTTATACTCGATCTGCGCGATCACCATACCGAGCGCGGCCCGCGTGCCCGTGTGCTTGCACTAAAATATAGATCGATTTTGCCTCGCGTACGAATGCTTGAGTGCGTACGATCCCTCCCGTTGGGGACAGTACCCAGGTATTAACGTGGGGTGCTGCGCCAGCGAATGCGTGTGTACATAAGTGTATACGGCCCCCCAGGTGACGCAGTCCACGTTTATTATTATTAGAGATGCCGATACAATAATTAAAGAAGATGATGGTCCTGGATAATCCAAAAAATCCATAAATCGAGTGGAATCAGAGCAATATTTTTTAAAAACCTTATAAAACACCTAACTTTGAAGACGCAGAAAGTGAAGCAGATTGGCACTTTTTATTAAGTCTATTACCATGTATGGAAAGAATAGACGACGACGCCTTGCGCATGCAATTTTGGGTCGACAGATTTATTCTGCTGTTTAATTTTATTACCAATAATGAAACATTAAAAGAAATGCAGCAGTTTTGATCATCTGAGGATGAAAAAGAATTAAAGAAAAATTGCACTGCAAAAAAAAAGGCTGAAAAAGAAATTGGTCAGTATTCAAGTTTATAGTGGTACGTTTTTCGTTAAAAGCATATTTCTTTAACACATTTTTTTCTTGCAGATGTCATAACAATAAGCGATAAAGAGATCATGGATATTAAGGTATCGATTGAAATGCAGAAATGGCTAGTATACCCATATGTGGTTAAAAAAAGAAGATAAATAAAAACATAAAATTGTGCGCAGTAATTTTGCATAATTGTTTTTTTCCTTTGCGAGTCGTTTCACATGTGTGTATTCTGTAAGGATTATTATACGAATGTTTTTTTTTTTTGCTTGTTTTGTTGAAGTCATCGTAATGATAAACATTGGTTATGAAGCAGGTCGTAATTTTTTGTAATTGTCGAATAATCTAATATCATTAATACGATAAAAGCATGTGTGATAAGCGAACAGTAACAGATCACACTTATAAGTCTACATTATTCATTTCTTTATGAGTAATTTGTACATAATTGTAATTTGTTTTTAGTATATTTTTAAGTTAAGTGGCTTTTTAAGTATATATAAATTTGTATGCTAGTATGAAATTTGTGAGACACTGACCTGTAGTGGATAATGGATTGTATATTGAATGTCTGTAATATTCACTTTTTAAACTTTAAGTGGAAATAAAAAAAATCTGAGGGGTTAAATTAGCTGTCTATAATGGCTCTCGCGCTATACTTGCGTCAGGCGCTATCGCGCCTTTTGATTTGCATATTTTTCTGCATTTTGCAGGCATGTATAAGACACTGATTGTAACGGTCATCGGATTACACGTTGAATGCCTGGACTACTGAGTTACTGAATTTTTAAGTGTATATAATTTGTTTTTTTTGTGCGATTTAAAGATATGTGAAGCTCCTTAATTGTGAGTGAGGTTTTACATATTGAACGTCTGTGTTACTTACTTATTGAGTATTTATTTATAATATAAAAATATGTTTGGTAATACAGTAAGTTATAATTCACTTGTGAAATACTTATGCAACAAAGTGCTATAATTTACTTTTTTATTGTAATAAAATTTGAATCTTTTACTCCATATTAATAGATATTACAATTGCACATACTGTGTCTATATGCAACTAACAAGGGAAGTACTTAACCTCCGGGAAACGAATCTTATCCTAACGTTGGCATGTCTTTTGTAATATAAAAATGTGAAGAAAGCCAAGTTATTATTTGCCAATGGCCACTTTTACGAAAGTTATTTGACATCTAGGAGACACTGTCGGAGACTTTTATGATCATCTATACATTTTGATAAGCAGAGCCTGTAACGCACTGCGAGAAGAAATCGAAAGTGCTCAAGACATAAATACCTTAATAAAACCTTTGAACATCATGGCATTGGATGTTTTCATAAGAGGACTACCCGTAGACATTACTTAGCAAATGGACGCCAGTCAGCCAAACAACCTCGAAGAAATATACAGAGAAGCTGTAAGAATCGAGATCCGAATCAAAGCGAAGATTCTGCCTGATAAGAGATATAAATATAATAGACAACACGACCAAGATTGGGAAATGATCGAATATTCCGCTGCTTCTAGATGCAGGAAGCTTAACCACAATCAAAGATTGCAGGATAACGATAGATTTTCCAATCAATTCAGACAAATAGGGTATATGTACAGCATGAAAATAGAGTAGAAAACAGACCAAGGAATTACTCAACGCAAAGGAATAATGACAATTGTTCTGACTTTAGACAAAACTACCGAGAGTAAAGACCAAATAACGACGAAGTTCAACCACAAAATTATCGAAATAATTATCAGAATAACCACCGCCAAAATAATTATGCAGAACCAAGAAATAGCCACGCAAAGGATCCAAGGAGCAATTTTAAAAGAAATAGTTATGGAAATTCGTGATATGATAACGGTAACTGTAGGAATAATTACTATAGAAACAACTATTCTTTGTTAACTATTATCAACACAAACCTCGAGCAGATTACCAAATGTGACCTGAAAATCAAGAAAATTATACACAAGATGATGAGTCTTTAAACTCCAACGGAGCTCGTCATGCTGAGTTGGCGAGCCAAAGCTTCTCGAATCACCAAAAATCAAATGAAATGAACCAAGATGCTCAGGTTCAACCGCTGAAAGATTCAAACAATGGAAGTAGTGTCCAACGATGCCATCCAGGAGAACGGATTGCATCTTGTAACCGAAATAGTAAACAATATTAAGAAAATGACTATCCTACAGCGATAAGACTTCGCGTACCAGAGGAATCAAAACGATGTTTGACCTTTATAATCGATAATGAAGCTTCCGTCAATTTAATCAAATTGGATGCGCTTAATTCAACGACCTTATACGATCCAAAGAAAAAACCGATTTATTTGGTATTAACAACAACTGCGTACCTATATACGGCGTTACTTGGATTACTATCCAAGGTAATCCTGTTGAATTCCATGTTGTACCGGATAACTTTCCCATTCTACAATATAAAATGTTGGGAAAAAGTTACTTAAAATAAGAAGTAGTCATCTCTCATCATTACAACGCCTTAATGATAAGCGGAGATGTTATGAATCCGATACCATTTATGCTCAACGACCTTCAGGAAGAAATTTTTAATAAATGATATGTCGACGAGATAGAGAATACTAATAGCAAATATATTATGACCGTATAAAAAGAAACAGAAGAAATGAAAATATACACAGTTAAATGAAGTATAGCACAAAGAAATGAAGAAATAATAGAAAATGAAAGTTATATTTTAAATGGACGATCCAGACAAATTATAAGAATTAATCTAGTACAAACTAAATTAAAAAAAGGATATTTACCAAGAATTGATGTGTCGATGGTAGGAGAGATTATCGTTCGTCCAGAATTTGTTAAATAAATAAAGACTTTATTGATCTCTACGAACACAATATTAAGTTTGCCGACATTTCGGACGTTTTTTATTACCGTTCCTTTTCAAGGCTAAAAAACAAATCAGCGAAAAAAGAAAACTCCTTAATATCAAACTAATACATTTTAAGTAAATTATAAATTCTACGGTAACACACACACACACACAATCTTACCAACAAAAAAGGCGTAGAGACAACTATTTCATCTTGGGGTTAGCAAACACAATGTCATCTTCAAACGTACAATCACTGTAAAAAAAAACAATGTTCTTTAAAAAAAATTTAATTAAAACAATAATAAAATAATCTAATCAATCAATAAAAAACTATGTTCTTCAAACCTTACAATAAAATAAAATAAAAACATTAAAAAATTAAAAGAAAAATGTATTATTAAAAAATATATATAAAACACTAGCAAGAAAAAAACCACACACCCCACACGCAGTCGCAAAAGTTTCCGTTAAAATATCAAGTAGGACCTCTCCGAAGGGAGTCCTCTCCAACATTAAAAGTAATATAGAAATCTCGACGTCGCTTAGCCCCCGACACTAACAATACACACACACTCACACACACACACACACACACACATATATATTACGGACCAAACGAGTTGAGACTTTTCCCGTGTATTAAGATACTATGCACCGTGAAGAAGTGGCAAACCCGACCCGCTATGCCGAGACCTGCTGGGATTCTCCCATCCTGAGGACATAACATTAATTTTAACAAAACATGTATCATGGAATTGAAAATACTTTTACACGTTAAACCGTATCAAAGATGTAAATTATTTAAAATTATTTAAAATTATATAGAGTTACACTTGATGGTGTGAAAATGTGTGCGTTAGTGGACCATTACATTGATACCCGAGACAATTCTTTCACCCGGTCGTTTACTTGATGTAATCGGTCTCTCGGTTTCGGGGGACTATATGGTACGCGGAGGTGACGCGCTTCCGAGCTGCCTTGGCTCGTTTGGCCTCGAAGTATTATCGTTTTCTGCGATTTATATATATATATATGGGTCATTCCAATACTTTTTTGTAAATCGGTCCGGGGGGGGGGGGGGGTCAACCAATCGGGCTAAAAATTTAGTATGTTACTATCCTATAAAAAAAAGTAAGTGCCTCAAAATTGTAGCCTTCTAAATCAATTAAGGACGTAGGTATGCGATTTTAAAAATTCAAACATAGGCTATTTTACATCATTTTTTAACATTTTTCAAAGTAGCACCAAAATTCGAGAAATTAGTATTTTTTTATCCAGTCCAGTGCAAAGTCTTCGTATTACTATAGACTTTTAATCTAACTATATAGAATACAATTATTTTATGAACAAAAATATTGACACAGCTAAATATAAACACTTGTTTTTTCAAATTTTGCATATTTTCTAAATGCTACCAAATTAACAGTTTTTGTTATTTTTAAAAAAACCCAACGCGGTATTGGTATAAGCTGTATTAGTATAAGCTTTCTTTCTGTTACAGGTTTACTAAAAAAAGGTAATTTGGCTTAAAGTTATGCTTATTTAAATTTGACCTAAAATGCAAAAAAACACGTTTTTTGGTATTTTCTAATGCTTACAATGTCGGTCTACCTAAATTTTTTTTTACCAAAATTTGGGTGAAACTCGGTTTTTGTAAGTAGAAAATGATCCCGTAGTTACTGCAATGGATATTTGACCTTTGTACACGTTTATTAACGTTTGAAAATATTTTTTTTTTGCATTCTTGCGCAAGACTTATTGGATTACTGCAAGGTCTAAAATGTCTTGTATTTTGAGTGTTATCACAAGTAACATCCATACTATAGGTAACTTTTAAAACTAATAGGAATATAGTTTAAAGAAATTTTTATTTTTATTTTTTTATAACAATTTTGGCCTGTTTCCGCTATTTTACTCGTTTTTGTACATTTATCATTACAATGCGTCGAAAAACTTGTCATTTGTACAATAGGAAAAAGGTTTGTGATTGCGTGACAAACAAATTGTGTATTTACGTTTTTTAAATTGGCACAACATATTTTGGGATTTTTGTACAAAAACTGATTTTATGGAATTGTAAAAAGTGTCAAAGCTTAAACATATTACTGCAGGTCTATAATAAACCTCGTATTTTATAATATCATGTCAATATTACAGGTAACTTTTCAAATTAACACGGTATTATAGTCAAAAGAAATTTTTATTCTTTCTAACAATAAATTAATCATAATTTTGTATCAAGCATTATTTACTGATGTTTTCATAATTATTTATAACTTTTAAATTAAATAATATTTAAAGTATATTGTTTCTACGAATCTTTTAGCACGTGACTTCTGTATTATTATTATTATTATTATTATATGTATCCATGATGGTGTGCTTAATATAAAAATGTCAAATAAACAATAATAAATAATGTTTAGGTTAAAATTAATAATTGAGGATTAAATTAATCCAGGCTGATACCGCATTCCGTTACCGATTCTTATTCTCTTTAGCCCGATTTCATATCGACAAGTACTTATCTATTTTAAACGGTTTATTTGAAATGTTATAAATAATGCGTGTAATTCTATGTATTAGATTAAAAGTAGGTACCATAAAAGATTCGTAACAATATACTTTAAATATTATTTCATTTAAAAGTTATAAATAATTATGAAAACATCAGTAAATAATGCTTGATACAAAATTATGATTAATTTATTGTTAGAAAGAATAAAAATTTCTTTTGACTATAATACCGTGTTAATTTGAAAAGTTACCTGTAATATTGACATGATATTATAAAATACGAGGTTTATTATAGACCTGCAGTAATATGTTTAAGCTTTGACACTTTTTACAATTCCATAAAATCAGTTTTTGTACAAAAATCCCAAAATATGTTGTGCCAATTTAAAAAACGTAAATACACAATTTGTTTGTCACGCAATCACAAACCTTTTTCCTATTGTACAAATGACAAGTTTTTCGACGCATTGTAATGATAAATGTACAAAAACGAGTAAAATAGCGGAAACAGGCCAAAATTGTTATAAAAAAATAAAAATAAAAATTTCTTTAAACTATATTCCTATTAGTTTTAAAAGTTACCTATAGTATGGATGTTACTTGTGATAACACTCAAAATACAAGACATTTTAGACCTTGCAGTAATCCAATAAGTCTTGCGCAAGAATGCAAAAAAAAAATATTTTCAAACGTTAATAAACGTGTACAAAGGTCAAATATCCATTGCAGTAACTACGGGATCATTTTCTACTTACAAAAACCGAGTTTCACCCAAATTTTGGTAAAAAAAAATTTAGGTAGACCGACATTGTAAGCATTAGAAAATACCAAAAAACGTGTTTTTTTGCATTTTAGGTCAAATTTAAATAAGCATAACTTTAAGCCAAATTACCTTTTTTTAGTAAACCTGTAACAGAAAGAAAGCTTATACTAATACAGCTTATACCAATACCGCGTTGGGTTTTTTTAAAAATAACAAAAACTGTTAATTTGGTAGCATTTAGAAAATATGCAAAATTTGAAAAAACAAGTGTTTATATTTAGCTGTGTCAATATTTTTGTTCACAAAATAATTGTATTCTATATAGTTAGATTAAAAGTCTATAGTAATACGAAGACTTTGCACTGGACTGGATAAAAAAATACTAATTTCTCGAATTTTGGTGCTACTTTGAAAAATGTTAAAAAATGATGAAAAATAGCCTATGTTTGAATTTTTAAAATCGCATACCTACGTCCTTAGTTGATTTAGAAGGCTACAATTTTGACTCACTTACTTTTTTTTATAGGATAGTAACATACTAAATTTTTAGCCCGATTGGTTGACCCCCCCCCGGACCGATTTACAAAAAAGTATTGGAATGACCCATATATAAATTGTTTGTTCGCTGTATATGTACACACATGCATGTATTGTATGTATATGGGTGGTTCTCTGTGACATCGAAGATGAAAAAAATAAATATTGCTATAACTGTGGGAATATGTTTTAGAGGTATCCAGTAGTTCTCCTCAATTTTTTCAGATTTTTTCTGGGCCATTATTTTAAGTTACAGAGAGTCAAAGTTGACATTTTAGCACTTTTTTGCATTATATGCCCATTTTCATGAATTTTTAGCTCCCAGAGGATACATTTTTCACTAAAAACATAAGTATGACTATTTGTAAAATTTTCTGAACTTTTCATTAAAAATACCTTTAAAGACATAAATGTATGCTGTCACACTCTTGTAAGCCATTTAAACCTTAAATAGTGAAAATCAGCAATTCTGCTCCGGACTCTGGTAACCTAATACTGTCTAAAAGATGTCTTTTTTAAGTCAGAAACTGCCTAAAAATTTCCAGAGTGGGTCTAAATCATTAAGGTCACTTATGGTCAAAATATCCGGGAAAAGTGCCCGAAATATTAATAGAAATGTATATTTGTTGCCTTATAACGATGAATCTATTAGCATGATCATTGCAAAAAAATTTGTTCACTTATCTTGGAGTGGTAGAAAAGTATCTTCACTTACTTCAGTATCCATCTAATCCCCTATAAGCTGCTAAAAATACAAATATTATTATACAAATGTAAAAAATTAATTTTTAAACATTTATAATGCTGAATTTTTAGTTTTACATCCCTTACAAGAATTATAATACTAATCTGAAGGATTACGATAAATATATAAACATCATTATTACAATAACTGAATATACGTATTTAATACAAAAGATATATAAATAAATCGGATATATAATTATAATGAATAATATGATAACGTGACAGTGACAAGTTTGTAAAAACTAAACAATGTATTGCTGAATAATAATAATAATAATGTTGATACTTTTATAGTAATCCTTCAGATTAGAATTATAATTCTTGTAAGGGATGTAAAACTAAAAATCCAGCATTATAAATGTTTAAAAATTAATTTTTTACATTTGTATAATAATATTTGTATTTTTAGCAGCTTACAGGGGATTAGATGGATACTGAAACAAGTGAAGATACTTTTCTACCACTCCAAGGTAAGTGCACAAATTTTTTTGCAATGATCATGGTAATAGATTCATCGTTATAAGGCAACAAATATACATTTCTATTAATATTTCGGACACTTTTCCCGGATATTTTGACCATAAGTGATCTTAATGATTTAGACCCACTCTGGAAATTTTTAGGCAGTTTCTGACTATAAAAAGACATCTTTTAGACAGTATTAGGTTACCAGAGTCCGGAGCGGAATTGCTGATTTTTACTATTTAAGGTTTAAATGGCTTACAAGAGTGTGACAGCATACATTTATGTCTTTAAAGGTATTTTTAATGAAAAGTTCAGAAAATTTTACAAAAAAAGTCATACTTATGTTTTTAGTGAATAATGCATCCCCTGGGAGCTAAAAATTAATGAAAATGGGCATATAATGCAAAAAAGTGCTAAAATGTCAACTTTGACTCTCTGTAACTTAAAATAATGGCCCAAAAAAAATCTGAAAAAATTCAGGAGAACTACTGGATACCTCTAAAACATATTCCTACAGTTATAGCAATATTTATTTTTTTCATCTTCGATGTCACAGAGAACCACCCATATATATATGTATTGTTAGTGTCGGTGGCTAAGCGACGTCGAGGTCTCTATATTACTTTTATTGTTGTAGAGGACTCTCTTCGGGGAAGTCCTAGATATGTTACGAAGCGTTTTATGTATAATTTTTAATAATACATTTCTCTGTTAATTTTTTTAATTTATTTTATTTTGAGGTTTAACCCTTTCAGTCATTCTATTTCCTTTCCTATCATGTACCGACTGACTTTTTCTAAGGTTAGACGAAGCACCAGGATAAACTTTTTTACAAAATTTTACGTAAAATAGTGTGATAATTTTTGTTTTCGAAAATTCTGGATTTGGGTACTGGGCCCAAACATTAGAATTTCGGAAATCTCACACGAGATTCATCATCAGCTACTCTAAAACTCTATAGAAAGACTTTATTTCGCTTGGTTTGATGTTTGAGTCTCTTGTATGCACGGGATGATAAAACATACATCTGCTTTTACTCAGGGGTCCGATATCCTAGAAATTCAATAATTTGATACTTGAAATTGTTGTGTCTTATCAAAAAAATGACAAGAATGATTTCTTCTTAAAATTTTATGTAGAATACGATGTTATTTTTTATTTTTCTAAACTTTGCATTCTAAGAGTGTACCCAAATATTATAATTTCCAAAATCTGACTCCAGATTTGGATTCAGCTCGATGCCGGACATCGAAATTTTCTAGTTTCAGAAACGTTATGATTGTCAGTTCCTTATATGCACGAAAGGGTTAAAGAACATAGTTTTTTTAATTGATTAATTAGATTATTTTATTATTGTTTTAATTGTTTTAATTAAATTTGTTAAAGAACATGGTTTTTCTTAGAGTGTTTGTACGTTTGGAGATTACATTGTGTTTGTTAACCCCAAGATGAAATAGTTGTCTCTACGCCTTTTTTGTTGGTAAGATTCTGTGTGTGTGTTATCGTAGAATTTATAATTTACTTAAAATGTATTATTTTGATGTTAAAGAGTTTTCTTTTTTCGTTGATTGTTTAGCCTTGAAAAGGGTCGGTAATAAAAAACGTCCGAAATGTCGGCAAAATAAATATTTTGTTTGTAGAGATCAATAAAGTCTTTATTTATTTAAGAATCGATGTAGGTCATGAGGATATATATATAGGAAACGGGATAGTGAAAAATAAAAATAGAAGTTGTAACATTATGGCCATAAGTACAAAAGAAGAAGATATACAAATAGATACTGAACCAAGAGTTTGGCTGCTCTTTGAGTAAAATACACCTGATTTTTATTTAGAAAGTGAAAGTGAATTAGATAAACCAATGTTTAAAAAAATATGAAAGAATAAATACTGTCAGAAAGGTGTTAAAAATAGACTAATTGAATGAAGAAAAGAAGAAACATGTTAAGAACCTTATAAATGTTTTTAGTGACATATTTTTGATCCCAGGAGAAAAATTACCATGTACCAACAAAGTAGAACATGAAATTCCATTAGAAAACGATATACCTATAAATATAAAACAGTGTAGCAATCTATATAGATGCTGAAAAATTCTTAAACAGACTTTATTTACAATGTAAAAATGATATTTTTACTTAAAACTGTGATATGTCTTTGGATCAAGAATTGATAGACATAAAAAACAACACTCGGCGAGAATTACAAAAAGAAATAAACACCGTATTCTCGGACCTAAAGTACACACCAATGAACGACAGAGGTACACCGTATACACGGAAAGCAATTTCAAGCGAACATAGTATGGAAACTATGGTTGCTCTTTTAGAGACAATTTTACGTTCTAATTTCGTGCATAAATGTTACTCCTATCGTATACAAACGCACGGTACTATGTTCGCCTTTATTTTTATACAATAATAGCGCTGCAGATACAAACTATTTTAATATAAATATAATGTGTAATAAAAGTATTGCTACTACGAAGTAAAGTTCTCACGTCTCTATGCGATTTTCGCATAGACTGATGAAACTCATAAGAGATTTCAGTTTGTCGGAATGAGCAACAGAGCACGCATGCGCCAGCGCACTCGAGTCTTAGTGTTAATGCATATTAATATACAAGCTTATTAATTTTATACTGTTAATTATAAATTATTTCTTAAAACTTCAAATACTTAAATGTACTTTTTTATGTGTCATATAATGTTTAAGTCGCATAAAAGGAAAACATTAAAAAATATACGTGACAATTCTTCAATAAATTATTCCCGAACCGCTTGTAAGTCCCCGCTGTATCGATCGTAACAGTCTATGCGGAAATCGCATAAACGTATAGAAATCTCGCACGGTGTTTAGGTTACTTGATTCGCTTATATCAATACTCTTATTGCATCATATAATACGTTTGTAGTATATTTCTTCCGTCTACGTTTGCATATGTATTTCCATTCTAACATAGTACTATTTGAATCTATTGTCACATACATTTGTAGATAAATGAGCATCTGCTTTTTACGTACAATATTAGTAAACATCTTGATGCGTTGTTCGCTTGAAATTTCTTTCCGTGTACCATCAGAAGAAGATGATCAGCACCATTAGGTATTATAGGAAATGTAAGCAAAAGCCTTTTTGAAACAGCAATTATGGATGAGATAAATGAAATTAACAATAATGTAGACCGGATTTATGAAGACCAAAAGAAGATAATTAATTAAAGTATTAAAAAGACGTATATAATTAATACCATATTAGAACATCTATATAATGTTACTAACAAACATTTGAAAACCCTGCAAACTCTCGTAGAAATTATTAAAAATAAAATGGGTGGGTTAGCCACCAAGGAAAAACACATCGACTATATTCTAGAATTTATGAACTACGCAAGGAAAATTGAAGCCATTTTCGATCACCTAATAAATAGCAATAAAGAATTTCTAGAAGTTCTCCAATTCTTAAGGCGAATAGAAATACATGCAAGATTGCTGAAGTCCGATTTAATTAAACATATAGTATAAGAACATACTGTAACGGCTGTTAAAATTACTCACATTAAGTATATATAGGTATATTCGTATGTATATACTAATCATATGTTAATTTCTTGGAAAATTGTAAGAGTGTTACATACTCTACATGTCTATTTTCTTGTTATCTTATTATAATTAACGGTTAGTCCAATTGAATCAATAAAAAAATTGTTAATATTTGGTCTTTGTTAATAAGTTAGTGCCAGAAGAGGTCTGAAAATATAATCAGACGAACCGTCTGATAAAATAATAGAGGGTAACTATCCACAACTATAAACATATAGAAGATGACATACGTCGAGAATGAACTATTTAAAATTACCCCTTACCAACATCTACAAGCAGAAGAAATCTCAAATATAATCGGCATTAATACGAATGATCAAAATGGACAAGTACTGACTACCCTACATCTACCGTTAGTAGATCAAAATTCGTTCAATTTATATAAAATAAACTCTCTAGCTGTACCCCAAAAGATAAATAATAAAACGACTGAATTCGCCTACGTTAAAACAAAAACAACCGTACCTGAACTACAACATACTTAATGAATGTCGACATCCACTTTACGAACATATTTGTTTTCCGAAAGAACCATTTAGAGAAGCATCACTCCAAAACGATTGTGAGTTGTTCATGCCGATGAGACCAAACATTGAAAATTTAAAAACTTATGAAATAGTATATCATCATAACCTCGAAACCAAATGGAATTATCTATAGGAAGATGAAGCATGGCTATTTCCTCCAGCCTAACAAGAAATGTTAAGAATCGCATATCCTGAAAAACCAGATATAATTACAACCTTAAAAGGAATTGGAGTATTAAGGATTGCATCAGAATGCACTGGACACACAGACCGAGTTACTTTAGTTGTTATTGGAAAATCAAGAAGCCCAAATATATATATATATATATATATATATATATATATATATATATATGGGTGGTTCTCTGTGACATCGAAGATGAAAAAAATTAATATTGCTATAACTGTGGGAATATGTTTTAGAAGTATCCAGTAGTTCTCCTGAATTTTTTCAGATTATTTCTGGGCCATTATTTTAAGTTACAGAGAGTCAAAGTTGACATTTTAGCACTTTTTTGCATTATATGCCCATTTTCATGAATTTTTAGCTCCCAGGGGATGCATTTTTCACTAAAAACATAAGTATGACTTTTTTTGTAAAATTTTCCGAACTTTTCATTAAAAATACTTTTAAAGACATAAATGTATGCTGTCACACTCTTGTAAGCCATTTAAACCATAAATAGTGAAAATCAGCAATTCTGCTCCGGACTCTGGTAACCTAATACTGTCTAAAAGATGTCTTTTTATAGTCAGAAATTGCCTAAAAATTTCCAGAGTGGGTCTAAATCATTAAGATCACTTATGGTCAAAATATCCGGGAAAAGTGCCCGAAATATTAATAGAAATGTATATTTGTTGCCTTATAACGATGAATCTAGTAGCATGATCATTGCAAAAAAATTTATGCACTTACCTTGGAATGGTAGAAAAGTATCTCCACTTGTTTCAGTATCCATCTAATCCCCTGTAAGCTGCTAAAAATACAATTATTATTATATAATTATAAAAAATTATTTTTTAAACATTTATAATGCTGGATTTTTAGTTTTACATCCCTTACAAGAATTATAATACTAATCTGAAGGATTACTATAAAAGTATCAACATTATTATTATTATTATTCAGCAATACATTGTTTAGATTTCACAAACTTGTCACTGTCACGTTATCATATTATTCATTATAATTATATATCCGATTTATTTATATATCTTTTGTATTAAATACGTATAATGAGTTATTGTAATAATGATGTTTATATATTTATAGTAATCCTTCAGATTAGTATTATAATTCTTGTAAGGGATGTAAAACTAAAAATTCAGCATTATAAATGTTTAAAAATTAATTTTTTACATTTGTATAATAATATTTGTATTTTTAGCAGCTTACAGGGGATTAGATGGATACTGAAACAAGTGAAGATACTTTTCTACCACTCCAAGGTAAGTGCACAAATTTTTTTGCAATGATCATGCTAATAGATTCATCGTTATAAGGCAACAAATATACATTTCTATTAATATTTCGGGCACTTTTCCCGGATATTTTGACCATAAGTGATCTTAATGATTTAGACCCACTCTGGAAATTTTTAGGCAGTTTCTGACTATAAAAAAACATCTTTTAGACAGTATTAGGTTACCAGAGTCCGGAGCAGAATTGCTGATTTTCACTATTTAAGGTTTAAATGGCTTACAAGAGTGTGACAGCATACATTTATGTCTTTAAAAGTATTTTTAATGAAAAGTTCGGAAAATTTTACAAAAAAAGTCATACTTATGTTTTTAGTGAAAAATGCATCCCCTGGGAGCAAAAAATTCATGAAAATGGGCATATAATGCAAAAAAGTGCTAAAATGTCAACTTTGACTCTCTGTAACTTAAAATAATGGCCCAGAAAAAATCTGAAAAAATTCAGGAGAACTACTGGCTGCCTCTAAAACATATTCCCACAGTTATAGCAATATTTATTTTTTTCATCTTCGATGTCACAGAGAACCACCCATATATATATATATATATATAAAGCAGAAATTAATTTACAAATTGCAAATCTATATCCTATTTTGAAACACTATGATGACCAAACTGACAAACTAAACGTAATCAAGGAACTGAATTTTGACCATCCACTCTGGAAAGATAAAGAAGAAAAATTAATTGATATACTATTGAATTCCATAGAAGTGGTAAAGCAAGGCCTGCCAAATAAGATATTTAAAGTCACACTTATGGGCGAGGATGAAAAAGAAGCATTGCTCGTGTCTTTAACTCTTAATGCCCCCAAATCAAGAGAATATATCACGGAAAAGCAGGATCAAACTGAATGTTCTGTAAGATACCTCCCTCAATCTCGAGGAGACATTATTCGTAGATTTTAAGAAGTACGGGCCGTTAGATTATTTGTACACAACTACCGACCAAAAGGGTCGAGGACACTATGGATACGTGAGGTACCTAGACCCGAATGACACCAAGAAAGTACTAGGAAAAAGTCACCCTAGGTATGGAGCCATGTTATCAAACCCACGGAAATTGAGTAAAGACATTTGGGAGAATCCACCCAGACTAAAGAAACGGATACATCCGCTCTGCAAGCGCTTAGTAAGCAGTAGCACCTATCATCACCATGAAGCAGTATGTCAAGAACAAACCAGACTAATGAATCATAGAAAAGACCCAGGAACATAGCGGCTAAGCAATGAAACTGAAGAAAAAACAGAGGTCGTTGACTACTCCTTTCAAGCACCTGAAGACTCGGGATCACCCATACCCTGGAAACAGGGAAAATATGTAATCTTCGGGAATTTAATGGAATACGATCCAATGCTCGTTCACTTAATCACAGGAATCGAAGCGAACCCGTTAGGAGGAATACTATGGGTACATAACAAATTAATAGATATAAAAAGACCAAAAAGAAAGAAGTATCAAACAAAACCTGTTGATGAAGATGTTAACGAAGTAATCGATCTTTTGCAACTCATGCAAATGCATTCGGAATGAAAGGAATCAGAAACGACTGAAGATCTAATAGAAATCGACCAAAATGACCAAAATAATCAAAATTAATCAAAATTGACCAAAATGATTAAAAAGCTTTCATGCCTATTAACCCAATGGTATTTTTCTTTCCTTTACACCATTTTTTTCTTCTCTTTTCTTTTTCTCTAATTTATCTTTTACTAGATTATTAAATACATAACCGCTTGCCGAGCCTAAACTAGCATGATACATTTTTACATATACTCATTAACATTTTGTTTTTGTCTGATTTTTGTTACACAGCTACCCGAAATGGAATCTGTAATTGAAACCTGAATATTGGAGCAATCTTCGAACTATTCGCCCACTTCGGAGAAATTTTAGAAATAAAGTTAGACCAAATACCGGCTGAAATAGCCTATATAATTTTTAAGGACGAAGAAGGTACAAGAAACGCCGAAGAATACGGGCAATTAAAATTGGAAAACCAAAACAGGACCAACAAGAATAAGCAAAAAAACGATACCCAATCAATCGACAAGTCAGTAATATCGGTAGGGCGAGAAAGCGATGAACCAGGAAATAGAGCGCGATGGGTAGTCAATGAATCCGGAAGGCGTACACACATATTAGTCCCTGACAACGTATCAGGTCAAAGTCTAAATGACACTTTTTCAAATCATGGAGACGTAGAATATAATCATCTCCTCGAAAACACGAGAAATGGAAGGATGGGCTTTATTTGTTTTTTTTTCTACCAAAGCAGCAAACGAAGCTATGAAAAAGGAAAGACGTTTTAGACCTAATCATGTCGGATCTGAAATTTGAGCGACCACTAAAGAAGATACACTACCAATTCGGTAGACTAGTTAACGGCAGAAACTTTCTAGGGCATGTACAATACTGCAAAGAAATTAGAGAAAGTATTCTAGAGCAAAATAAAATCACACTAAATCAATCAAATAAACGGGAATCCAAATCCGAGTCAAATAGTAACTACCAAATGAAAATACAGAGAAAGGAACCGAATCTCAAACAAGATTAGTAATACGCCAAAAGTTCTTTGTAAATTAACTGTATTCTTAACTTATGGGCAAATAACGAAATTAAATTTATTTTCTTTCCACTGCAAAATTTTTTTTATTAGTCTATTATTTTGGAAAAGGTACAGTCAAGTAGATTTCGAAAAAAAATCAAATTTTCGCATTATTTTATAAAATAAATGTACTTATACTGTTAAAGGAAGAAAGAGGAGTGTTGTAAATGGGATAACAAGACCATATTAAAATATTAATAAAAGACAAAAGAAAAAAAAGGGCCAAAAATAACCTTACTAAGTCATCGACCAAAATTTTTTTTTCCTTTCCTTATCTTTTTATGAAACAAAATGTTACATCCTTTGCCGAGGGCGGCAAATGTTCTTAAGGGAGGGGGGATGTTACGCGACTAAATAAAACTAAATGTAATGTAACTCGGACTGGCTATGTCGCAGTGATTCTTATCACTCGTTAAAGGAATGCACAGCAGTGCAATTTTGACGAGCGGAGGCCAACTATGGTGACGTCAATGGGGGCTTCCATTTAATTTAATAATTAATAAGTAATTGGGGGAGAGGGAAGATCTCTCCTAGTTACTTACCGACCTTGCAGCTCGGCCCGAGCAATCCGTTTTCGCCCGACAAATAGTGTAGTCGCGCTTCCCTTTTCTGAAATATATTATACTTACGCTGATAGCACGCTTACCCATTCTAACGCGCATCTTATTCATTGATCATCTTGTACATTAATGTTCTCGCGAGTGATTTTATCAATAAAAAAACTCGCTATTCGAAATTGAGACGCTGTATGAAAATTATTTAAAAAACCTGACCGACCTCCTTGGAACGAATTGAATACCTGTAAATTTAACGAAAGGTAAGATCAGCAAACTCTACTAATATTGATTTAAATCGCCAAAGATGGATCTATAATCCCGAGCAGATCGTGCCCAAGTTTATTATAACTTAGAATGTTATAACTACAATTTTTGGCTTTTTGACTTATAACCTTCACAGGAAATAAGCAAAAGGCTAAAACTTTAATGAATATGGTGCCTATTTTGATAAAAAAATAAATCAATTATAGAGTACAAAATTATTATGCACAAAGTACAAAAATTATATAAAATTTTTAACGCCGGAAGTCCACATAGTCAGCATATTATAAGGTGAGTATGCAACGTGTACACAAGGTAATTGACTGTAAATATAATTTAGCATTAAAGTAGATGTTCTAAAACTCATAAAATAAACTGCAGACTTTTATCTATTACTTGAAAAATAATTTGCAACAATTCAACGACGAATTATACAATACACGAACATTTTTGTTCTTGTAAAATGCACATTACATTAACATGAACATTTAATGTGTCTGGCAGTTACATTTTAATAACATTTAATATCTAAAAGAGTAAATAAATTAAAACCAGACATTTATTTATCGAGCTGTATAATAAAGATAATATCTCTTTTTTATACTGTTCGTTACCAAGTTTTCAGGTACATTAATGAATGAGAACACTATTTCTAACAAAATTAAAATATAACCTTCAGGACTATCACAGTTGCTAATTCTATTTAGTAATTTAGTACTATTTTCAATATAAGATTCAGGTTTTTTTATGTCAATTGGAAAGCATTTTGTCTATTATTTTAGATAACTTATACGTGGGGCTGCCCATACAAGAAATAATAGGTCTTTAGGTAACCCATAAATTTTCGGTAATACCGTATCTGTTTGTGTTAGTTCATTATTATGATACTTTTTACCTAAAAGTTCTAATTTCTTCCACTTGCATAATCTTTTGTGTATTTTTCTGTAATTTAATTAGGGGATATTTATTTATTACTTTTGGGCGTTAGAATTTTAGACCCTAAAACAATTGGACCTTAAAGATTTTACCATTATATTTTGACCTTAAAACTTTTGGGTATTAATATTTTCGGACCGTGTAATTTTAGCCTTAATATTCTTAATCTTTACAGTTACTTTTTTATTTAACGTCGCTCTTTTTATACTCCCAATCTGGTACTAATCAGTGACGAAGGTCATACGATGCCTTTGTGAAGCACATGTTGAAAATACATTCTTTAGTAGTGCTTGTATCAATCGTCCGAGGCTGAGAAACCAACCTGGGAACTCCAGATTACGACTCCAACCCCCTAACCGCCCGAGCCATGGCAGACCTCACCATACTATATATATATATATATATATATATATATATAACTTGTATATATAGATATACTTTCAATACTAAAACTGAAACCTCGGGTAATTAGTTGTTGTATTTATCTTATTTTTCCCATTTTTTTTTTTTTGAAAACGAAATGTCATGATTAAAAGTAAACGATGAAGCATAATGTATACGTCCCCCAACATTCCAACTTTCACTGGAGCCCTCCTTTTTATAAAATTTATATGAAATTTTTACGCAATATCTATATGTATATATATATATATATATTGCGGCATGAGACTTTTAAGTGCTGAATAAAAAATGAAGCGGACGTCGGGTCTTGATCCCGAGCCCCTTCGGATCCGATGGCGTTCACGCTAACCACTGCTCTACGCCCGCACTGGTCGGAGCGCTTCTTATTGCTCTTATATGCTACCAATACCACGCCACCTCGCGGTGTCGGTAATGTTGGCATCCATGACAAGTGGATTAAATCCACCTTGTCACTATATATATATATATATATATATACTAGGGGGGCTTCGCCCCCCTGCGCGCTTCGCGCGCCAACCCCCTATTTTTAATTTCGAAAAAGGTTTTTCGTAATTAATTTATTTAAAATAATGTTTTAAATTGTATTATTTTTTCACTACCATGGACACCTTAAAAATTAAACAGATTCATACAACACCTTGGAGGTATTGCTATAGTTATTATAATTTATAAATAAAAGTTTACCAAAATTTAGTGTAATGAAATCAGAATAAAAATAATAAAAAAATAGACATATTAAATGTTAACTGTAAATATTAAACTATATGAATTCTTATAAAGCTTAAATTTATATTTTAATAATTATAAATGATAATGAAAAATTAACTTACCAAAAATAGTAAAGTACATATACCTACTAAATTGTAGTATTTTAGTTAACAACTTATTAACATTTTGGATTATTTTAAACCGTTATAAATAGAAATTCACCTTCTAAAATTAATTTATTTAATGACGAACGATCATCGCCAAAAGTTCTATGTCATTAATATTTTGTACTTTAATAGTAATAAAACTTTCTTCTTCATTAAATTAATTTTTGTATTATTTTTAAAGAATTATTTATAACATTTTAGCGCTATATAAATAAAAACCTGTTTCTTCCATTTCTCCCGTGATTCGTAATTTGCACTCTATTTCAAAATTTGCGTTTTAATCCATAATTATATCCAATTTATTTTTACTATGCAGAGCCCAAATATTTATTTTGATTATTATAAACAAATTCATTTCTTAAATATCCTTCTATTTCTAATAAATACATACTTGTTTATTTAAAATATTGTGTTATATAAATATAAATTATCTACACACTTATATATCCATACAATTTTGAAATATTAATTTAAAAAATATTTAAATTAAATGCTCCTAAATTAATAGTTTTTGAAAATCTATTCAAATGTAATTCGTATTTTATATTGCCACTGTTAAAATTTGAATTTTCTTTTGCCTATACTGTTTATAATAGAATTATCTTAAAAATGCAATAATTAATATATTTAATTTTTAACTTATTGTATATTTCACATATAGATATTTGGAAAAGTGTATGTTATACTTGATTAATATTTATTTAATCTTCAAACAATTTTGCATCTGTATTTAAAGCATTACATTGCATTTTAGATCCGTTATTATTATTGGGTATACGTTTAAAAATTTTATGAGTTTTATGAAGAATGAGTAGACAAATACACATTCTTTCAAGTTATGTTCACAACTTTTTTTTGCGCACGGAAAAAAAATATATTATGTATTCTTGAAAAAACAATTTTAAAATATATTATATATTATATAAATATTACGCCGCACGCACACACACCCACATACATATTTTGATTATTATAAACAAATTCATTTCTTAAATATCCTTCTATTTCTAATAAATACATACTTGTTTATTTAAAATATTGTGTTATAAATATAAATTATCTACACACTTATATATCCATACAATTTTGAAATATTAATTTAAAAAATATTTAAATTAAATGCTCCTAAATTAATAGTTTTTGAAAATCTATTCAAATGTAATTCGTATTTTATATTGCCACTGTTAAAATTTGAATTTTCTTTTGCCTATACTGTTTATAATAGAATTATCTTAAAAATGCAATAATTAATATATTTAATTTTTAACTTATTGTATATTTCACATATAGATATTTGGAAAAGTGTATGTTATACTTGATTAATATTTATTCCGTTTAAAAAATTTTATGAGTTTTATGAAGAATGAGTAGACAAATACACATTCTTTCAAGTTATGTTCACAACTTTTTTTGCGCACGGAAAAAATACATATATTATGTATTCTTGAAAAAACAATTTTAAAATATATATATATATATTATATAAATATTACGCCGCACGCACACACACCCACATACATACATACATATGTATACATATATATGGTCTATCTCACGTCAAGTGGTACGATGAAAATTTTAAATCACTCCAAAATTTGAGAACAGGCTGGAAACATCTTCCAGAACATACAAAAAAAATTTAGTGTTAAAAATAATTTGCTTAAGAGTTATTCGACCATGAAAGTGGAAATTTTTTAATTTATTAGAAAAATTTCTATTTTTAAAGCCATTTATCTCAAATTCTGTTGATTTTTTGAAAAAACATTACAAACAACTTTTGTTTAAATTAATCTTTAGAACTTATCTACCCTGGTTACATTTCTTAATTTTAAAATCTCGAAGAGATAGAACACCCGGACATATTGAATATCCAAAAACGGCTACCACACCATAATCGATTTTAATCTAACACCTCTCAAAAGTTCACATTTTTCGCGAGCTTTCGAATGGCTTGGGTTAGCTTATCGGCCAAGACCGCTGTTGTAAGTTATGCCTGGGTTTATCGCTATTTAACTCAAAATCTATCAACTTTTACTATACAAATATTCGTTGCTAATTATGTGTAGAATTTATCCTTCTGGGTTAGAATTTCTAATCTTAAGGTCAATGTTACATAAACTACATGTCAATATTCAACTTAAAAAAGTGTAAGTTCGCCGCAATTGATTTTTTTATCCAAAGGTCTAAAAGAAAGCTTGGAGCAATACCTTTCAAATAGTCTGTAGCTTTTTATGACCTTCAATTCCGTAAAAAGTTATGATAATTTAAAGAAAGACAAAAAATTCACAAAAATTAACATGGTATTACCCATTTAAATTTTTAAAAAAATTTGGTGTTTGTGTGTTCAAAAAATGTGATCTTTTGAGCGGTGTTAGATCAAAATCGATTGTGGCGTGGTCGCCTGTTTTGATATTCAATATTTCCGGGCGTTCTATCTCTTCGAGATTTTAAAATCAGGAATTGTAACCCAAGTAGATAAGTTCTAAAGATTATTTTGAACAAAAGTTGTTTATAATGTATTTTTAAAAAAATCAATAGATTTTGAGATAAATAGCTTTGAAAATAATAATTTCTCTAAAAAATTGAAAAATTTCCATTTTTCATGGTGGAATAACTCTTAGGCAAATTATTTTTAACACCTCAAATTTTTTTTCTATCTTCTGGAAGATATTTCCAGTCTGTTCACAAAATTTGTAGTGATTTCAAATTTTCATCGTACTACTGATGTGAAATAGCCCATATATATGGTAATGAACAATTAACTTACCAAAAATAGTAAAGTGCATATACTTCATTGTAGTATTTAGTAAAAACCTATTAAAATTTTAGATTATTTGAAACGGATTTAATAGAACTTTACCTCCTAAAATTAATTTATTTAAGTCATCGCCAAGAGTTCTACATGTCATTAATATTTTATGCTTTAAGAGTAATAAAACTTTCTCCTTAATTAAATTAATTTTTGTATTAGCTTTAAAGAATTATTTATAACATTTTAGCGGTATATAAATAAAAACCTGTTTCTTCCATTTCTCCCGTAAATCGTATTTGCACCCGCTTTCAAAATTTGCGTTTTAATCCATAATTATATCCAATTTATTTTTCCCTTTAGTTACAGAGCCCATATATTTATTTTAATTATTATAAACAAAGGCATTCCTTAAATAACCTTTTGTATCTAATAATACATACTTGTTTATTTAAAATATTGTTTTATATAAATATACGTAATCTCCAAACAATTTTTAAATTTGATTTGAATAATATTTAAATTAAAAACTACTAAAATAATAATTTTCGAAAAACTTTTGAAATGTAATTCGTATTTTATATTGCCTCTGTTAAAATTTGAATTTTCTTTTGCCATTACTGTTTATAATAGAATTATCTTAAAAATGCAATAATTAATGTATTAATTTTTAATTTATTGTATATTTCACATATAGATATTTGGAAAAGTGTATGTTATACTTGATTAATATTTATTTTATCTTCGTAAAATTGTGCATATTTTAAAAACATTACATTAAATTTTAGGTCCGTTTTTATTTTATGAGTTTTATCAGGAATAAGTAAACTAATACACATTCTTTCAAGTTATATTCACTTTTTTTTGCGCACGGAAAAAATACATATATTATCTATTCTTGAAAAAACAAATAACACGTACACACACACACGCACACACATACACACACACACTTCTGGGTTAGAATTTCTAATTTCAATGTAAATTTTATATAAAATACATCCCAATATTCAACTTAAAAAAGTGTAAGTGCGCTACAATTGATTTTTTTATCCAAAAGTTTGAAAGAAAGCTTGGAGCAATACCTTTCAAATAGTCTGTAGCATTTTTATGGCCTTCAGTTCTGTAAAAAGTTATGAATTATCTTAAAAATGCAATAATTAATGTATTAATTTTTAACCCATTGTATATATCACATATGGATATTTGGAAAAGTGTATGTTATACTTGATTAATATTTATTTTATCTTCGTAAAATTGTGCATATTTTTAAAAACATTACATTAAATTTTAGGTCCGTTTTTATTTTATGAGTTTTATCAGGAATAAGTAAACTAATACACATTCTTTCAAGTTATATTCACTTTTTTTTGCGCACGGAAAAAATACATATATTATCTATTCTTGAAAAAACAAATAACACGTACACACACACACGCACACACATACACACACACACTTCTGGGTTAGAATTTCTAATTTCAATGTAAATTTTATATAAAATACATCCCAATATTCAACTTAAAAAAAGTGTAAGTGCGCTACAATTGATTTTTTATCCAAAAGTTTGAAAGAAAGCTTGGAGCAATACCTTTCAAATAGTCTGTAGCATTTTTATGGCCTTCAGTTCTGTAAAAAGTTATGAATTATCTTAAAAATGCAATAATTAATGTATTTAATTTTTAACCCATTGTATATATCACATATGGATATTTGGAAAAGTGTATGATCACACACACACACACTCACACACACACACACACACATACACACACTCACACACAAACACACACGTACACACACACACACGCACGCACGCACACGCACACACAAGCACACACACGCACGCACACACACAAATACACACACACACACATACAAACATGCACACACACACATATATATATGACATATATATATATCATATACATGACATATATATATAACATATATATATAACATATATATATAACATATATATATATAACATATATATGACATATATATATAAAACATATATATATATGTTGAATTCTGAATTCTTAGACACGGCGGCGGCGGCGGCGGCGGCGGCGAAATATTTATATATTATAGAGATATATATATATATATATGGGCTATTTCACGTGAAGTGGTACGATGAAAATTTTAAATCACTCCAAATTTTGTGAACAGACTGTAAATATCTTCCAGAAGATAGAAAAAAAATTTTAGGTGTTAAAAATAATTTGCCTAAGAGTTATTCCACCATGAAAAATGGGAATTTTTCAATTTTTTAGAGAAATTACTATTTTTAAATCCATTTTTCTCAAAATCTATTGATTTTTTTGAAAATACATTATAAACAACTTTTGTTCAAAATAATCTTTAGAACTTATCTACTTGGGTTACAAATCTAAATTTTAAAATCTCGAAGAGATAGGGCACTCGAAAATATTTAATATCAAAAAAAGGCGACCACGCCACAATCGATTTGATCTAACACCGCTCAAAAGATCACATTTTTTGAGAGCTTTCGAATGGCGGTGGTTAGATTATTGGCCAAGACCGCTGGTGTAAGTTATGCCCTAAAATACATGAAAATTAGTGATTTTATGAGGTTTATGGCGTATAACTTACACCAGCAGTCTTGGCCAATAATCTAACCACAGCCATTCGAAAGCTCTCAAAAAATGTGATCTTTTGAGCGGTGTTAGATCAAAATCGATTGTGGCGTGGTCGCCTTTTTTTGATATTCAATATTTCCGGGCGTTCTATCTCTTCGAGATTTTAAAATTAAGAATTGTAACCCAAGTAGATAAGTTCTAAAGATTATTTTGAACCAAAGTTGTTATAATGTATTTTGAAAAAAATCAATAGATTTTGAGAAAAATGGCTTTAAAAATAGTAATTTCTCTAAAAAATTGAAAAATTTCTATTTTTCATGGTGGAATAACTCTTAGGCAAATTATTTTTAACACCTAAAATTTTTTTTCTATCTTCTTGAAGATATTTCCAGTCTGTTCACAAAATTTGGAGTGATTTAAAATTTTCATCGTACCACTTGACGTGAAATAGCCCATATATATATATATATATATATATATATATTGACAAGGTGGATTTAATCCACTTGTCATGGATGCCAACATTACCGACACCGCGAGGTGGCGCGGTATTGGTAGCATATAAGAGCAATAAGAAGCGCTCCGACCAGTGCGGGCGTAGAGCAGGGATCAAGACCCGACGTCCGCTTCATTTTTTATTCAGCACTTAAAAGTCTCATGCCGCAATATATATATATATATAGATATTGCGTAAAAATTTCATATAAATTTTATAAAAAGGAGGACTCCAGTGAAAGTTGGAATGTTGGGGGACGTATACATTATGCTTCATCGTTTACTTTTAATCATGACATTTCGTTTTCAAAAAAAAAAAAAATGGGAAAAATAAGATAAATACAACAACTAATTACCCGAGGTTTCAGTTTTAGTATTGAAAGTATATCTATATATACAAGTTATATATATATATATATAGTATGGTGAGGTCTGCCATGGCTCGGGCGGTTAGGGGGTTGGAGTCGTAATCTGGAGCTCCCAGGTTGGTTTCTCAGCCTCGGACGATTGATACAAGCACTACTAAAGAATGTATTTTCAACATGTGCTTCACAAAGGCATCGTATGACCTTCGTCAATGATTAGTACCAGATTGGGAGCATAAAAAGAGCGACGTTAAATAAAAAAGTAACTGTAAAGATTAAAAATATTAAGGCTAAAATTACACGGTCCGAATACATGAAAATTAGTGATTTTATGAGGTTTATGGCGTATAACTTACACCAACAGTCTTGGCCAATAATCTAACCACCGCCATTCGAAAGCTCTCAAAAAATGTGATCTTTTGAGCGGTGTTAGATCAAAATCGATTGTGGCGTGGTCGCCTTTTTTTGATATTAAATATTTTCGAGTGCCCTATCTCTTCGAGATTTTAAAATTTAGAATTGTAACCCAAGTAGATTAGTTCTAAAGATTATTTTGAACAAAAGGTGTTTATAATGTATTTTCAAAAAAATCAATAGATTTTGAGAAAAATGGCTTTAAAAATAGTAATTTCTCTAAAAAATTGAAAAATTTCCATTTTTCATGGTGGAATAACTCTTAGGCAAATTATTTTTAACACCTAAAATTTTTTTTCTATCTTCTGGAAGATATTTCCAGTCTGTTCACAAAATTTGGAGTGATTTAAAATTTTCATCGTAGCACTTCACGTGAAATAAACCATATATATGGGGCATTCCACGTGAAGTGGTCCGATCATAATTTTAAAATGCCCCAAATTTTGGGTACACATTGCAAATGTTTTTCAGAATACAGAAAAAAATTTTTAGGTACTGGAATTTATTAGTTCAAAAGTTATTCTAACCTCAAAAAGTCAACTTTTTCCAGTTTTTTTCAACACCAGCTGGGTTCATCGCTATTTAACTCAAAATCTATCAACTTTACTATAGAATATTATATGTAACATTCGTTGCTAATTATGTCTAGAATTTATCCTTCTGGGTTAGAATTTCTAATTTCAAGGTAAATGTTAGATAAACTACATGTCAATATTCAACTTAAAAAAAATCTAACTTCGCCACAATTGATTTTTTTATCCAAAAGTCCAAAAGAAAGCTTGGAGCAATACCTTTCAAATGGTCTGTAGGATTTTTATGGCCTTTAATTCTGCAAAAAGTTATGATAATTTAAAGAAAGACGAAATTTTTTTAAAAATTTAAATGGGAAATACCATGTTAATTGTTGTGAATTTTTTGTCTTTCTTTAAATTATCATAACTTTTTGCAGAATTAAAGGCCATAAAAATCCTACAGACCATTTGAAAGGTATTGCTCCAAGCTTTCTTTTGGACTTTTGGATAAAAAAATCAATTGTGGCGAAGTTAGATTTTTTTTAAGTTGAATATTGACATGTAGTTTATCTAACATTTACCTTGAAATTAGAAATTCTAACCCAGAAGGATAAATTCTAGACATAATTAGCAACGATTGTTACATATAATGTTCAATAGTTAAAGTTGATAGATTTTGAGTTAAATAGCGATGAACCCAGCTGGTGTTGAAAAAAACTGGAAAAAGTTGACTTTTTGAGGTTAGAATAACTTTTGAACTAATAAATTCCAGTACCTAAAAATTTTTTTCTGTATTCTGAAAAACATTTGCAATGTGTACCCAAAATTTGGAGTGATTTAAAATTTTCATCGTAGCACTTCACGTGAAATAAACCATATATATGGGGCATTCCACGTGAAGTGGTCCGATCATAATTTTAAAATGCCCCAAATTTTGGGTACACATTGCAAATGTTTTTCAGAATACAGAAAAAAATTTTTAGGTACTGGAATTTATTAGTTCAAAAGTTATTCTAACCTCAAAAAGTCAACTTTTTCCAGTTTTTTTCAACACCAGCTGGGTTCATCGCTATTTAACTCAAAATCTATCAACTTTACTATAGAATATTATATGTAACATTCGTTGCTAATTATGTCTAGAATTTATCCTTCTGGGTTAGAATTTCTAATTTCAAGGTAAATGTTAGATAAACTACATGTCAATATTCAACTTAAAAAAAATCTAACTTCGCCACAATTGATTTTTTTATCCAAAAGTCCAAAGAAAGCTTGGAGCAATACCTTTCAAATGGTCTGTAGGATTTTTATGGCCTTTAATTCTGCAAAAAGTTATGATAATTTAAAGAAAGACGAAATTTTTTTAAAAATTTAAATGGGAAATACCATGTTAATTGTTGTGAATTTTTTGTCTTTCTTTAAATTATCATAACTTTTTGCAGAATTAAAGGCCATAAAAATCCTACAGACCATTTGAAAGGTATTGCTCCAAGCTTTCTTTTGGACTTTTGGATAAAAAAATCAATTGTGGCGAAGTTAGATTTTTTTTAAGTTGAATATTGACATGTAGTTTATCTAACATTTACCTTGAAATTAGAAATTCTAACCCAGAAGGATAAATTCTAGACATAATTAGCAACGATTGTTACATATAATGTTCAATAGTTAAAGTTGATAGATTTTGAGTTAAATAGCGATGAACCCAGCTGGTGTTGAAAAAAACTGGAAAAAGTTGACTTTTTGAGGTTAGAATAACTTTTGAACTAATAAATTCCAGTACCTAAAAATTTTTTTCTGTATTCTGAAAAACATTTGCAATGTGTACCCAAAATTTGGGGCATTTTAAAATTTTGATCGGACCACTTCACGTGGAATACCCCATATATATAATATAACAATAATCCGATAATCTAGGGACCTACCTGCGCCGACACTCGAAATCCGTACCTGTTATATCCCCCACCCAAACGTGACCTACGCCCTCGGGGAGCCGTTTGATCACTTCGAGCATCAAAGCTAAAGAGGCGAAGGTTGTCCCGGCTCGACCGATGTCAAGAAGACCGTTTTCTGAGCACCGGGAGCCTCGTTGGGGATAGCCGTGCGTATGCACCATCACGCTTGAAATCCCAGAAACTCAAGTTCCCTACGTCTAGTGCATACCCTGGAGGTGTACTGCGTATACGTATACACACTGTGGCGCGACAAAACACAGGCTTTTCTCCTACAGTCGTATCTCCGCACTTTTTTGACGTTGTTGCGGGAAAATCCACCGGGACTGTGGTGGTGGGGATGGGAGTTTGTGACCGACTTTGGTCGAGGATGAGCCAGGCGAAGATAACTTTACTTCGTCTCTTCTGGCAAGTGGGTTTTTCAGTTGGGCGCCATTGTAACGGGGTACGGATTGAATATGAGAAATAAAAAAATCAACGAAGGTATCGGGGTGCGAACCCACGATCCCGGGAGCGCGAGGCAGAAGCCTCACCACTGCGCTACCATTTGCAATTATCCCGGCTACTCGATTTGGTCCTATCGACGATCGTCGCCGATAATCCAGGGACCTACTTGCGCCGAAATCAGTACCCGTTATTATATATATATATATATATATATATATATATTTATTTCCCCACCGGGTGTTATGCAGCCCGACGTGTTACTGTCCAATAACCCTATCTCCCTTACACCCACTGGGGGTATGGCAGGTTTATGCAGCCCGGGCTGCATAACCCCGAAGCTCTCTCTCGCACGTGCTAAAGTAAGCATATTCCCTCTCTTTCTTGGGCTGCATAAACCCCTATTGGGATAAATATATATATATGTATATATATATATATGTATAATTTTAAATATCGGAGTTTATGACGCCCATGACAGAGAGGGAAGATACGTACTTTAGTATGATAAAAAGAGACAGAAAAGATTATGGAGCCCCGGCTCCATAAACCTGCCACATTAACAATGAGTGGGAAAGGGATAGGGTTATTGGGATTTAACACATGAGGCTCCATAACCCCCTATTTAGAAATGTATATATATATATATATATATATATATATATATATATATATTCTTGCGATTATCGTAATAACTAGAAAAGATGTAGTAAAAAATACATTAAATCGATCTTGAGCTCGTCCGCGCCTTGCAAGTTTTTTACATATAAGGTACGACCATGTAAAGCTCGCGCTTTGTGCTCACACCTTTTGTGAGTACTGGGTAAAATACCTAACTCAACAATTTAACATTTATTCGTTTTCTTAAAGCTCGGGATTGTTGGCTTAATAATACAAAATATAATGTACATCAGAAGAGATATTAATAAAAACATGGCTTACAATTATGTGCTTATCATCTTCACCTTCGGATTATGTCGCAATTCACACGCACTGCGATATATTTAATTTTATTGTGAACAAATCTGATTTTTTCCATTTTTTTCGTTATTTTTACCGTTTTTCCTTTTTATCTTTAAACATATTATTCTAAGAGTAAAATGTAACTAGGAAAAGGTTTTGTTATTTTGAGACGAACATTTCACTCGCTTAAAATTTTTGTGTAGGAATAATACATTTTGATTTATTACGAAAAAACGTGAATTTTAGGACTTTTTTCCTTGTTTAGCCGTTTTTCTATTTCAAAAATATTGTTTTGGGCGTTAAGTGAATAATAGAAAAAAGGTTTGTTATTTTAAGACAAACATTTCGTTGATTAAAAATTTTTCTATAAAAACGATAGATTTAGTTTTATTGCAAAAAACGTGTTTTTTTGTACTTTTTTCATTATTTTGACCGTTTTTCTCTATTCATCTTTGAAAATATTATTCTGAAATTAAAGTGTACAATAGTAAAATGTTTTGTTATTTTGAGACAAACATTTCGTCCGTATAAAGTTTTTATGAAGGATTAATACATTCGAAGATAATGCATTTCTAAGCAATTAAAAATAATGCTATTACTTAAACTGTTTCTGTACTATGTATCTGGAAATAGGACCATTATCTAACTACAATATGTCGAAGTTACCTTGTAAATCTCAGCTATTGACTGGGTTATCTTAGATACATGATTACATACATACAATTTAAGGAAGGCCCTTAATCAGTTCTAATATGCATAAACTTTTCTTACAACCTATTAGCTAGTATATCTCCCGTGTACCGTTCGTGCCTAAAAAGTAAACAATGCGTAAAATGCAATTTCATGCACACTTTTAACGATAAATAATTTTTGCTATTTATTTTGATATTTAATAAGCGTTACATTATTTCCAGTCGTACCTATAATTGAGAATCAATTGATTTTACACGGGAGGCTCAAAGTGAGATTGATAGTTAATCCAGCATGTGTTAATTTGAGAATTTGTCTTTAATTAAATTTGTAAAATTTGCAAGATTTTCCGGTACTTCTGGTTTAAGTAATATTAAGTTTTATTATTTTAAATTGATAGTAACTTATGAAAAAACCTACCTTAACATTTGATCTGAACATTATTTTGTCTGTGAAAGTGTAGGTTGTAACAATGAGAATCGTTTGCTGCAAATTAAAAAAATTAAACGGGCGTCACGCTCACCACTGCGCTACGCCCATAATTGCTCGTACCTGTACTTTCCCGCATCTTCTGCCTACCGATACGCGCGCTATATACCAAGTGCCGAATGTTGTGCTGGTCACGTCTGTACTACAGAGCCCCAAGTGACGGGTGATCTACCGTAGATTGACCACGTGACAAAGCACATAAAAATAATCTCTATTTGCTCTGCAACCTGTAAAATAGCATTATCTATCTTTCCAGCGTTAACCAACATATTTATGTTGTTATTCGACTTTTACAACGTGTACGTGCTGATAAGATATATTTCTTGAGTCACATATCTGTTTAAACTATTTTTCATCCTTTGTTGCTGCAATTACACGTAGCAACGGGTTGTATAGGTGGATGCTGGATGCTGGAGCCATTGTTTCATAATTTTGTTTTAATTTTCGCAACAATTATTCATCAACTTCTACTTTAATTTAAAATGAAAATGAATTTATCGTTCGGTAATATATTAATAACAAAAAAAATTACATATTATACACATATATACTTATCACCGAACGATACATTCATTTTCATTTTAAATAACTCGCGACTTGGTCTAATACGTCGCACTCTGGCTGGTGGTTTTTCCCACCGCTAGATGGAGATGATTATTTCTCTACACTCGTTAGGGAGATCGTCGCTGGAGTCTGAGCTGGAGATCCAGGACTCCAGGATTTTTTTTTTTAAAGTCCGTGCTCTGGGAAATTCTACCAACCATAGTGTACAAAGAGTAAAGAGGGCCTGCTTTATTAAAAAATAAAGCAACTTAGTTCGGAGAGACCGATATTACATATTATACACATATTCTACATTAATTCTTGCAGATTTTTACTATGGTTTTTAGCGCATGCATACACGCTGCAGCCACGCTATGTTATAATATAAAAAACATTTATTACTTAATTTTCAAGAATAATATTTTTTAAGATATTATTTTCTTTTTCTCTTCGTTACAGTAGTACAATATTTCTTTACACACAATATTTTTAGTGTAATATTTGTGTCTCTTCTTTCATTTATCACTCTATTCTTGCATTGATTAATATTACATTTTTTCTACTTTTAAATCTTGAAGAAGCGATGTATAATTACTATGGCTATTATTAATAGTTATTAATAGACATAGTAATTATACATCGCTTGCAATTTATTAATAGTTATTACGAATTCAAATCGAATGAGAAATTGCTATTTTGCTCCATGCATACAAGACGCAAAATTCTGTATTCTTGGCCTCGTTTTGCATTATGCATACTGGGAGCAAAATGGAATTTATCATTGTTTTCTTGTACACAGAAAACAATATAGCATTTATTGCATTATAGTGTATGCACTTTGAAAGCAAAGGATATTCTCGCTCATGTGCTGTTCTCCCTGCTACGTTTACCCACCAAATTCGCACTCACCGAGAATGATCTATTTTGCTTCCTTGGCACATGATGTATTATATATACCAGTGGCAAAATGCTATTGTGTGTATTGCCGGCCTCATGGAGTGTGAGACATGGAGAGAGGGAGAGTCCTGTATAGAGGGAGTATTAGCATCTTGTAGCGGTCGGACAAAAAAAAAGTATATGCACATCAGCATCATTCTCAGCAGTACGTTTGTCGTGGTCTCGTTCGCCTCGCTTGCATTCGCCGAGAATGATTTACTTTGCTCCCTTCGTACGTAATATACTATTGTTATTTAAGTGACGATAAAGTTATTCTCGTTATTAATACTGATTTTCCAATCAGTTAAATCGAATATTTCATTAGCTTTTTCACTGATAACCTCGTTCCATTATACAGCTCTTCGTTTACATTAAAGTTTTTTTAAAAGAATAACTATTGCACCGACTTTTACTTCTAATTTATGTGAATGAAGTACATTAGAAGTTAGTGAATTAAGAAATTCTATAGGTGACATAACATTCAGATTTTCTGCATTATCTTCTACTGTATCCCTACTCAAATATTCAATTGTTGTACCTTCTATTATAGTAAACATTTTATTATTAATTTTAATAACATTGTGGTTTGTAAGAGCCAATATAACTTAACCATTTAAATTATAATTGTTACTTAACTCTATTGCATTACCAAGTTTCTTTAGTGATATCATTTTTATTTGCTATTGATTATTGAAATTTTATAGATCTTCCCGAGTCAAATGATAAAAGGAAAGATGAAGAAAATTTAGTGGTCAATGCCACCCTCTTCAGACTGTATAAAATATTTTATTTCTAAATACAACAATACATCTCGGGTAATATTAAATTGGAAAAAATATATTCTGTTATATATGAAACATATACAAATCGCATCTACTTTTATACTAATGAATTGAGAGCGAGTAATATTTACATTTTTCCTGTTGATGACGCACAAGTTTGTAAACAATATAATCAGCTGATTTAACGAGTTTTTATTTTAAATATAATATCTACATAATCCGTCTATTTAATGTAATTAGTGTTCTAGTTTAGTTATTTAATTTTTCTGCAAATTAATATGCATCAATTCAGTTGACAATCTTTTACTATAGCTTGCTACTTTATCTAAAATTTTGGAATTTTGCCAATCGAATTCATGATTATTATTCTGTATATGTTAACAAACAACCAAATCTTTTTTTTTATGTTTATTAACTCGTGTGATAATTTGTCTCTTTGTTTGTCCAACATAAGGAGCATTACAGTCAATACAATTTAATTTATATACAACGTTATTTAGAGTATTTTCATCCGTTTTGTCTTTGCATTTATTTTAATGCATTTATTTGCATTTATTTTGAATTGATTTTCCGGCAGTCTAAAGGTTAATGTTGTTTTATGGAGCTGTTGATGGATGCAGGTAATCATCGTAATTGCTCAACTTCTGTGCATATAATAAAGTTAATTTCGTTGTTTTTAAATATCCGTGTTTTCATTATTAGTACGACTACTCAGTGATGTTACTATTAAAATTAAATGTTAAACTTCAATACATTGACATGTAGTAAGTAAAATGTTAGAATTCATTAAGGCTTATTACAATACTTATAATTATTTATGTACATTCAAAGGTATTCATTTATTTAAAAATAAAGATATAGCCTGTAGAGGTTGGCGAAAAGTCATCGAAATGTTGCTATCTATCTTTGAATATAATAAAGTAAGGACCTGTTTGTAATTACTATTTTCTTTTCTGTTTTGATTATTTTGATATTATTATTATTATTATTATTATTATTATTATTATTATTATACGGTGCTCCTTTCCGTAATGAATTGCTTCCGCCGAAGGAGGATTTGCATTTACATTTGTATTGGTTGGTAACCGCTAGCTATAAGGTGGGCGATTTATCGCAGTTATTTTACGCGGTCTGCTTCGCTTACGCGGTGCATTCGCGATCAGAGGATTGTTATCGCTTGACTCGTCGCATCCTCTCGATTTAATCAAGCACGATTGCACTTGCAGCTCTAGCAGCGTTTACATATGCTTTTGCCAGTTTTGAACAGTTGATGTCGGCGCCAGCTTTATCTTCTATATCCTCAGGGTTTTTAGCAGAACGAAGTTTCTTCCCATATTGAGAAAAGCTGGACTTGTGCCGGTAGAATCTTGTACGACAGTACTATACGCGAGCACGAACTCAGGAATGTGAGTGTTCCATGTTTTATGATTTGCCTCGATAAACGAAGTAATCATCGTTTTTGTTATGTAATTTACGCGTTCTACAGGATTTGCCTGTATATGCCGATGTCAATGAAAAATTATTGCAGCGATAACGAGAGAGGGCATCAGCTATAACATTAAGATATTTAAAGCGATATAATAAATAAATATAAATGAATATAATATAAATATAAGATTAAGAGATATAAAGCGATAACCCTCTATATATGAGCGGAATTTTTCCACGGCCCATAAAACTGCTAAGCACTCTCGTTCTGTTACTGAATAGTTGTTTTCTCCTAACTCGGTATCAGTAGCGTCAATCTGAATAACAAACTGATACTTAAAAGACGGCCGTTGTGAAATAGGAGTAGACGCTATCAACGCCCCACTTAAATTTAACATTTTTCTTATTTAAGTTGGTTCCACAAGCGTCGCAAAATTCTCTAAAAACTTCCGATACCACGAAGTCATGCTAAGGAAAGAGCGTAGGATTTTGAGGTCAGTTGACGCTGGATAATCCACTATCGGTTCGCATCGGAACGAAATTTATCGCGATTTACTAACACGCCAAGATACTTAGCCTCATTGCGACAAAATTCGCTTTTCTCACGGTTGATTGTTCTACGTTGGCAATCCGCTTCAGGACATGCTTAAGCCATTTAAGGTGCTTTTCGAATGTAACGGTGACTATGAAGAAGTCATCGAGATACGAAAACGCGTACGGAGCTAACTCAGGGCCTTAATTTATATTAGATTGAAACTTCCCTTAAATTGCTTCATCAATATGTAGTTGAAATTTAGCGCCCCCTCCACCCGCCACGACGTACGGCATACGAGTAATCTCATACAATCCCAGGCCAGGCACCGTGAAAGCTGTCAAATGTTCTGATCCCTTCTTCATCGGGGTCTGATAATATGCGCCGCTTAAATCCAATATTGTAGATATTAAATGTTAAATGTAAGTGTAATATTAGATTGATGATGATAGATTGCTAAACTAAAGGATGTAAGGTTAAAACCTGCCAATATTTGTCTTTAAAGGGTACAGTACATTTTATTTAAATAATTAATATTCATAAATTTTACAGAGAACATCCAAATGAAAAGTTTGATAAAGAAGAGTTTGAAGATTGGTTTGAAAGTGATAACCAAAGAGAATTAAGACAAATATTTTCTGGTCAAAGTCAAACATTTGAAGCTATACGTTCCATAAATAATAAATTAGATGAAATTATTGGAAGACAGGAACGGACATTAAGTCTTATATCTCAAACGGGAGGTATTTATTTTTTTATTTATTAAAATATAAATGATTTAAAGTATAGTAGTTTCAAACCTTTAAAAGTTGAGACCATTATTTTTTAGTTTATTATTACACCATATGTATAAAGAGATTAAAATACTTTGTACGGGACATGTTGAATCAATGATTTAAAATATCGTGCAATTGCTGCAATGTCGATAGTAATGATAATTCATCAAAATATGTTTTAACTCTGTTTCTATAAATGTGTATAATTATCCAATGCGATCCTGCTTTTTGTAACCGTCAATGTTACATACGATTGCTAAGGGATTATTACAGCAGAGATCCAATTTGCTGCATTTTACTTCAATTTTGTTTTTTAGACCTTTATTGAGGTTGCAATCTGTATCGTGTCCATCTTCTTTTATTTCGTTTTATTTAGATGATTAATAACTTTATTCATTTACTGTTTTAAAGTTCTATTCAAATTTTACATCAACACTAGTTTTGCTTCAGTCACAATCTTATAGTGTTGTAAATACAATCCGAAGTGTTTGAACAAATTTTTTATGGTGCTACATAGTTAAGTATAATTAGTATTTTATCAGGTAATTTCGATATAGAGCCCAATTCGCTTTTTATAAGAGTCCCGCAGATAACCGTTGTGACAAGGTGATCCGACACCTGTCACAAAAACTAGTTATAATAAATAAGGAGCAATAGCGCAGCTTACTCAATACCCATAGTTATTTCAACAATGATGAACCCAACCCCCCGTTTCATTATATAAGTTTTCCAAAAATTGTCAATATTTACAAAATTAAAAATTAAATTTTACCGGAGCATTGAAAATAATATTACAACCCAATTGAGGTTCGTCGACTAACATGTGAAATAAAATCAACGAGTATTTATACAAAACAATATTGGTGCGTGTTTCCAAACTATACGTCATTATTTGTGTACATTAGTCTCTTTAAATTATATTCATAACATATCTATATTGTCGTTCTATGATGATTAATATGTAGCATTTCTGGAATAAGTATTTTTTTATAACAAGATTCTTTATCTATTGTTTTTACATTGTAGTAACAACAGCTTCTGCATTTTTATTTTTCTAATGATCTTTAATTCGATTTTCAAGGCAGCGTTTCGTTCCTCCAATATAAATAGCCGGGCATTTAATACAAGATAAGTTGTAAACTTCCCCTGTCTTATCCCATTATCATGTTTTGTCTTTGCCTAATTTTATGATAGTATCAAGTTTATGGTTAATTAACGGAATAATCTTAATAATGGATTTTCTTAGTATTCAGAAACATTTATTGAAGAACTGTTTATTATGAGGCAGTGTTATGATGCATATTTGGATGTTTTATATATTTTAACATTAGCATTTCCATAATAATATTTAAATTGTATTTATGAAATTGTCACATGAACAAATGAACAGTTGAATAATTGAAGAAAGGGCAAGCAATAATTATCCCATAGGATTATTGAAGAAAAACATATTATTGTTTTTGGAGACCTGTTGCAACTTCCTCTGGTTCATGAAGAATTTGCCTTTAAAGAATTGTCGAAGCAACAAATTGATAAGTACTTTGTATCTAGACGACGACCAATTGAATATTAATATGAAACAATTGAAGGATAATCAATTTAACGACATTTTATCTAGAATGAGACTGGGTTTTGTCACAAAATCGGATATTGATGTATTACAAAAACAAAAAATTCCATTTACGAAGCATACTTCCATTGAAGTGGTTGAAGAGCTCTGCACTTATTTGAATAAATTACCGTTAAATACTATTTGTTTATTACCTACTTAATAATGTGTAATAACGATTAAATTAAATTCAAAAATTATGATAAGAAATATTGATGTAACTATTGGTTTAGTTAATGGTACTATAGCGACAGTTATAGCAGTATCATAAGATAAAGATGATGAATGTACAAAAATACATATTAAATTAGAAAACAGTCAAGAATATTCAGTTGATCGATTGGAATTTAAATTTGTTGTTATGGATACAATTTGCATAATTCACAATCAATATCCGATATGTAACAGTTATGGAATAACTATTCATAAGAGTCACGGTTTCAGCTTAGACAATGTAGCTGTAGGTGCTGGTAACAGTATATTTACTTCTGGTCAAACTTACGTTGCTTATTCGTGTGCTACAATAATAAAGGGATTACATTTTATTAATTTCGTTCCGTCGCGAATTATTGCTGATTTATCTGCTGTCTTTGAATATAACAGATTAAGGCAATATTTTCGATCTGATTTAAAAGAATTTGCAATTCCCGACGAAAAACCCGACTGTTTACTTAAAAATAATTTGGGCAAAGATGTTCAATGGAATATTACTACAAATTTATCTATTAATGACAAAAACTCTTACTTAAATTATTGAAAGGATAACCGTTGGAGTATTGTTGGAATACCTAATTCTGATTAAGTTTCCTGTTATGCCAATTCATGCATCCAAAGTTTATTTCATTCGATAACAGTAAGAAGGGCTTTGACGCAACTTAAAGCTATTGATCCCTTAAACGGCTTCTGATCAATACGTTTTTAAAAATAAGATAAACTTTTCAGCTTTAAGAAGATATGCTAATACAAAATATAGTTTATCAGAACAACAAGATGCATCAAAATTTTTATTACACCTTTGTAATAAGTCTACGTTTTTACTAAAAACTTTAGAATTTCATTTAAAATACGTTATACGATGTCCTGGCAGTGATGATAGAACTGATAATACTACCTCAAATTTTATATTAATACTTAATCTACCTGCAACTACATACAGTTTTTGTACGTTAGAACACGTTTTAGATTATTATAGATAATTGAGTACAAGTTGAAGGAAATTGTACAAACGGTTGTAAATGTAACAAACTTCAGATCATGGAAGTACAAATAAAAAGTTCATTATATACTAGCTAAAATCCTCACTCGCTCACGCTCGCTCGCTGAAAAATCATTATCTAATAGATAATATTAAATTAAACTAAAAAATATTTTATTATTTAACTACATTCAATTTTTATTTATTAAATTGTACCCATATAGATTTATTATATTACGTATAATAATTAATGAATTTATTATTATTATACGATGAATTAAAATGATAATATTAAAAAAATAGAAATTATCTATAAAAATAATTATTTTTGTATGAAATAGAGTTTAATTATTATTGCAATAGCACTTTTCATAAAGGAATTATTATTGATTTTTTATTGTCATGTGATATGTATACATCCTTTGCAAATAATTATTTTATTTATTTAGCAGTACTTATTAATTTGTGTGTTAACATTACCGACCTGGACATCTTTCACAGGAAGAAAACTTTTTTTTTTGGTTTCGAAATAGGCCTTCCAGTAGATGATGCACCGTCGACCTGGAGGTAACAGTAAGGACCTGGACATCATCTACAGGAAGAAATTAATTTTTTTTTTTAATTTTATATAAGCTATCAAGTAGATGATGCCGCGATGACCTGAATGACCTAGCTAAAATCCTCCCTCGCTCATGATCGCTCGATGAAAAATTATTTTATAATAGATAATATTAAATTAAACTAAAAAATATTTTATTATTTAACTACATTCAATTATTATTTATTAAAATGTACCCATATAGATTTATTATCATATATGTATAATAATTAATGATTATTATTATTATACGATGAATTAAAATGATAATATTAAAAAAATAGAAATTATCTATAAAAATATAAAAATAATTACTTTTGTATGAAATAGAGATAATGAAACATAAACCTCATAAAATCACTAATTTTCATGTATTTTAGGGCATAACTTACACCAGCGGTCTTGGCCAATAATCTAACCACCGCCATTCGAAAGCTCTCAAAAAATGTGATCTTTTGAGCGGTGTTAGATCAAAATCGATTGTGGCGTGATCGCATTTTTTTGATATTCAATATTTCCAAGTGCCCTATCTCTTCGAGATTTTCAAATTAAGAATTGTAACCCAGGTAGTTAAGTTCTAAGGATTATTTTGAACAAAAGTTGTTTTTAATATTTTTTCAAAAAAATCAATAGATTTTGAGATAAATGCCCTAAAATACATGAAAATGAGTGATTTTATGAGGTTTATGGGGTATAACTTACACCAATGGTCTTGGCCAATAATCTAACCACCGCCATTCGAAAGCTCGCGAAAAATGTGATTTTTTGAGCGGTGTTAGATCAAAATCGATTGTGGCGTGGTCGCCTTTTTTTGATATTCAATATTTCCGGGCGTTATATTTCTTCGAGATTTTAAAATTAAGAATTGTAACCCAGGTAGATAACTTCTAAAGATTATTTTGAACAAAAGTTGTTTTTAATGTTTTTTCAAAAAAATCAATAGATTTTGAGATAAATGGCTTTAAAAATATAAATTTTTCTAAAAAATTGAAAAATTTCCATTTTTCATGGTGGAATAACTCTTAGGCAAATTATTTTTAACACCTAAAAATTTATTTCTATCTTCTGAAAGATATTTCCAGCCTGAATTCAAATTTTGGAGCGATTTAAAATTTTCATCGTACCACTTGACGTGAAATAGCCCATATATAATTATAATTTATTTATATATTAGGTAGTTTATGTTATTATGTATTATGGTACTTATAGTATTTATGGTATTTATGTTATTTATATTATTTTATTACTATTTATTATTATTTTTATTATTATCTACTGGAACGCACATTACGAAATTAAAAAAAATCATTTCTTTCTGGAGATGGTTTCCAGGTCCCTAATGTTACCTCCAGATCATCGCAGCATCATCTACTGGAACGCACATTACGAAATTAAATTAAAAAAAAAAATAATTTCTTCCTGTAGATGATGTCCAGGTCCCTAATGTTACCTCCAGATCATCGCGGCATCATCTACTGGAACGCACATTACGAAATTTAAAAAAATAAAGTTCTTCCTGTAGAAGATGTCCAGGTCCCTACTGTTACCTCCAGGTCGACGGAGCATAATCTACTGGCAGGCATATTACGAAATCAAAAAAAAAATTTTTCTTCCTGTAGGAGATGTCTAGGTCGGTAATGTTAACTCCAGGTTAACAGGGCATCATCTACTGAAAGACCTATTACGAAATAAAAAACAAATTTTCTTCCTGTAGATGATGTGCAGGTCACTAATTTTACCTCCAGGTCATCGGGGCAACTCCTACTGGAAGGCATATTACGAAATTAAAAAACAAAAATTTTCTTCCTGTAGAAGATGTCTAGGTCCCTACTGTTACCTCCAGGTCGACGGGGCATCATCTACTGGAGCCCATATTACGAAATTAAAAAAAAAATATTCCCTTCCTGTTGATGATGTCCAGTCCTTAATGTTACCTTCAGTTATAACTGATCGAGATAAACAAATAAATAATCGTTTTAAATAATCGAGGTTAAACCATTTAAAAAAGTAATTAAGCACCTATAAAAAAGTTAAACACTATTACTAATTAATCCGTGTGGTTCCGAGATCACTTTCATTAAATAAAATTAATTTTTTCGAAAATCCAAGAGAGATATAAGAAGAGTTAAAAAATAAAAAGTCTGCCTGTACGGACGTACGGACGTACGGACGTACGCTCAAACTTAAACTTTAAAACCATTAAAAAATTAATTAAATACCTATAAAAAAGTCAAACACTATGTCTAATTATTCCTTTGGGTGCCGCGATCCTACTGAATAAAAAAAAATTAATTTTTTCAAACTATTTAAAAAAATATAACATAATTTATACTTAAATCGTCATTTTGACAGTATAAAATTTTAATATAATGTGGATGCTTCAATTAGTTATATTTGATATACGAAAAATGAAAACGATATTCATTCCTTCTAAAAATGTCTAATTTAGCAGACGGAAGAGTAAGAAAAAGTTTAGCTAAGTAGTTTGAAAATCCACCAGTAGGTGGCGATGATTAGCGTTTGCAGCTTACTAAAAAATGTTTTATTTTATTCGTGGTGGAATAGGCGACGGATTCTAAAGAAAGTGCGTGCACGATCGAACCGTTCGCCGCACGCACATCGTATTTTCAAATACATTGTACTATACCAACACTGAATGTTGGGTGCATTATTTGTTTAATTCCAATTACTTAAGGCGATGTGATATCCAAATTACAGGAACCTACCTCTAAAATCCCAAAAATGTTAAAAACTAATGGAATTAAAAATCTAAAAAAATTTACAGGTAATGTTGAAAGCAAATAGAATACCGTTACAGAGCGATTTTTTCAAAATAATTAATTTAAAATGAATTATATAGAAATAACCATTTTTGGTCGGTAATATATAGCTAAAAACAATGCTGCACGGCTGCTCAAAAATCTCGTTAATTTATTCATAAAAAAATTTGAAAAAATTCATAGACTATCTTTATTGTAAATACAACACCGTTACAGAGCGTTTTTTTCGATAAAGTAAACTGTTCGCTTAAGAAAAAATAAATAGTGATTCTGTTTTAATGGGTTTACATCTCCTTAACATAATGACAGATACAAAACGGGATAGAGGCACATTTTTAATACAGATTTTATGTAAATTACAAGTGCAAATTTGAATTTATGTTTATGGGTTATTCCACGTGAAGTGGTCGAATTAAAATTTTTATATGCACCAAGTTTTTGGTACACATTGCAAATGTTTCTCAGAATACAGAAAATTTTTTAGGTACTGGTATCTATTTGCTCAAAAGTTATTCTAACCTCAAAAAGTGGATTTTTCCAAGTTTTTTTCAACACCAGCTGGGTTTACCACTATTTAACTCAAAATCTATCAACTTTTACTATAGAACATTATATGTAACATTCGTTGCTAATTGTGTCTGGAATTTATTCTTCTGGGTTAGAATTTCTAATTTCAAGGTGAATATTATATAAGCTACATGTCAATATTCAACTTAAAAAAAGTGCAAGTGCGCCACAATTGATTTTTTTATCCAAAAGTCTAAAAGAAAGCTTGGACCAATACCTTTCAATTGGTCTATAGCTTTTTTATGGCCTTCAATACTGTAAAAAGTTATGATAATTTAAAGAAAGAGAAAAAATTCACAAAAATTAACATGGTAATTCCCATTTAAATTTTTAAAAAATTTTCGTGTTTTTTTTATTTGTCATAACTTTTTACAGGATTGAAGGCCATAAAAATACTATAGACCATTTGAAAGGTATTGGTCCAAGCTTTCTTTTAGACTTTTGGATAAAAAAATCAATTGTAGCGCACTTGCACTTTTTTTAAGTTGAATATTGACATGTAATTTATATAACATTTACCTTGAAATTAAAAATTTTAACCCAGGAGAATAAATTCCAGACACAATTAGCAACGAATGTTACATATAATGTTCTATAGTAAAAGTTGATAGATTTTGAGTTAAATAGTGGTAAACCCAGCTAGTGTTGAAAAAAACTTGGAAAAATTCACTTTTTGAGGTTAGAATAACTTTTGAGCAAATAGATTCCAGTACCTAAAAATTTTTTTCTGTATTCTGAGAAATATTTGCAATGTGTGCCAAAAATTTGGTGCATATTAAAATTTTGAATGGACCACTTCACGTGGAATATCCCATATATATCGTTAAAATTTTTAAAATACGATTTGAAACATAACCTCTCATTGTCAACAGGCAACAACGATTTAATTTAATTTTGTAAAAACTGGACAGTGTCCTAAGATATGCAGTGCAGATACATAAGTTCACGATATTGGTAAAAGTTGGAATACTAAAAAAGCAGACAAAAGTGCACGACAAAAAATTAAATCGAAAAATACGATGGATACTAAGACGGTAGGAAGCTTGTATCATATATTAGGGATGGAAATAAACGTTTTTCCGTTATGCGTCGGTTCTAAATAAAGAATGCGCTGCCGCTTTTATCACTTTTATTTGAAATACCGTAATTTGTTGGCTTGTTTTGCCAATTCAGATAGTTTAACGTTGGCTATATAGTAACTGCAAATTTCAAAAGTTAATATCAATAAGGACAAAATGATTGTAAGAAAAAAAATCAGTTCCACTCCAGAACATTGTGCAGCAACATAATTTAATAGCTGTTCGACAGATACCTGCGAGGCGAGATAATCTCAGGGACACGCTGAGTGTCTCGCCTCGCAGGTTCTTCGCGAGAATAATCAACCGCCGAAGCCTTCCGAGAAAAAGACGTTCTCTTTTTTAACATACATAGTTAAAGCCGCTCTCGTCGTATCCGCACCACCGCGAACACTCGCCGTACGATGCGCGCGGAACGACGGCGGTCGACGGACGGTTAACGCAAGAAGCTGCGCGCGCACGTCAGGCCCGTCCAGCGAAGCAGTGAACGAGCCTGCCGAAGCTCGAGAGAGCTCTTTGGTACGCCGTCGCGGCAACATAGACGTCGCGTTGACAATACGATTGCTATCGTCCTTCACTTGGCGGAAACCCGCTCTCAGAAGTGACTCGGCCCCCAATTCCGAGAGTCCGATATATACCTCCTACGACAGTGGAGGAAGAGGATTACCACTAGTGCGCCTCGAAATCGAGTTGTTTCGTCGAGCCTGTGTCGGCGATCAACTGTTTAACATGCGATATTTCTTGGTTACTAACACGCTTGGTTATCGAAAATATGCCGTTAACAATTATTCTATTCATCTGGGCGACCTCGTCAAGGGAGACTCTACCTAGGGATGAAGGGACGGCCGCTAAATTAAAGTAGACATCCTTCGGGGTGTACTACGTGCAGCGTCAAAATACTGAGGCGGGCCTTTCGAGGTCTGCCTTGGGGCACATCCGGACCGAAGTAGTTTCTCATCTAGACGAAAGTTGCTGGGATGTCTCACAGAAGGGTGTCTCTTTCATCAAAATTCTCTTCGTATAAAGTCATTAAGTCGAGTTGTGATACTCATCCGAACTGAAGACTTTGCGTTGGGTGAGATGTTAAAAACACCACCGCGTACAAACTTTTGTTTGTACGCGATTTTTCTCTATTTCAAGGGATTTTTCGAACGGTATCCCTTGGAAGGCTTGTGGAAGGATTGTCGAACGCTTTATACTTCATAAGCCATAGCGTACAAGCCTTTTGGTTTGTACGCTTTTTTCTCTTTCAGGGAATTTTTGATCGGTATCCCTTAGAGAGTTTGTGAAGAGAGTGACGAATGCTTTACCCTTCACGAACATTCGAACGTTAGGCCACCTACCGCAAAACCTCCTCGGGGATCCGGGGAGTAATAGGGAGATTTACTTCGGCAGGTCGACAGTTGTACCAGGATGACTTTACTCTGGTACGCAGGGACTGGGATCCGATCCCCACGTTGGCGTACCTCTGAGTTAAAAGTGAAACGCTAGCGTGTCCCCAGTATTGGGTTGGACTCTGCGGGGCACGTGGTTGCAAGCAGGCTTGACGGGTGAAGCGAAGAGTAACCCGGATGCCGCTTATGTTCGAAAGCGGAAGACGGCGGTGAGCTAAACACCGCCGCATCCGTACCGAGGATTACGGCTTAAGGCAAACCGTCGTAAGGCGGCGTGCTATCGTAAAGAGCTTCGGTACACTTTTTAAGTGGCCTCCCATCGGGGTCAATCGATGCCATAAAAGGCTCTCATGAGAGTTTAACTTTTCGAACGCATCGGGGAAGCTTTAGGCACCATCGCCGACAAGGAAAACCGACTAACTGTGAAACTTGATGACGACAGCTTCCGGGGCAGCAAATACTGCGGATCGATGCGGTGATATTGCCCCAAGGAAAGACTCTAGGATAGTCATAGAATACTGCTATCGTCCTTCATGTGTGTGTGTGTATCAGGAAAGTAACATTTCAATCGTCAACCCACGATATGCTCCTCTATACCGTCAAGGTAATGCACGCCTTCATAGTAGGTGTAGTGCATTTATTCCTTCCTTTGTAAGTGTGCTTCCCATCTCTTCTCCCAGACAGCACAGTTCGACTCGTCGATTACACGTACCTCCTACACTCAGCAAACGGAGTACGATTTCAAGTTGCAATTCCATTAGGTTATGTACTAACCATGTATTATAAATTATCAGTTATTTAACAGTACCATAGTAAATATCCATTTTATAATCTACATATATATTTAGTAGAATTAAACATATTTCCAACTGTATTGATTATAATGTATAAAAGTTAGTATAAATAAACTTAATGAAACAACCAAAATTGTATATAAAGATAAAATCACATATCTCCCTCCATCAACGGTCTCCATAGAAGTAGGTTTACTTATTGTTTACCAATAACTGTTTCGCTCGTTGCTTAATTTAGTAGTGATTAAAAAATTCATTTAAACATACCAATTAGTTGATAAAATTAAGGAGATTATTCAGAAATACTTAGTTTATTAATATTAGAAGATATAGAAAACTAACAATTTAAACTTAATTTTAAAAAGCAGATGCTAGTACCATTCAAAAAGTTTATTATTATTATTTAATATTATGAAAATCTTATTACATTAAAGTAATGGTAAATATTTTTTTTATTAGGAATGAAGGGCAGTAAAACTATACAAAGAATATGAGGTGGTAATGAAAATTGAACAGAATTAAAAATTTAACTATACAATAATAGATCATTTTTTAAGTTCATTGAAAATCATAATGTACGTAATACTTCGGAATTCTTAAGGAATACGCAGGCCTCGACATAGCAAGTCGGGTTTACCACTTATTCGCGGCGATGGTTTCCTGATACACGGGAGAAATCTCGACTCGTTTGGCCCCGCAATATACTCGCTCTCTGCGACTTATATATTTACTAAATTGGTTTTACACGTTACACAGATGTGTTATACGTATGTATATGTTGTAGTATCGTAATGTTCGCATCGGCTCGGGCCGGCGAGATTCGGCTCGGCTCGGCTCGTCGTGGCTACACGGGCGAAATCGACTTCGCGCGCGTACCTGATTAGATAGGTGAGGGGGAGACTCGCGCGCGCTAAGACAAGAGATAGCTGCCTTGACACACGACAGGTGTGATCCCCCCCGCGTCCCGTGTTCAGCTTCATCGCGTTGCATTTTACCGTGGTTCTCGCGTGTGTATTTTGACTGCAAGACTACCCTGCATTTGCAGTGAGTTGTGCAACACCGTGAACCGATCTGCAGCCACACAACCTCGTTGTACGGGCGAACGGACAATTCATCCTACACCGCAGCGAGAGTTAGAGAGAGAGAGAGAGATTTGATTTGATTTGATTTGATTTGATTTTATTGCACATCAATACGTTTAATTTAATTATAAAAATAAAAATAAAAATAAATAAAAATAAAAATAAATAAAAATAAAAATAAATATAAAATAAAAATAAATAAATTAAAATTAAAATAACGATAAATAAAATAAAATAAAAAATAAAAATTGCACTAAGAAACGACCAGGTCTTCATCAGGCGAGCCCGGGATAGCAAAATTATACAATAGAAGTACAAGCTTTGGCATCAGCTGTGGTCCATGTGACCACGTTCACGCATATAAAATTACTAAAATTACTAGACGCATTAAAGGTATTAGGTAGCAGTTTAAAAGCAATTCAACATTTACAGCGAATCCACACGCGCAATACACGCAACACACCTCCGTGTAGTGCAGTCTACCGTGACGGGACGACAGGCTCACTCAATCCCTCCCCAAGCACACGATGTACACACGCTTGTCGATCGAGCCCGGTCAGGTACTCCTTAAGTTGGCTTTGGAATGCATCATAGCTGTGCAGGGTGAAATCTAGGTTATGGAAGTTATTGAGGAGTTTAGAGGCTGTTATGAGGAAGGATGTATTAAGCGCTTCAGTGCGGGGCGTGTGATACGTTAGTGGTCGGTATTGGTTTCGGGAAGAAATGCGGACATCTGGACGGGAGTTAGACAGAGTGAAATGTTGATGAAGGTAGGAGGGGGTAGTGGTTGCGATGATCTTGTACGCCAGCGAGCCAACAAGGTAGGACCTTCGAAGCCCAACCGACAGCCAGCCCAACTCCAATCTAAAGGGCGTAACGCGCGCTCTCCTGGGAATATTGCCCCAGACGAAGCGCACGCAGGCATTAAGTAACCGCTGTAATTTGAGGACACGTGTACGGTTCACGTCATCGTAAACTGCACAGGCATAATCTAAATGGGGCCAGACCAAGCTCTCGACCATAGCCTTCCGCGATTCTCTGGACAGCGCACGCCTGTAAAACCTGAGCGTGTGAAGCACGCCATGTATTTTCTGAGAAATAGAAAGGATGTGTTTGGCCCAATCGAGAGTTGGAGTGACCCATAGACCGAGCGACTTAACACATTTCTCGTATGGCAGAGGTATTCCGCTTACAATTACACTTTCCAGATTGGATAGGTCAAAACGAGAGATAAATTTTTGGCTACCCAGCAGCAGTACTTTTGTCTTGTTTACGTTTAATGTCAAGCCATTTCTCGATGCCCAATCCGCTATCGCGTTAGCGTCCCGCGATACCCGCTCAACTCCTTGACTGAACTCCGCCGGTGGAAATGAGTAATACATTTGTGTATCATCCGCGAAAATCATGTGATTCGAAAACTCCAGAACCGCGGGCAGATCGTCGATAAAAACCGAGAACAGAAGGGGGCCCAAAACACTACCCTGGGGGACACCCGCCTGAACAGTGGCCCATTTAGAACGTTCACCCCCATCGCCCTCGACGGCCTGCGTGCGGTTCCGTAAGTAAGAATAAAAACACTCCACTACGATGTCGGTGCAACCGACTGCTCTGAGTTTACGAAGGAGCGCACCATGGGGAACCGTATCGAACCCTTTGGAGAAATCAAACAGGACCAAAAGCGTAACCATGCGTCGATCGATACCCCTACGTACGTCCGCGAGCACCCCGAGCAGCGCAGTCTGGGTACTATGACCGCGGCGGAATCCAGCCTGTCTCGGTGAGAGTAGCTCATGCTCCTCGAGGTATCCCACAAGCTGGTCATGAACTATCCTCTCTAGCAGCTTGGACACCTCGCTCAGTCGCGCTATTGGTCTGGTGTTAGTAATTGCATTGCATGTACTAGATTTAGCCAATTGGTATAACAGCGCTTTCTTCCATTCCGAGGGAAACCAGCCATACTGGAGCGAGGCATGAAAGATGCCAGCGAGGACATCCACCACACATGCGCTCGCCAACTTAAGCATCGGGACAGAAAAACCGTCAGCTCCCAAGGCCCGCGAGGTCGCACGCCCCAAAGTCCGACGAACATCGCGACAGGGTGTTTATCGGCGCGAAGGCTATGACATCAGCCAGTATATGCTCAGATAGGCGACTGGAGCATCGTGAGACGGCCGCATAATGCTCGTTCAGGTCATTCAGGGAGAACAGGGCCGTAGGCGAAGGCCTTGAGCGTCCCGAAACACCAAATTTTCGCAGAACGCGCCATCTAGATCTTGGATCAGATGCCGCGTTCAATTCTCGGTTTATAAATTTAAACTTGGCAGACTCTAACACATTCGATGCCACGCTACGCAGATGTCTGTACCTCTGAAAATCGTCTGCCCTATTAGACATTTTGGCGATGCGGAACGCCCTCTTCTTCTCTCTGATCATCCTCGCCACCTCCGGCGTGAGCCACGGCTTACATTTGGCGGATAGTATGCGCGATTTTAAAGGGGCCACTTGATTAAAGGACTGGATTAGCGCGGTGTCAAAGTTGTTTACTATAGCGTCTAAGCTATCGCCATTTAATACATCACGTTGGCTCAAGCTATTGTGCGGGGAGGACGATGATAGGGAGCCCATATAGCACGCACTAAAACCTTCACAGAGCTGCGACTGGTTTACCGTGTCCAAACTGCGCGAAGTGACAATATTCGAACGCCTTCTCGGCCTCGACAGATTAATGAATAAGAGGATCGAGTCGTGACCCGAGTCCGCCAGAAAGGGCGTATCCGACTTAATATATTTATTATACGTTGAATCCTCACGCAGTATGAACAAGTCCAGCCATGTGTGCGACATATAACCCGCACAGTGCGCATGGTGAGTCGCATCAGATGGAACCACTTTGAGGTTAAGTTCCTCCAATCGCGAGAGCAAATAGTCCACACCCGCAGTAGCCCGGCAAAGGTTAATATTAAAGTCTTCCGTGACGACCACGTGCTCATACGACGGAAGCAGATCAGACAGCGTATCAAAAAATATCAGCGGTAGTGCTGCACCTGGTCGCCTGTAAACTACGCACATAAGTAATTTAAACTGGTTACATGAAATTTCTAGAATCAAAAATTCAGGCGTATTGTCGAATACCGGGTCCGACTGTCCAATCACTTTAACCTTATAGATGTCGCGGACATAAATCCCCACGCCACCACCACCTCTACCAATGCGATCAAGTCTTAAGAAATTATAATTGTGTAGTGTGACAATATCAGAGGCGTCAAGCGGCGTGAGGAATGTCTCCGTTATCGCTATAACATCGTACGAGCACGGGTATACAAGTGCTTCCATTGACGCGAAGTGCGGTTTTATGCGGTTAATATTCACATGAAAAATACTGAAATTATCGCTACTTAAAATGAGTCATGCATTATTGCTAAAATTAGAGTTTAAAATATTGCCGTTATCGCTGCGCGTACCGCCATTAGGAGGTGTCACCGGTCTAAAACTATCGAAATCTGTGGTCGCGTCCACTTTTATTAAAGGGCTCTCTCTCGTTTCTCTAATAAAAACGTGCGAGTCACGTACAATTGGCCTTGCATAATGTAATCGCTGAGACTCGCGCAGCGCCCGCGACCATAACGCGTGGACGGGTTTTGGCCATATAGGCCGAATGTATAGGCTGGCGGTGATTTTAAAAATATCTTGGGCATTAAGCCCACCGAGCCTGCTGCTGCGTGCCATGACCGTATCACGCACCGAGGGGGAAAGTAGCTTAAAAACTAGGCCGCGCGTTCTCGCATTCGAACTCGAACCCGCATTATTTGCGTCGCCTCCCTGAGACATCCGAGATCCGCGGCGCGGCTTCCATCTGCGCACATCCACGACTTGATAATAAGTGCGATGTAGGCCGATCGCCTCAAGTAAAGATTTAACAACATCATCGTCGGATAGTGCAACCGCTTCCGGGATACCGAGCAGTAAGACCTCACAGGCCTCATTTCGGGAGCGAGCGGTCGCCCTTGCACCAGCAGGGCTCACAGAGGTCTCATCCGACGCCGCGACATCCATGCGGATCGTGGCACTCTCAGTAGCTTGTATGCGGGCCGTGAACTCGCGTCGTATTTCGTCAAAACGTGTATCAGTAGAGCGAGCGAGAGCATCCACGTCCACACGTACCCCCCGCACGTCGGACTTGACCTTTTCCGTCGCCTGAGCGAGCGCATCCACGTCCGTCTTAATCGCTCCAACGTCGGACTGTATATCATCGAATTTGCGATTTAATTCGCTAAAACGATCATCAAACTTGCGCTCCATGCGCTCCGCAAAGCTTGTAAACCACCTCGGGGGCTTGTCGTTATTCATATCACCGGCTGGAACTATCGATGAGAGGAGCTGAGCATCCGCCCCCTGCGCGCGCGGTTGCTTAGTAACTTTGAAAAGCGATGGCGACGTGGGCGAGGCCGGCCACTTCAGCAAACCAGCGGGAGTAGTGGGCCTGGCCTGCGCAGTCGAGTCGGCGTCAGCGGCAGGGGTTGGACTAGCAGGAGCAGTGTCGGTAAGCGACCCGGAAGGTGCTGGCCTCACGAGTTTCGATGCATAATAGCAGCATAGAGATAGGCCTGATTCCTCGTGCGTGCTCTCACACCTGACATGAATTTTCAAAACGCATGTAGTACAGACCTTAGTTGGGTGAGTACGCGTAAATCTACAGTTGCAGATGGGGCAGAGCGCGTTTTGTGCGGCGGCCAACATATGTCACGTACAAGCACAGCCGACGACAGCGAGACGCCCGACTCTGCGAGTGGCAGTGCAGATGTCGCGGAGTTCGCTTAAAAGCATGCGGCCACACGATACGACGGAGTTGGTGCTCAACATCTATGAGCGCCGCTGCTTGGCGCTAGCTGTTAATTACGGCCACCGTACCTCGGTATGTTGTCCGCCAGTAGTCGTTCCGCAACTTAGCTTATTGGCCGGAGTCGTCGGTCTCATCGAGTGTCGGCGTTCGTGCTCCCACCAATTTGTCTGTCCTTCGTGAATCAGCAGAATTTCCAAAAAAGTTTCAGGCAGAAATCGGACTCCCTGGCTGTAAAAAAAGAAGCCAGCTGTGTGTGCTCGGGTTGCGTGAGCCAGCGGGAGTATGATCCTCCTGAAATGAAGCGCAGGGACAGTATATTTCCTTATACAGGGTGATCCAGAAACATAGGTAACATATATATATATTCCGATTCTAGTTATGTCTTCAAAACTAAGGAAATGGACAACACTTTTCAGTGACGGATTCGAATTTTTTGGAATATATCTCCGTTTGACTTTATAAACCTGAACTTGCTATAAAGTTAATATTGAGTTCAGCTAAACTTAGTATAAACTATATTTTATTTGTCAGTAATTGTAAAAAAACTTTATAAAAACTTTATATGAATTTCAGCTGAACATTTGATATACTTTCACCAAACTTGAACAGTCAATTGCACAAGTTCGGCTCAGTCTCGTTGGCGAACCCCATATCAAGTTTAGCCAAACCTGAAGTTTATATAACGTTCATATAAACTTTAATTTTTTTACGCGGGTATTTATAATTTGTATTATCAATATATTGACAAAGTATTGTCAATATATTGCCAATATGTTGCCAATATGTTGCCAACATATTGCCAATATGTTGCCAATATGTTGCCAACATATTGCCAAAGTATTATCAATATATCGCCAATATGTTTCGTGTCTTCCAAATTGTCAATACTATCGACGAATCGATGATCTTTTATTACCTCAAGTGGATGAAAACGTGAATGAACGTCTGTCTTTGGTCATCCGAATAATTACTAAGATGCGTGACATAAATCCACGATTTCTCATAATACCGATTTTTAGTAAAGATATGATCCAATTAATTTTAATGATATCGATTTGTTCAGCATATCCTAATATATTATAAAAAATCAGTTTAAAAATATTTGGTAAACGTTCATCGAGGGTTCTGCTAGATTTTATTTTACACGGACTCGGAATTAACTTACTAGCAATATTATTGCTAATATATATTACCAATATATTGCGAATTTATGGTAGTTATTCATTGGCATTTTGTATATTGAACACTCAATTCAATTCAACAGTCAGACTATTGCAATTATTATCCTAAACTTTTGGAACGAGTTTTCCAAAATATTTATTAAGTCTGAAACACAATGAATTGTAATTTTAACGAAGTAAGTTTTTTCGAGCACGTTTGCTCTTGCAGTGCGGACGTCGGAGAGCGTCCGCGGCGGGCTTACTCCGCGAGTACAAAATTTGATGAGCGCGAACGTCGGAGAGCGCCCGCGGCGGGCTTACTCCGCGAACACAAAATTTGATGTGCGCGAACATCGGAGAGCGCTCGCGGTATCATTATGTTTTTTAAACGGAGAATTGAGGTTTGAGCTAAATTTCATTTTACACGGACTAGGAATTATTTACCTAGCAATATTATTGCCAATATACTTGCAAAATTAATTAATATATTTCCAATGTGTAGCGATATATCTTTATGGTAAACGTATTTATTGGCTATATTGTACACAAAAGTTAATTCAATTCAAAATTTTATTGTCTTAAAATTCGTCATAAAGGTTTCAATAAATTAATGTAAATACGATGAGATTAAAAACTGTAATAATCTCATATTTATAACGCACGCCTATCATAGATTTAGTAAGTAAATTAATAATAGTAGTAATGAATTTATTAGTCTGCGGTCTAATTCAAACTTAAATAAAATTCATTTCCTTGATTGTACATTTTATTCATAAAATCATTCGCTTTCGCGATCTTCTCTTCTGCTATACGCATTAGCTATGTTCAGGCGCCTCGGCCGCTTCGCTCGTTGACCTGTTGCATTAGACTTGCGGGGCAACGCCGCTCACCTTTCTTCCATAATTCGGCCTCTGATTGGCCCATTTAAAAAATTAATTACGCCTCGCCTAATTAATATTTTTTAAAAATTCCGACGGGGTTACACTCGAATTAATTTGCTGAATCGGAATATATATATATATATATATATGTTACCTATGTTTCTGGATCACCCTGTATATATAGAATAACAAATACGGAGCGAAGTGAAGCACGTCCGTCGTACTCACCAGAGAGATTGATTGATTGATAACTGGAATTTATTTTTGCCAAGGTCATAAAGACCGAATGGCAATTTCATTAGTAATACAAAAAATATATTAAACATATAAACATACAGATAGTTGGATCAACGTAATATAAATCTAATTTTACATCTATGATTCGCTATACAATTTGACGTATATCTGGAATGTTTCAAATTAACATTGTCATTATCATTATCATTATAAGTTTATCATTATCAGTTTATAGCATAAAACAGTATAATTGTATAAACAGAAAGAAATTACATAGTGAATAATTACTGTTGGCAATATGAAACGAAAAGAATAATAAAGAAGAATCAAGATAAAATAAAATTAATAAAATAATAAAATTAGCATTAATTAAATTAATAACGTAACAATTATAATGTAAGCTTCAATATTTGCACTAATTTGAGGCCTTTTAATATCACATGCGTAAGGTTCGAAATCAACAGTAATATCAATTAAATTGAATTGTGTATCAAATGGTTGCGAAAGGTTTTTTTAAAAATAGCCAAACTACTACTATCTCTAATACTGGCTGGTATACTTTCCCATAACAACATACTTTGAATAGAGAATGACATTTTATAACTATCCCTTGTTGCAGTCGGGATAATGAATAATGAGTTTATGCGACCGGACCTTCTACAGTCATCGTTATTAAAAGTAAGCAGATCAAATGGGTAATGAGGTTTGTGAGTAGCAAGGAGCTTGTACATGCTAATCCCCAAAAAATATCTACGACGATCTGCCAAAGACATCCATCCCAATTTTTCATAATATGGTCGAAGAAATGTATCCCGCTTCAGATGATTAATAAATCTTACAATAGTATTGCACAATCGTTGTAGCTTATCAGCAAGATAATTTAGCAGATCATAATATACTAAACATGCGTAGTCGAAATGAGGCATAACTAGTGCATTCACCAATTTTGCCCTTATATTTTGAGGCAAGTGTTGCCCCTTATAACGTAGACGATAAAGTACACCATGTACCTTAGAGCAAATCATACCTGTTTGAGTGTTCCATGATAAATCGCTAGAGAATGTAATACCAAGATTCTTGATCGATTTTTTTAGATCAATTGATACATCACCAACAATTATAGGCCGTAAGTTTGAGTAATCAATGAATCTATTCAATTGAACGGACGCAAATATTATAGCATCCGTTTTATATACATTTAATCTCAGGCCATTATTAGTAACCCAATCAACAATAGAGTCAGCATCATGATTTATATCATTAATTGCTTGGTTTAAATCACCCGGTTTGCACTGGAGGTAGATCTTTAAATCGTCAGCAAATAACATGAATCTGCAGTGCTTGATTACCTTAATGATAGAATTTATGTAGATTAAGAACAGTATTGGGCCAGGAGTTGAGCTTTGAGGTACTCCAGAGGACATTAGCCTAAATTCAGACGGTTCACCACCCGCATCAAGCACCGCTTGCTCACGATAACCGAGGTATGAATATACCCATTTCAATGCTTTGGAAGAAAAATTGCATTCTTTTAGTTTAGATAGCAAGATGGTATGGCTAATTGAATCAAAGGCTTTACTCAAATCAAATAAAACCATTATAGTAACAAGACCGTTTTCGAAGCCTCTACGAATGTCATCGGTGGTTTTCAAAAGATCTGCCTGGGTACTGTAGCCACTTCTAAATCCAGATTGATATGGAGATATCAAAAATGTCGATTCTAAATAATCAACTAATTGGTTCGTAATAATAGTATCAAATACTTTAGCTAAATGTGGCAAGTTGGTAATCGGTCTAGTATCAGCAAGAGACCTCGGAGGATTTATCTTACTCAAGGGAATTATAATAGACTTTTTAAAGGGTAGGATAATGGCATGACTGAATGGACCTATTAAATAACCTCACAAGGAATGGAGCAATAACATGTAACGTATCAGAAAAATAATTTAATGATAGGCCAGAGAGAGAGAGAGAGAGAGAGAGAGCGACCGATCGGCTGGTCTTTCTTTACCAACGACTACCGCAACTTATAAAGTAAGTGGCACCACTTCACGCGATCGTGTTTTATTCGCTAATTAATAAATAATCTTATTGCGTTATACCAGTCCCGTTGACTGGGTATATTATTTTAGTTCGCGATATTTTTCCCCCTTCTCTCTACAAGTCGGACGTTTACCGAATTGTAATTAAAAGCGTAGACCTCGTATTATCTTTTATATTTATTTCAATAAATTCAATTTATCATTACATTTCAATTCGGTATTCGAGTAATTGAATTTTAACTCACGTACGATTCGTTCTGTAATCCTAAGAGTTCATATATTTCTGGTTGACAAATGCTCGACACGATATCCCTGTTTCGCGGTCAATTTCAGATTTGATTTTTACCTGGTTATCATCTGAAACAGTAACTCGGTGTCAGCTTAATACTTAACAGATTTGGTAGAGCGGACAGGTAACCGCCGTCGCAACGCGAGAAAAATACGTTTATTTAAATACGGTAAATTTAATAATAGCGCTGAGCAGCCGCGATATTAAAATAAACATTCGTGCGGCAACCAAACTGTTACAATGTATGTATATGTTACGCGTATGTATGCATGTATATATGTATTGTGACGTACACATTTCTTACATCACGGACCTGAAATTTAGAAGTGTTGGAGAACCTAAAGAGACGCACCTGGCTCTCTTTAGGGCACCCTAATATGTCAGTTTTTTTATTATTATGTTGGCTGTGTGTGTGTGTGTGTGTGTCATACGAACCAAAATACTAAGATGCGCGCCTTGCCATCTTAGTAGCAGTTCGTAATATATTTGTGTGTAGGTAAGTGTAGGGTTTCGACTCTTATCCTAACAAAGAAAGAAAAGAAATTAATTTTTAGAAGATAGAATTTATCCTAATGTATAGTGTATTATACCAAGGAGGTGGACCACGCTCAATGCTGGTATCACCACGAGGCTTAATATAAGAATGTTTTTCAACATTTACAAAAATAAAACTCTATACTATCAAGAAAGTGGACCACGCGCAATGCTGGTATCACTACGAGAGTAGTATCGAGTTTAATAAGAGTCTAACTCTCCTTCCAATCTTCTATCCTTATATTACCTTACATACTATTCTTAATTGCTAGTCGTTATTTTATACTAAAATCCATCTATCGGTTGTACCTATAAACAAAAATTCTTTTATTACAATAATAAATAATAATGTTTAAATAATTATTATTTATTATTTACAAATTTCGCAACTTTTACAAAAATGCTTTAAATCCATTAATAATTTGTTTAAATTTTCGTTTTGTACAAAAAATAAAAATAAAATTAAATTATTTATAATTTTTATTAATTTTAATAATTTTATAACTAAAGAATTTAATTTTATTCAAATAAAAAAATTTTCCCTTTGCCAAGATTTGAACTCGGTTGTTCAGTATGACAAGCCTATACATTAACCGTTACGCTGTCACTTATTTGCTTCTTCTATATCTTATATATATATGGGTGGTTCTCTGTGACATCGAAGATGAAAAAAATAAATATTGCTATAACTGTGGGAATATGTTTTAGAGGTATCCAGTAGTTCTCCTGAATTTTTTCAGATTTTTTCTGGGCCATTATTTTAAGTTACAGAGAGTCAAAGTTGACATTTTAGCACTTTTTTGCATTATATGCCCATTTTCATGAATTTTTAGCTCCCAGGGGATGCATTTTTCACTAAAAACATAAGTATGACTTTTTTTGTAAAATTTTCCGAACTTTTCATTAAAAATACTTTTAAAGACATAAATGTACGCTGTCACACTCTTGCAAGCCATTTAAACCATAAATAGTGAAAATCAGCAATTCTGCTCCGGACTCTGGTAACCTAATACTGTCTAAAAGATGTCTTTTTATAGTCAGAAACTGCCTAAAAATTTCCAGAGTGGGTCTAAATCATTAAGATCACTTATGGTCAAAATATCCGGGAAAAGAGCCCGAAATATTAATAGAAATGTATATTTGTTGCCTTATAACGATGAATCTATTAGCATGATCACTGCAAAAAAATTTGTGCACTTACCTTGGAGTGGTAGAAAAGTATCTTCACTTGTTTCAGTATCCATCTAATCCCCTGTAAGCTGCTAAAATATAAATATTATTATACAAATTTAAAAAATTAATTTATATAAAAAATGTCGCTTAATGTAGACAATTACTATTTTAAAACATAAGTTTACGTAAGGAAATTGTATAAAGAATATCGCTTAATGCAGATAATTTATTATTTGAAAAAATAATTTTTTTATGAGTAAATTATATAACGAATGTCGCTTGATACTAACAATTTAAAAAAAATTTTATTTATGAGTATTTTATATAAATAATGTTGCCTTATGCAGACAGTTTGATACTTTATACATTTGTTCATTTTAATCAACTTTTTTTTGTAACATTTTCAGTTGAAATAATGACATTATAAATATTAAATTAATACTAAATTAAAAAATTTAAATCATTTATATTTTTTTTTTTATTTTTGAGTTTTTTAATATTAAAAATGAAATTTTTATTTAAAAATTATTAATTATTTTCAAACACTTCAGAAAAAACTACATTAGTCGTACATATTATTGCAGTATCGCTTAAATCGTTTTCATTTACATTAAGTATTTCTCCTTCTGTATTTGTGACTGTCATTGATGATTTTAAAAATTTTATTTTCAAATTTTTTTCATCTTTAACCCTTGATAATGCTACATATAATTGACTATGACTAAATACAGGTTTTGGTAAATATAAACCTACTTTTTCAAATGATTGACCTTGTGATTTGTTTATTGTCATAGCAAAACTTGGTCTAATAGGAAATTGTCGTCTTACCATATTAAAGGGAATTTTATCCTTTGATGGACTTAAATCTATTCTTAGAATCATTACGATTTGTCCTGAATTTTGCCCTGTTATAATTTAACCATATGTCGTCGGCTGAGTGGAAGAACAGTCTATCTCGGAACTTGCTTGGAAAACGCCTTATCTCGCGATCCGCTTGGAAAACGCCCTATCTCGCGCCTCGGTTGAAGAACGCCCTATCTCAAACGAAATTTTTCGCTTTAAAATTTTGTAGTGGCACTACTGCGCAACTTAAAAATTCTAAGCTTAAAAATCTCATCCGTTCTCGCAACTTTTTTTTTTAACCTTTATTAACTTAAAACATTTTTTAAATTGCACACAGGTCAGCTGATATAATAAGTACTTGATACATCGCCGCTGATAGACAGATATAGTCAGAGAAGTCTCTCTTTCTCTGAGAAGTCCCGATAACGCATAAACAATTTTTTTCCGAATTTCAAACACTTTACTAATTAATTTATTTTAATGAGAAAGATCGTATTTTTAAGTTGCGCAGAAGTGCCACTACAAAATTTGAAAGCGAAAAATTTCATTTGAGATAGGGCGTTCTTCAACCGAGGCGCGAGATAGGGCGTTTTCCAAGCAAGTTCCGAGATAGACTGTTCTTCCACTCAGCCGACGATATAGTATATTGTTTTAATTCGGTAATAAAGAGTCTGGTAAAAAACCAACTTGTCAATGTTGTTTCATAATTTTTGTTAATTAATTTATGTTCAGATCCTTCTTGAAAATAAACATATTGTTGATCTTCAAGATGTACAGCCAATCTATATATTGCATGTGACTGAGAGTGCAATTTGAATTCCATCAAATGATAAATAGCCTCGGGCGGACAAACGTACCTCGTAGAAATATGTTCTGAGATTTCATCATAATTTGTTATATTTTGTTTTTGCACCTTTTCAACTTCTACATTGTTAGTTTCCATAACTACACATCACAGTTCCTCACGGGACACGGGTCTTTTAAGTCTTATCTGCACCGTTTCGGGAGAAGCGAAGATCCGAGATGTAACTGTGGGCTCGAGCAAACTTCTGACCATATACTCTTTGACTGTCCCCGTGTAGCCAAGAGCAGACAATCACTCATCGATGCGGTTGACAAGTATGGTCACACGTGGCCATGTGATCCTTCGGTGTTGGTTGATCGCATAGAGATCTATCGGGCGTTTACTAAATTCGCCCGAGAATTCGTTCTCCCCTCAGATCGGAACTCCGAGGACGGTGACAGCGATGATTGCGATGTTACTCCACCAACACCAAGTTGGAATGAAAGGGAAAGGTCGAATGTTTCTAGAAAGAGGCCACTTCCCTGGCAATCCAGTGTGAAGCCGTGTACCAGGATCTCCAGTCCGTACATCGAGCTTGAAAGGCATCCCCAAAGCCGGGATCGCCTGTTTGAACCCGATTAAGGGAATCGTCAGAACCCTCGACTTCGAACGGCCTCATGTGTTAGGCCACCTACCGCAAAACCTCCCCGGGGATCCGGGGAGTAATAGGGAGGCATGTTTCGGCATGTCGAAAGTTGGACCAGGATGACTTTACTCTGGTACGCGGGGACTGGGTACGAGCCCCACGTTGACGTACCTCTGTGTCGAAAGTGAAACGTTGGCGTGTCCCAGGTGGGTTGGACTCTGCGTGGTATGTGGTTGCAAGCAGGCTTGACGGGTAAAGCATGGTTGACCCGGATGCCGCTTATGTTCGAAAGCGGAAGACGGTGGGGTGCTAAACACCGCCGCATCCCTACCGAGGATTACGGCTCTAGGCTAACCGTTAAGTCGAACGGAAACGGCGGGCTGTAGTAAGGAGCTTCGGTACACTGACTAGTGGCCTCTCATCGGGGTTAACCGATGCCATAGGGGCTCTCATGAGAGTTTCACTTTTCATTGGGGAAGCTTTAGGCACCAACGCCGACAAGGGAAACCGACGAACTGTGAAGCTTCTTGACGAGGGCTCCGGGGCAGGAAATACTGCGGATTGATGCGGTGACACTGCCCTAAGGAAAGACTCTAGTACAGTCATAGAATACATGTTAGTTTCCATATTACTAAATTTTATTAAAGCTGTGTCTGGACCTTTGTAAAGATACTTAAATAAGTATTTTACAGATTTTATTGTACCACATATTTCTATATTTATATGACATTCAAATTTAGAAGTAAATGTGGATGATATGGAACAACAAAAGTATTATCCGGAGTTTAGTTTTTGGAGTATATAATTAGTCATCCATCATTCCGTCTGCGATAAATAGGATAACCATTATGAGATAATTCTGTTTGTGAAGTAAAACATTTTGGAAAATTTTTTGTGCAATACGTTTTAGTTTCGTGCATGGAGACACTATTTTTATTCTGAACTCGACAAGGGCCATGAATCATATTTTGTTTTACTAACTCATATAATCTTGGAAATTTGTTTCTATTAGGAATTTCAGCACATATGAGATTATTAATTTGATCTGTGTTTTGAATTTTATCTTTTTCATCTAACCATAATAACTTATGAATACGAGGCGATCCGCGTTTTTGAAATTCGATTACATAAATGCATGAATTCAATTTACCAAGAATTTCTTCCTGCAGTAACTCGTTCATTAATACCTTTACTTTCTGATCAACTACTCGTACTATTAGAGCTGGTCTATCGAGTGTACCTTCGTATTCTAATAAGTTTTCTGTAATTTCTTTCCATTTTGGATTACATATCATTGTTACAAAAATGTCCGGTTTTCCATTATTTTGCATTATGGTTGTTGCATCTAAAAAGTTCTGTTGCATTGCTCTTGGGCTGCCTATAAAACTAGATGGAAAAATAACCATTTTACTAATAGAAATATTTTCATTACTATATCTATTGTAAAGTTGATCCATTAAACCTTTATATTGTTCTGTTCGTATATTATGTTGATCTTTTCTTATAAAATATAAACGATTATTTTCAACTTTCGTCCACAAATTGAGAATATATTGATTCGATAAACTTTTAAGATTTAAACATGGATTAAATTCTTTTCGTATACTAAATCTGTATGAATAATATTGTAAAGCATTTATATTATCATATTTTCGTTCACCTGAACTTTTCATAAATGGTTCCCAACCTGAATCACCGTATGGAAATATTAATGGATATACCATTGGATCAATATCTTTGTTAATAATTGCAATTGTTTGAGGTTTTTTTCCTTTTTGAAAAATACATATATCTCTATTGGAAGGTGATTCTCCAGTTTCTCCAACATAAACAATTATTACAACTTCATTACAAACCGCTATTTGTGATTTATTTTTTAATGTTTTATCTCTAGTTAAATACATTTTATTTTGTTGAACTGGGCGATTTAATTCAGTTGAACGTGCATGTTCTTCTTTTTCGATTTCATGCATCATTTTATATGCATTTGCAAATGGATTTATTTCACATAGTACACTATCTAATTCTTGTATTAATTCGTTGTCTAAATTGTTCTGATGACATTGTGGTAATCTATATTAATTTGCTATTTTATTGTCTGGTATATATAATTGGCCAAATTTTGGATTTTCAGATTCATTTGGATGTACCGCATACGTATTGTGGTAAATTTGATCACAAATTTTTAATACTTGCAGTCCAGCAGTAGTAAAATGAGCTAATTTTGCACCAAAACTTGCAAATGCTAATAAATTGTTCTAAATTCTTATATTTTGTTTAAAATTTTTATCTTTAATAGATTGTCCTAATAAATAAGTTTTAAAAGTTTTAGGATACGGAGTTATACTTTCAAGTTTTACTTTGTTTCTATGAAAACAATCGGCATACTTATTATCTTTTTTTATTTCGTTTCTGAAATGTATTGCTTCGCAAAACTGACATTCGTAAATAAGTTTTCCAAGGTAATTGCACTCAATTGTAGATTCATAAAATTCTGCCAACTTATGTACTTTGGTCATTTGTTTTCATTTTTACTTTTAGTTATTAGAATTTGCTTTTTTCTAGATTGAGATACACTACATTTTCGTTTTCGGTCTGTTTCACTCTTCATTTTAAAGGTTTCATTCTTTTCAACTTCAAATTGAGAAGCCCGAAATTTGTGTGTTTGTTCTGGTTCAACTATTTTGTGTGCCTTAATCATTTGTTTTCTTTTCTCACTCTTTATTCTAGAAATTTCTTTTTTTTATCTGCAGATTGTGATGCTTAACCTTACGTTGTCGTTCTGCTTCGACTATTTTTTGTTCTTGAGTCATTTGTTTTATTTTTTTGTCTTTAATTGTTGCTGATTCTGTATCTCCATCTTCAGACTGAGATGGTCGTAATTTTCTTTTACATTCTGATTTATTAATTTTCCTTTGTTGTTTTATTTCAAAGGGTTTGTTTTTTTATAACGTGTAGCTCTTTATTCTGTTGGTTAAAAATTTTTTTTGTTAGTGATACTGTTAAATCTTTAATTTTATATATTTTTTTATACTTCTTTGTATCTACATCTTTAATTTGTAGTTTTAGTGTGTCAGCAAAAGTAAGTTTTGTTTTTTGTTTTGTTATTTCTGTTTTACTATCATTAATAGTCGTCCGTTTTCTTTTAATTCTTTATGAAATTTGTTATCTTGTTTAATTAAATCGATTGACTTATTAATCAATGGAACATTTAGCAATGAATTATGATAAGCAGCCGAATACTCTGATATATTATAATTTTTAAAAACTTGTTTTAATTATGAATTACAATTTGGTTTTTATGACTCTGATTATTTGGAATAACACTTCTAAAAATAGGAAACATTTTAACTGATTGATTATGGCTTCTCATCATTGATTCATCGAATATTATATTACAAGGACAAACACCATTAGAAATTGATATTGCGAAAGCTATAGCAAATAAACCACAATTGTAAGTTTGTGATTGATTTTGAGCGTATTCCTGTACAATTGTAATGGATTTTTCATTGGAAAATAATTTGTTTATGTATTTCAAGTGATCATTTCGAAGACCTGAATTTAAACTATCAAATACATGAATAAATTTTTATCATACCAAATGCAAATCCAGTGTCCCATATTACTTGGACCACTAAACAATATTTGTATAAATTCTTCATCATAAGAACGCTTTTTAATATTGTTCAAAGCGGATAAAAAAATTGTATCTTGCATTTTAAAATGTGGATTTAATTTCATAAATTCAAACATATGCCTATCAAAGAGGTATTTTGCAGCATTTAATTTTGACTTATAGTCAGTTAATCGATAGCTTTTTTAATTATCTATCTATTCAGATTTGCATTGGACGACAGAGAAACGTGTATGTTTTGAAACAACCCTTAACGTTATCTATCTATATTATTAAAAAAATTTCGTCGCCATCGCCGCCGCCGCCGCCGCTGTTTCAGAAATTTCTGAAGAATTTCTGGTATAACAAGATACGTCCCTGTGGCCTCATGTGCATATAAGATGACGTGTAATCACGTGTTTGTTACGGGTGGTCGCGAAATAGAGAGTATGTTCCATTAGACTCTACAACTATCTATATTATTAAAATCTATATAAGACTTATTAAAAAAAATCTATTCTATCTATATTTTTCAAACAGCTGCGGCGGTGGCCATCTATATTATTAAAAAAATTTCGTCGCCACCGCCGCCGCCGCCACTGTTTCAGAAATTTCTGAAGAATTTCTGGTATAACAAGATACGTCCCTGTGGCCTCATGTACATATAAGATGACGTGTAATCACGTGTTTGTTACGGGTGGTCGCGAAATAAAGAGTATGTTCCATTAGACTCTACAACTATCTATATTATTAAAATCTATATAAGACTTATTAAAAAAAATCTATTCTATCTATATTTTTCAAACAGCTGCGGCGGTGGCCGCTGTACGTAAAATTGGAATATACAGGGTGGTCTTTTTCAATCGTATATTTTACAGCTTGCAGGCGTAATGGGATTTATGTATCAGTGTACGTTCGACTCGAATTGCAGGCTATTAAACATTTGAATTGTAAATTTTAACTCGAGTGAGGGTATCTATGGGTTGTTGGGTCTATAATACATGATACATGAGTGTGTGAGATACTGAGTGATTTAAAAGTGTCACCTATAGACAAAATTTTAATAAACAGGGTGATCTTTTTGAATCATGTTTATGCCACCCTTTATGTATACATAACTTGACAAGTGAAACTTGAGTGCATGAGGATGGATAGGTATATGTATGTGGATTTGGAAGTGGATGCAGGTATGTGAGGGTGGGTGCAGGTAGGTGTAAGTGTGTGTATGGGTTGATGTGGATGTGCGAGGGTAGGCTTGGATGGTTGGATGTGGGCGTGTGTGGGTAGATGTTAGTGTGGGTGGGTAGATGGGGACGAGTATAGGTAGGTGTTGCGGTGTGAGAGTTGGTGTGGGTGAGTGAATGTGGATATGTCAGCATATGTGTGATGATACAGAGAGATTCAAAACTACCATTCAGTTTGCATATATTTTACATTACTATTACATATAAACAGAAGTTATATAATTTATTTTCTATACAGTGTGTGATATCGAATAATATCGTTCGACACACTTGTGAGAGAATATTTTCTATTTTCACACTTGTACCGAAAACTACAATTTTCAACCTTTTGATGCAAGTTTATTTTTAAAATAAAATTTATAATACTATAAATTATAACAAATGTACAATTTTCAAGCCGCAATCGGGGGTTGACGAGCGAAGCAAGTAGGGGGTACCCCCCTAGTATTATATAATATAGAGATTATTAATATTATTTAATTTTTTATATTATTTTAATAATCTAAATTTTTTATTTAAATTTAATATTATTTTATAATTTAATTTTTACTTATAGACAGTCAATCGATAGCTTTTTAAATCTGTTTTTTAATTAAATCTTAAGGGTTATTTATCTTGTTTTAAACCCCCCTTTATCTGAATTGTTAGATAATTAAAAAAGCTATCGATCGACTGCCTATAAGTCAAAATTAAATAACGCAAAGTACCCCTTTTAGTCGAATAACGTTAAAGGTTGTTTCAAAATATACATGCTTCCCTTACATAGAAGCTTTCAAGGGTGTGTTGCCTAATTGGAATCCAGCTGAATAGATAGATAATTAAAAATGCTATCGATTGACTTCCTATAAGTCAAAATTAAATACTGCAAAGTATCCCTTTTAATCGAATAACGTTAAGGGTTGTTTCAAAATATTCACGTCTTTACGCATTTTATTACGTAAATTTCTGTATGTTGTAACGGGATGGGTACTGGGGATATTTAAGGTCCACGGTTAGGCCCAATCTGTCCCAACTTACCAACCTTCAGTGTGCAGTCCCACGATGCGGCCGGGAATCACTTTGATTCCCGTGCAATGCCGTTAACAACGTCAAACACCTCGTTTGACTTAGATACCGTGTGTTGGGCCCTATGCCCAAAATTGCCAACTAGAATAAACACCGGAGAGGGCGGTATTCGTAGGATAGGACGGTAACCGGTAAACTCTATCAACAATCGATATTTTTCGTTAATCGGCGAGAAAGATTATCTCGCCGAGTCAATTTATTAAATTACCAATTAAATAATAACAAATTAACTATAAATTAACTTTAACAATTTACGGGGAGTCGTACCGATGACTACCCCCGAGGTCAGCACGAAAAGAATCAGTTAAAATCTATTTAACAGTAGATTACGAGCAACCGATCCGGATATGATCGGCTGCTCAACCTGATGGCATACGTCACACCGTGTGACGTATGTATCTCTGACGTAGAGAGCTTTGACGTAGAAACTTCCTACGTCCCGCGCGCCTTCTCTCGTGAAGTGGCTCCCGCGAACCACCGACCTGTTTATCCGTGCGGGTATTGTCACGAGAGGGGAGAAAGCAGGAACGCTTCCTCACCTGGACCGTACCAGGTAAATCGGGACGCGAATATTAGATAGACACGCGGGTCTAGACGTGGTGCACCACTTACCGCTTGTCTAAATATCGCGCCTCGGCGGGAAACGACTGGGCAAAGGACAGATAGCTTGTCCTCGTGCGTATCTCTCTCTCACTCCAACGGTCGGGAAGGCGGTCGACTATTGGCTTCCTTTTCTCACTGCCCGTGAGACGTGCTGCTCTGCACGCCGACGTGGAGGTTGGTGGGGAGAAACCCTCACACCCACACACTAAATTCACCAGTCTTTTATCTCACATTTCCCGTAAAAAATCTCTCGGCAGTTGTCAACACGATGTTGTTGCCGATCGCGCGCAAACTCTCTCTCGGTACTCTCAGCTGGGCGTGCACGATTCTCGCGTGTTCGTGCGCGCGCCGCGCTGTATATCCTCTTTCGCGTTGCTTACCTGATCGGTAACTCGCTTACCGTTACACCCCCCTTCCAGATTCCACATACACTGTATGTGGACTCTGTTCCTTAAGGAACGGGAAAGAGGGTTAACGAGTTGCTCTTGATCAGGTTTATCAGGACGCGAGGAAACTGTTTCAGACGCTTGATCTCCTTGCAGCGGCAGAGCGGACACCTAGGTTCGCCAGAACCTCCCGTTCCGCTCGATGAAGGCAGGGGCCACAGGTTAATCTGTATTCAAAGGCAGCCTCTTGGAAGGCCGCCTCAGCCTTCGGCCGCTGCTGGCGCTTTACGTCCACTTCGGTCGTGAGCCTGGAGGACGCCCTCGTCCTCGTCTTGAAGGAACTGGTTCAGAATCTGCATTGGCAGACCGCTCTATGGGTGATCGGCGCTTCACGGTCGCGGTTGCTTTCCGAGGACGACCACGCTGTCGTCTGGTAACGCGGGACCTATCTAAAGACGTAGGTGACGTCTTCTGTGGATTACACCGAGTTCCCTCGCCAGGGGACTCGCTCGCATTTTTCTCCCTCGCAGGTGAGCATTCGCTCGCTACAGGCGGGTCGCACTTCACCTGTTGATCCCTCGGCGGTTGAGGTTGCTCACGTTGTTCCTCATCAGTCGAATCAGCATCATTTTCGGGGACGTATCTCTTCAGATGCTCGATGTTAGATACTTCTTGGTCCCCTTTATCATCTTGTATGACATACGTATTTATACCTTTCCTAGTGATGATGAGATATGGCCCTGTGTATTTCGGAGCAAGCTTAGCCGGAGAGGATCCGGTTGCGTTTCCACACCAGATCTCTTACCTCGAATTCCGCTGGCCTTCGTCGTGAGTTGAAGATTTCGGCTTGCCGGGCCTTACTGGCAGTCGACTGACGATTTGCGTTCTCGTGCAGTCTTGGCAACTGTTTGATTTAGTCGTTCCAATCCTGCAGTCTACGGAACTCAAACTGTTGCTGGGCAAGCCGGTCTTGCTCTCGACGAGCTGTACTAGGCGCCTCGGGTTGGCGACCATAGTTCAGCATAGCCGGGCTCCATCCAGTAGAACTTTGCACCGCTGTGTTTAGTGCAAAGACTAACTCTGGCAGCTTGTCGTCCCAGTCGCTGTGCTTATCCTGGATATACGACGCCACCATTGTCTTAAGGGTCCGATTGGCCCTCTCGACAGGATTGGCCTGTGCGTGATAAGGGGGTGTCGTCGAATGATACACTCCCTTAGATTCGAGGTATTCGTCTACGAGTTTATTTTTAAACTCGGTCCCGTTGTCCGAATGAAATACTTCCGAGGTGCCGAACCGGTTGATCACTCGTTCGTGAAGCTCGCGGACTATCGTCTTTGCGTTAGCTTTTCTTATCGGGATGGCTTCAATCCAGCGCGTGAATAGATCCTGGAATACTAGGATGTATTCGTATCCTCGGCTAGAGCGTGGAAGCGGGCCAGTGATATCTCCTGATACCACCTGCCATGGTCTGTCCGATTGACGGTGACCCATTAACCCTGAGGGAGCACGTTGCTCGACCTTACATTGCTGGCAACTTGACATCGCCTGACGTAATCCGCAACTTTTGCGTAGAACCGTGGCCAATAATAGTTTTGGGCCACGCGGGCGAATGTCTTTTCCCTTCCGAGATGGCCAGCTGAGGGGTTATCGTGACACTTTCTCAGAATAGAGTGACGATTCTCTACGGGTACGACCAGCTTCCATGCTTGCTCATCATCCATCACTTCCTCTAACTCCTTGTCGGGGCGATAGATGTATAGACTTCCTCCAACTATTTTCCAATCGGGGAAATCACGGGGTCTGTCGGAAACGTCCTTGATCCAGTCTAGGTACCAAGGATCTTCAGTAGTTTGAGCCCACGACAGTGCTGCCACTGTAGGCTCGTCGTCTTCATACATGCGAGATAGGGCATTGGGAACGTGATGCAGAGCTCCTTTTCTGTGCTCGACGACAAAGTCATGCGCTTGAAGCTCTAAAGCCCATCTCGCTAATCGGCTGGTTGGATTTCTCATAATACACAACCAGCGAAGACTACTGTGATTCGTAATCACTTTGAAGTGGTACCCTTCGATGTAAGGTCTGAACTTATTACTAGCCCAGACCACGGCCAAGCATTCCCTCTCCGTAACGCTATAATTCTTCTCGGGTGCTGTGAGAATGCGACTGGCAAACTCAATGACTCTTTCCTCTCCGTCTATCTCTTGGACGAGCACGGCTCCTATGCCGGTATCGCTCGCGTCCGTGTGCAGACTAAACAGTCCATCTGCACTGGGACGTTGAAGAACTGGAGCAGTCATGATCAGGGCCTTCAGCTGCTGAAAGGCTTGTTCCTGTTCATCTAACCACTCGTAGCCTTGGTTCTTCTTCGTGAGACGGGTAAGCTGCTCTGCAATCGTGGCGTAATCCGGCATAAAACGCCGATACCACGACGCCATGCCAAGGAATCGTCGAAGCTGTTTGAGGTTCTTGGGAGCCGGATAAACCCTTATAGGCTCTGTCTTGGCTGGGTCGAGACGAATTCCATCCCTGTTGACCAGCACGCCAAGATATCTCACCTCATCTTGACAAAAGACACACTTGTCCTTATTTACTGTCAAGTTAGCTTCGGTCAGTCTTTTCAGCACCATCTCGAGATACTTCTTGTGCCCTTCAAATGTCTCGGTGACTATGATAATGTCATCGAGGTAAGAAAAGGCATTGGGCTCGAGATCAGGACCAACCACTTGGTCAGTCATACGTTGGAAGGTCGCGCCGGCGTATGCCAATCCGTATGGGATCCGCTTAAACTGATACAGTCCCATCCCCGGGACTGTGAAAGCCGTATAAGGACGCGATTCCTTCTGGAGAGGTATTTGATGATACGCTGAGTTCATGTCCAGAGTACTAATGTACCGACATCTCTTCAGCTTGCGCAAGATATCCTGCATAAACGGGAGGGGATACGCGTCTGGTTTCGTTAGCGCATTGACTTTCCTAAAGTCAATGCAAAACCGACGTGATCCGTTCTCCTTGCGTACCATCACCACGGGGCTTGACCAACCGTTGTCCGAGGGCTCTATGATCTCTAAATCTAGCATCTCTCGGACCTGGCGGTGCATATCCTCCTGGATCTTCTCCGACACCGGGTAATACTTCTGCTTTATCGGGCGAGCTGATCCCACGTCAATCGAGTGCTCGATGAGTTGGGTTCGCCCGATTTTGGGAGAAGTATTAGACAGCACGTTGCTTACTAGCGTTCGCAGCTCTTCCCTTTCTGCCTCGGTTGCGTCCGCTATTCCAGCGGATGAGAGGGTGGCCATACCCCCTATTCCAGCAACTTCGAGTTGGATCTGCTGCTTGCTGTCCTTGAGGAACAGGCGGTCGCTATCCGGATCCAATATGGCTCTGAATGCTCGTACGAAATTTACTCCTACGTAGCATTCGGCATCAAGATTTGGTATGATCGCTACCCTTATTTCACGTGTCTCCTTCCCGACAGTGAAAGGTAAGATCACATGACCGTTTAGCGGTTGGTAACTACCATCCGCCATCTTGACGCGTCCGGCGTTCGCCACAATGAGCTCCTTGCCCAATGCTGCGGCGATTTGCAGACCGCTGGGTCCCGTCACGGTCGTGGAAGCTCCGGGATCGTATAAGGCTCTTATACGAAAGCCCTCAATCTCCACGAGAAGCCACCAACGACTCTTATCCTCTGGTTTATAGGATGAGGTTGGTCTGCTTGCTTCTTGGGACCGTTCCTCTTTTTGAGGCCCATTTCCGCTCCTCTCTGGACCATATTCTCGGTCGGAGCGGGTCTGTCCCGAACTCACCTGGGACAGCGGGGACTCAAGCTCTTGGGTCGCGGTTTTCGTCCCGGTTAACCGCTCCCTTGCAGGTAAGAGGCTTAGTCGGATCGAACGTCGAGCCCATTCGGTTTTTCGGCTGTTCCTTTCCTTTTTCCCTTGGTGGACTAGCACTCTTCTTCTCCTGCCGGTGTCCGAAGCTCTTACTCGGGCCATTAGGTCTGCCAGACCTCCTACTCTTCGGAGATCGGTTGGCCGGCGAGCCTTTCTTAGGAGAGCCAGACCTTGGGCTTCTCCTACGGGACTGTCGGGTCGTCGACGCCAATTGGGAGTCGATGGGCCGCAGCGCATCCTCCAGCATCTTTGCGATGCGGTCGACGACGTCTGGCTCGCTTGGTTTGGCTGGGCTTAGCTCAGCGGCCGCTACCTTAGCCTTCGGCGAACCTTTTTTCCGCTTCGGCTTATACGCCATCTCAGGAAGCAGAGACCCTTCTTCCGCAGGTGGTGGACGATATACTTTTTCACCTTCTATCGTCTACTCCGCTTCCGTGGCGAGGTCCAACATTTGTTCAATTGAGCTCACTTCCGCTCTCTTGAACAGCCGTTGAAGCTGTGGCAGTATGTTCCGATACAAATGATCGAGCTGCTGCGCTTCAGTCGGCGTAGGGACTATCTTTCGCATTATTGCGATAGAGTACGTCATATAGTCCCTAACCGGTTCATCGCGTCCTTGAGTCCGTGCGTTGGACTCGGCGATGATCCTCTGCTGGAAACGTTGGCTCATTCCGTACCAACGTTTAGCCGAAGTCACGAAATCTTGCCAGGAGTGCCACTTGTGTTTCTCGTTCTGGTACCACGTGGCGGCAGTGTCTGTCAGAAGTTCCGAGAGTGACGGCAATAACTCGTCCTCTGACAGGTTGGCCAGGATCCTGCAATCCTCGATCCTGGTTAGGAAGGCGTCGATGCTCTGGCTCTTGTCGCCAGAGAACTTGACCTGCCACTTCCTAACAATGCCGCCGACGTCTCGAGGTGTTCCATTCAACCTCGATGACGTCGAGAAGCTTGGTGTTGAGCATGTGCGATCCTTGTTTGGCGAGCTGCGCGCTTGAGGAATCCTCTAGGATTCGCGCGCATTCCCCCCCTTCCAAGCTCCATCAGGCTTAGACTGAGGGGCGCTTGTGCGTTGTTGCTCGCCATTTACTTGCGCCTCACCTATCTCGCTCACATCAGGACCATAACACGTATATGTGTCCTGAAATTGCACATGGTGAGATTGGTTGGCACCGTCCAATCTCGTGGTGTGAGCGGTTTGAGTGCGCTCGGACAGCAGCTTATCTACCTTTACAGTGAGGTCATTCACTTTTTTGATAAGCTGCACCAAGGTCTGAGAGAACGATCGAGGGATTTTAAAAATGTTTCCCTCTTCAGAGACCAATGACAGCCATTCTTCCTCTTGTTCGGGTTGAGGCTCTGTGTTGGTCGCTGCTGACGCCGTTTCATCTAGCTCGACGTCATCGAAATCCTGCACCGTCCTGTGCAGGTTGTCTTTAACCGTAGCGTTCTCCCGCAGTACCAGATACACTTCTTGATCTGGGCTAGGTTCATCAGACTCCTCGTCTTGATGTTCACCTAGCATCTGCAGCCACCTATTTCTCCGTTGGAGACGGCTGCGAACTGCTGTGGCTTCATCTTCCTCCTGGTTAAACTCCTGGGCCGAATAATTTCCTAATAGCCACTGGTGGAGTCGCTCGACTTTCCTATGAACCGAGCCTGCCGATTTTAGGTTCAAGGCGTCCAGGTGTAATTCAATTTGCTCCCTGGTGAGCGTCTCGATCCATGCATCGATTTAACTATCGACGTCTTTCTGCTGAGCGGCCATCTTCAGTTGTAGCGTCGTTTATACGTTTAACAGTAAGTAGCCTCTCTGGCTTGACGCACTATGTGTGTGCAAGGTTATATGGTGTCGAATATTTAACTTTGGCGTTACTTGCCAAATGTCCAATCCTCGTAACTGGGTTTTGCTTCTACCTAAGCTAACCGCTAAAGCACAAAACCGGATGCCAAAAGTAAGTCCTGTCTTACTTTGATCAGAAAGCACTACTGAGTTTAAACTATTTTTAACAAATCTGCTAATTAATTTACAATAAACTACTGCCTGGCTCTTACTTTGCGCTAACTTAACGGTACTATATAATAAATAATAAATAAATCAATAAATAAATAAATTAAATAATTTAAGTTACCGCGCGCTTGACCTCTTACAAAAATATAACCTATAATACAATTTGTAAAGGTCTGAGCCAGGTTATAAGCTTCCTGTTTTGTGCCAGCAAAAACCAGTCAAACCTTGCATACACTTACATACAATTTCTTTAGACCGATTAATTGCCACCAGGTTATGTCGCGCTGTGTCGCGTTCTTTCGTTCCTCTAGGTGGTGCTAGTTACTTGGTTTGGTCCAAACTACCCAATTTCCAAGTAACGTTGGTCGGTCTATCGATTCCGTTCGAAAACCCACCAAATTTCCTATTTGTGCGACCTTTTTCTAGTGGCGCCACCTATGTTCGACCAGGAACCAATTTCCTATGTCTACTACTAAGTAGTCGAGACGAGAAAAATAAAAAAAATTTTATTATAAAAAATTTTTATTTGTTTATAACAATTCTATTTGTTAATAAACAATCCCGCCTCGAGGGGGAACGAAAGAGTACCGAAATATACTTCACAATTTCGAAACACGACTGCTGACCTCGTTATTGTTTGCGAGTTATCCAATTGTTAATTAAAAATATTTATAATTGAACAACTATATCGTGCTTGTTGATTTTTCCGATGTCCTGTATCCAAAATCCACACGTATTGGGCGCCAGTTGGCCGGCGAGCCTTTCTTAGGAGAGCCAGACCTTGGGCTTCTCCTACGGGACTGTCGGGTCGTCGACGCCAATTGGGAGTCGATGGGCCGCAGCGCATCCTCCAGCATCTTTGCGATGCGGTCGACGACGTCTGGCTCGCTTGGTTTGGCTGGGCTTAGCTCAGCGGCCGCTACCTTAGCCTTCGGCGAACCTTTTTTCCGCTTCGGCTTATACGCCATCTCAGGAAGCAGAGACCCTTCTTCCGCAGGTGGTGGACGATATACTTTTTCACCTTCTATCGTCTACTCCGCTTCCGTGGCGAGGTCCAACATTTGTTCAATTGAGCTCACTTCCGCTCTCTTGAACAGCCGTTGAAGCTGTGGCAGTATGTTCCGATACAAATGATCGAGCTGCTGCGCTTCAGTCGGCGTAGGGACTATCTTTCGCATTATTGCGATAGAGTACGTCATATAGTCCCTAACCGGTTCATCGCGTCCTTGAGTCCGTGCGTTGGACTCGGCGATGATCCTCTGCTGGAAACGTTGGCTCATTCCGTACCAACGTTTAGCCGAAGTCACGAAATCTTGCCAGGAGTGCCACTTGTGTTTCTCGTTCTGGTACCACGTGGCGGCAGTGTCTGTCAGAAGTTCCGAGAGTGACGGCAATAACTCGTCCTCTGACAGGTTGGCCAGGATCCTGCAATCCTCGATCCTGGTTAGGAAGGCGTCGATGCTCTGGCTCTTGTCGCCAGAGAACTTGACCTGCCACTTCCTAACAATGCCGCCGACGTCTCGAGGTGTTCCATTCAACCTCGATGACGTCGAGAAGCTTGGTGTTGAGCATGTGCGATCCTTGTTTGGCGAGCTGCGCGCTTGAGGAATCCTCTAGGATTCGCGCGCATTCCCCCCCTTCCAAGCTCCATCAGGCTTAGACTGAGGGGCGCTTGTGCGTTGTTGCTCGCCATTTACTTGCGCCTCACCTATCTCGCTCACATCAGGACCATAACACGTATATGTGTCCTGAAATTGCACATGGTGAGATTGGTTGGCACCGTCCAATCTCGTGGTGTGAGCGGTTTGAGTGCGCTCGGACAGCAGCTTATCTACCTTTACAGTGAGGTCATTCACTTTTTGATAAGCTGCACCAAGGTCTGAGAGAACGATCGAGGGATTTTAAAAATGTTTCCCTCTTCAGAGACCAATGACAGCCATTCTTCCTCTTGTTCGGTTGAGGCTCTGTGTTGGTCGCTGCTGACGCCGTTTCATCTAGCTCGACGTCATCGAAATCCTGCACCGTCCTGTGCAGGTTGTCTTTAACCGTAGCGTTCTCCCGCAGTACCAGATACACTTCTTGATCTGGGCTAGGTTCATCAGACTCCTCGTCTTGATGTTCACCTAGCATCTGCAGCCACCTATTTCTCCGTTGGAGACGGCTGCGAACTGCTGTGGCTTCATCTTCCTCCTGGTTAAACTCCTGGGCCGAATAATTTCCTAATAGCCACTGGTGGAGTCGCTCGACTTTCCTATGAACCGAGCCTGCCGATTTTAGGTTCAAGGCGTCCAGGTGTAATTCAATTTGCTCCCTGGTGAGCGTCTCGATCCATGCATCGATTTAACTATCGACGTCTTTCTGCTGAGCGGCCATCTTCAGTTGTAGCGTCGTTTATACGTTTAACAGTAAGTAGCCTCTCTGGCTTGACGCACTATGTGTGTGCAAGGTTATATGGTGTCGAATATTTAACTTTGGCGTTACTTGCCAAATGTCCAATCCTCGTAACTGGGTTTTGCTTCTACCTAAGCTAACCGCTAAAGCACAAAACCGGATGCCAAAAGTAAGTCCTGTCTTACTTTGATCAGAAAGCACTACTGAGTTTAAACTATTTTTAACAAATCTGCTAATTAATTTACAATAAACTACTGCCTGGCTCTTACTTTGCGCTAACTTAACGGTACTATATAATAAATAATAAATAAATCAATAAATAAATAAATTAAATAATTTAAGTTACCGCGCGCTTGACCTCTTACAAAAATATAACCTATAATACAATTTGTAAAGGTCTGAGCCAGGTTATAAGCTTCCTGTTTTGTGCCAGCAAAAACCAGTCAAACCTTGCATACACTTACATACAATTTCTTTAGACCGATTAATTGCCACCAGGTTATGTCGCGCTGTGTCGCGTTCTTTCGTTCCTCTAGGTGGTGCTAGTTACTTGGTTTGGTCCAAACTACCCAATTTCCAAGTAACGTTGGTCGGTCTATCGATTCCGTTCGAAAACCCACCAAATTTCCTATTTGTGCGACCTTTTTCTAGTGGCGCCACCTATGTTCGACCAGGAACCAATTTCCTATGTCTACTACTAAGTAGTCGAGACGAGAAAAATAAAAAAAATTTTATTATAAAAAATTTTTTATTTGTTTATAACAATTCTATTTGTTAATAAACAAATCCCGCCTCGAGGGGGAACGAAAGAGTACCGAAATATACTTCACAATTTCGAAACGCGACTGCTGACCTCGTTATTGTTTGCGAGTTATCCAATTGTTAATTAACAATATATTCAATAATTGAACAACTATATCGTGCTTGTTGATTTTTCCGATGTCCTGTATCCAAAATCCACACGTATTGGGCGCCAGTTGTAACGGGGTGGGTACTGGCGATATGTAAGGCCCACGGTTAGGCCCAATCTGTCCCAACTTACCAACCTTAAGTGTGCAGTCCCACGATGCGGCCGGGAATCACTTTGATTCCCGTGCAATGCCGTTAACAAGGTCAAACACCTCGTTTGACTTAGATACCGTGTGTTGGGTCCTATGCCCAAAATTGCCAACTAGAATAAACACCGGAGAGGGCGGTATTCGTAGGATAGGACGGTAACCGGTAAACTCTATCAACAATCGATATTTTTCGTTAATCGGCGAGAAAGAATATCTCGCCGAGTCAAATTCAAATTGCGCTACCATTCGCAATTATCCCGGCTAGTCGACTTGGTCCTATCGACGAACGTCGCCGATAATTCAGGGACCTAACCTGCGCCGACACTCGAAAATCCGTACCCGTTATAATGTGCGTGTGCGTGAGCATACATACACATACGTACATACATACATGCATACATGCACATTTATGAACATTTATATTTGTTGAAAAAACAATATAGTTTAAGCAAACAGTTGAAATGCTGGTGTTACCAGTGACGTGTTATTATAGCGCTGAAATTACTGGTGAAATATTAAACGTATTTTTTACGTCCTAAGTATTAAATTCTTATTCCACATTAGTTTTTGTGAAATTAATAATGATTTATCTAAAAATAACTGTGTCCAGAGAAGAAAAAACTTTATAAACGAACGCAGTATTATCATCATGATATTCCGTAGCATGAAGGTATTACTGCGGTGCATCATTATCTTACTCTTTATACTACGTTATAAAATATACTGATTGTTCTCTAAAGTACAAAATTAATCATTAACAACTTGTATTATTCTTTAATATACTTATGTTGATCGAATTTAGTAAGTCACATTTATTTTACATCAACGTAAAGCAAGTTTTGCACGAATCGCAGTAATACCTTCATACGCAGTAATTCCCTCACTTAGCACAGCACTAGTCACAATCGGAAAGAGTTTAACTGGTCGATTTTATATAAATAAACTACAATTGTAAGTTTTTAATTGATTTTAAACGTATTCCTGTATATAATATATGAATAAATTTGTTATTATACCAATTGCAAATCCACTGTCCCATATCAGTTGGACCACGAAACAATATTTGTATACATTTTTCATCGTAAGAACGTTGTTTAATATTGTTCATAGCGGATAAAAAATTGTATCTTGCATTTTAAAATGTGGATTTAATTTCATAATTTCATACATATACCAATCAACTAACATTCTATACGCTGTATTGCCATCTTGTTGAATTACAAATCGTATCCGGACGTTTCGTCACAGGACATTTCATCTTAACGACTTTTCACCGTACGGACTATTCATCGCAAGTACTTCTCATTGCATGGCCTTTTCATCGTAATGATGGAATTTTCAATACATTACATTATCAAAATCCGTCGAGTTTACGGGATACATGTTCAAAGATACTTGTTTTAATGAACACTTAATTAAATTATTATTTGTATTTTTTGTATTTGTTATTTGCCTAAAAATAATGTATTTCAGAAATCAATAAAAAAACAATGTTAAATTGAAACGTTACAATTATTTAAGAATTAATTTCCCTTTTTTAATTTCTACTCTTTAATTGGTTATTGGGTATTAGGGTTATTAGATATTAGGGTTAATGGGTATTAGGGTTATTGGGTACTGGGGTATTGGGGTATTGGGTTATTGGGGTATTAGCGTTATTGGGTACGTTCGTACAATGAAAATTCCATCTTTGCGATGATAAGTCCGTGCAATGAAAAGTCCTTGCGATGAAAAGTCCGTGCGATAAAAAGTCCGTCATGAAACATCCGACAATGAAATGTTCTGCGACGTCCGTGACCCATTACAAATTCATGATTAATTTCTAGAAATTTATATTTTTTCAATTTTGCTTTACTAAACTATTAGCATAATTCTGATGAAAGTTTTTATTCAGTTATAATGAGTGTAGACTTATTATAAAATTATCGTATGTTACACAGAGAAAAAAAACTGCGTTAAATATTAATTAAATTAATTAATTTACTAATTAGTACATTTTAAATTAATTTAAGGTCATTATAAATGTATGTTTTCTTTTCATAATATTAAATTTACTTTAACATAATATAAAATTAAGTATACTATAACAATTCTTGGGTTATTTATTATTGAAACGCAAAATATTAGGTATTAACCTTATAACATTTATTAGATGCAAAAAAGCAACAATTATACGACAACAATTTTAATTATAAATTAAAATGGAAACAATTTTTTTCGCAGAATTTGTTCACTTATCCACAATTTATCTAAAACGCCGCATTAGACAAAGGTAACTACGGTTTTTTTGATATTTTCCATTTTTAATATTTTACTCCAAAACTACTGGAAAGTCTACATGCCATTCTACATAAATATGCAAAAAATATTGTCACTTCCTGGAGATGATGTCCAGGTGGTCAGGATGAACTCTAGGTCATCCTGGCATCATCTACAGTAAAGTCTACATGCCATTCTGCATAAATATGCATAAAATATTGTCACTTTCTGGAGATGATGTCTCGGTGGTCAGGGTGTACTCCATATCATCCGGACATCGTCTACAGGAAACTCCACATGCCATTCTGCAAAAATATGCAAAAAATATTGTCACTTCCTGGAGATGATGTCTAGGTGGTCAGGGTGTACTCCATATCATCCGGACATCGTCTACAGGAAAGTCCACATGCCATTCTGCAAAAATATGCAAAATATATTGTCACTTCCTGGAGATGATGTCCAGGTGGTCAGGGTGTCCTCCATATCATCCGGTCATCGTCTACAGGAAAGTCCACATGCCATTCTGCAAAAATATGCAAAAAATATTGTCACTTCCTGGAGATGATGTCTAGGTGGTCAGGGTGTACTCCATATCATCCGAACATCGTCTACAGGAAAGTCCACATGCCATTCTGCAAAAATATGCATAAAATATTGTCACTTCCTGGAGACGATGTCCAGGTGATCAGGGTGTACTCCAAATCATCCGGACATCGTCTACAGGAAAGTCCACATGCCATTCTGCAAAAATATGCAAGAAATTTTGTCACTTCCTGGAGGTGATAACTAGGTGGTCAGGATGAACTCCAGATCATCCGGACATCGTCTACAGGAAAGTCTACATGCCATTCTGCATAAATATGCAAGAAATTTTGTCACTTCCTGGAGGTGATAACTAGGTGGTCAGGATGAACTCCAGATCATCCGGACATCGTCTACAGGAAAGTCTACATGCCATTCTGCATAAATATGCAAGAAATTTTGTCACTTCCTGGAGGTGATGTCTAGGTGGTCAGGATGAACTCCAGTTCATCCGGACATCGTCTACAGGAAAGTCCACATGCCATTCTGCAAAAATATGCAAGAAATTTTGTCACTTCCTGGAGGTGATAACTAGGTGGTCAGGATGAACTCCAGATCATCCGGACATCGTCTACAGGAAAGTCCACATGCCATTCTGCAAAAATATGCAAAAAATATTGTCACTTCCTGGAGATGATGTCTCGGTTGTCAGGGTGAACTCTAGGTCATCCTGGCATCATCTACAGTAAAGTCTACATGCCATTCTGCATAAATATGCAAAAAATATTGTCACTTCCTGGAGATGATGTCTAGGTGGTCAGGATGAACTCCAGATCACCCGACATCGTCTACAGGAAAGTCCACATGCCATTCTGCAAAAATATGCAAAAAATATTGTCACTTCCTGGAGATGATGTCTAGGTGGTCAGGGTGTACTCCATATCATCCGGACATCGTCTACAACAAAGTCTACATGCCATTCTGAATAAATATGCAAAAAATATTGTCACTTCCTGGAGATGATGTCGAGGTGGTCAGGGTGAACTCTAGGTCATCCTGGCATCATCTACAGTAAAGTCTACATGCCATTCTGCATAAATATGCAAAAAATATTGTCACTTCCTGGAGATGATGTCTAGGTGGTCAGGATGAACTCCAGTTCATCCGGACATCGTCTACAGGAAAGTCCACATGCCATTCTGCAAAAATATGCAAGAAATTTTGTCACTTCCTGGAGGTGATAACTAGGTGGTCAGGATGAACTCCATATCATCCGGACATCGTCTACAGGAAAGTCCAAATGCCATTCTGCAAAAATATGCAAAAAATATTGTCACTTCCTGGAGATGATGACTAGGTGGTCAGGGTGCACTCCATATCATCCGGACATCGTCTACAGGATAGTCCACATGCCATTATGCAAAAATATGCAAAAAATATTGTCACTTTCTGGAGATGATGTCTCGGTGGTCAGGGTGTACTCCATATCATCCGGACATCGTCTACAGGAAACTCCACATGCCATTCTGCAAAAATATGCAAAAAATATTGTCACTTCCTGGAGATGATGTCTAGGTGGTCAGGGTGTACTCCATATCATCCGGACATCGTCTACAGGAAAGTCCACATGCCATTCTGCAAAAATATGCAAAATATATTGTCACTTCCTGGAGATGATGTCCAGGTGGTCAGGGTGTCCTCCATATCATCCGGTCATCGTCTACAGGAAAGTCTACATGCCATTCTGCAAAAATATGCAAAAAATTTTGTCACTTCCTGGAGAGGATGTCTAGGTGGTCAGGATGAACTCCAGATCATCCGGAAATCGTCTACAGGAAAGTCTACATGCCATTCTGCATAAATATGCAAAAAATATTGTCACTTCCTGGAGATGATGTCCAGGTGGTCAGGGTAAACTCTAGGTCATCCTGGCATCATCTACAGTAAAGTCTACATGCCATTCTGCATAAATATGCAAAAAATATTGTCACTTCCTGGAGATGATGTCTAGGTGGTCAGGATGAACTCCAGTTCATCCGGACATCGTCTACAGGAAAGTCCACATGCCATTCTGCAAAAATATGCAAGAAATTTTGTCACTTCCTGGAGGTGATAACTAGGTGGTCAGGATGAACTCCATATCATCCGGACATCGTCTACAGGAAAGTCCAAATGCCATTCTGCAAAAATATGCAAAAAATATTGTCACTTCCTGGAGATGATGACTAGGTGGTCAGGGTGCACTCCATATCATCCGGACATCGTCTACAGGAAAGTCCACATGCCATTCTGCAAAAATATGCAAAAAATTTTGTCACTTCCTGGAGAGGATGTCTAGGTGGTCAGGGTGAACTCTAGGTCACCCTGGCATCATCTACAGTAAAATCTACATGCCATTCTGCATAAATATGCAAAAAATTTTGTCACTTCCTGGAGATGATGTCTAGGTGGTCAGGGTGTACTCCATATCATCCGGACATCGTCTACAGGATAGTCCACATGCCATTATGCAAAAATATGCAAAAAATATTGTCACTTTCTGGAGATGATGTCTAGGTGGTCAGGGTGAATTCTAGGTCATCCTGGCATCATCTACAGTAAAGTCTACACGTTGTTCTGCATAAATATGCAAAAAATATTGACACTTCCTGGAGACGATGTCCAAGTGGTCAGGGTGTACTCCATATCATCCGGACATCGTCTACATGAAAGTCCACATGCCATTCTGCAAAAATATGCAAAAAATATTGTCACTTCCTGGAGATGATGTCTAGGTGGTCAGGGTGAACTCTAGGTCACCCTGGCATCATCTACAGTAAAGTCTACATGCCATTCTGCAAAAATATGCAAAAAATATTGTCACTTCCTGGAGATGATAACTAGGTGGTCAGGGTGTACTCCATATCATCCGGACATCGTCTACAGGAAACTCCACATGCCATTCTGCAAAAATAAGCAAAAAATATTGTCACTTCCTGGAGATGATGTCTCGGTGGTCAGGGTGTACTCCATATCATCCGGACATCGTCTACAGGATAGTCCACATGCCATTATGCAAAAATATGCAAAAAATATTGTCACTTTCTGGAGATGATGTCTAGGTGGTCAGGGTGAATTCTAGGTCATCCTGGCATCATCTACAGTAAAGTCTACACGCTGTTCTGCATAAATATGCAAAAAATATTGACACTTCCTGGAGACGATGTCCAGGTGGTCAGGGTGTACTCCATATCATCCGGACATCGTCTACATGAAAGTCCACATGCCATTCTGCAAAAATATGCAAAAAATATTGTCACTTCCTGGAGATGATGTCTAGGTGGTCAGGGTGAACTCTAGGTCACCATGGCATCATCTACAGTAAAGTCTACATGCCATTCTGCAAAAATATGCAAAAAATATTGTCACTTCCTGGAGATGATAACTAGGTGGTCAGGGTGTACTCCATATCATCCGGACATCGTCTACAGGAAACTCCACATGCCATTCTGCAAAAATATGCACAAAATATTGTCACTTCCTGGAGATGATGTCTCGGTGGTCAGGGTGTACTCCATATCATCCGGACATCGTCTACAACAAAGTCTACATGCCATTCTGAATAAATATGCAAAAAATATTGTCACTTCCTGGAGATGATGTCTCGGTTGTCAGGGTGAACTCTAGGTCATCCTGGCATCATCTACAGTAAAGTCTACATGCCATTCTGCATAAATATGCAAAAAATATTGTCACTTCCTGGAGATGATGTCTAGGTGGTCAGGATGAACTCCAGTTCATCCGGACATCGTCTACAGGAAAGTCCACATGCCATTCTGAATAAATATGCAAAAAATATTGTCACTTCCTGGAGATGATGTCTCGGTTGTCAGGGTGAACTCTAGGTCATCCTGGCATCATCTGCAGTAAAGTCTACATGCCATTCTGCATAAATATGCAAAAAATATTGTCACTTCCTGGAGATGATGTCTAGGTGGTCAGGATGAACTCCAGTTCATCCGGACATCGTCTACAGGAAAGTCCACATGCCATTCTGCAAAAATATGCAAAAAAAATTGTCACTTCCTGGAGATGATGTCTAGGTGGTCAGGGTGTACTCCATATCATCCGGACATCGTCTACAGGATAGTCCACATGTCATTATGCAACAATATGCAAAAAATATTGTCACTTTCTGGAGATGATGTCTAGGTGGTCAGGGTGAATTCTAGGTCATCCTGGCATCATCTACAGTAAAGTCTACACGCTGTTCTGCATAAATATGCAAAAAATATTGACACTTCCTGGAGACGATGTCCAGGTGGTCAGGGTGTACTCCATATCATCCGGACATCGTCTACATGAAAGTCCACATGCCATTCTGCAAAAATATGCAAAAAATATTGTCACTTCCTGGAGATGATGTCTAGGTGGTCAGGGTGAACTCTAGGTCACCCTGGCATCATCTACAGTAAAGTCTACATGCCATTCTGCAAAAATATGCAAAAAATATTGTCACTTCCTGGAGATGATAACTAGGTGGTCAGGGTGTACTCCATATCATCCGGACATCGTCTACAGGAAACTCCACATGCCATTCTGCAAAAATATGCAAAAAATATTGTCACTTCCTGGAGATGATGTCTCGGTGGTCAGGGTGTACTCCATATCATCCGGACATCGTCTACAGGAAACTCCACATGCCATTCTGCAAAAATATGCAAAAAATATTGTCACTTTCTGGAGATGATGTCTAGGTGGTCAGGGTGAATTCTAGGTCATCCTGGCATCATCTACAGTAAAGTCTACACGCTGTTCTGCATAAATATGCAAAAAATATTGACACTTCCTGGAGACGATGTCCAGGTGGTCAGGGTGTACTCCATATCATCCGGACATCGTCTACATGAAAGTCCACATGCCATTCTGCAAAAATATGCAAAAAATATTGTCACTTCCTGGAGATGATGTCTAGGTGGTCAGGGTGAACTCTAGGTCACCCTGGCATCATCTACAGTAAAGTCTACATGCCATTCTGCAAAAATATGCAAAAAATATTGTCACTTCCTGGAGATGATAACTAGGTGGTCAGGGTGTACTCCATATCATCCGGACATCGTCTACAGGAAACTCCACATGCCATTCTGCAAAAATATGCAAAAAATATTGTCACTTCCTGGAGATGATGTCTCGGTGGTCAGGGTGTACTCCATATCATCCGGACATCGTCTACAGGAAACTCCACATGCCATTCTGCAAAAATATGCAAAAAATATTGTCACTTTCTGGAGATGATGTCTAGGTGGTCAGGGTGAACTCTAGGTCACCCTGGCATCATCTACAGTAAAGTCTACATGCCATTCTGCAAAAATATGCAAAAAATATTGTCACTTCCTGGAGATGATAACTAGGTGGTCAGGGTGTACTCCATATCATCCGGACATCGTCTACAGGATAGTCCACATGCCATTATGCAAAAATATGCAAAAAATATTGTCACTTTCTGGAGATGATGTCTAGGTGGTCAGGGTGAATTCTAGGTCATCCTGGCATCATCTACAGTAAAGTCTACACGCTGTTCTGCATAAATATGCAAAAAATATTGACACTTCCTGGAGACGATGTCCAGGTGGTCAGGGTGTACTCCAAATCATCCGTACATCGTCTACAGGAAAGTCCACATGCCATTCTGCAAAAATATGCAAAAAATTTTGTCACTTCCTGGAGATGATAACTAGGTGGTCAGGATGAACTCCAGATCATCCGGATATCGTCTACAGGAAAGTATACATGCCATTCTGCATAAATATGCAAAAAATATTGACACTTCGTGGAGACGATGTCCAGGTGGTTAGGGTGTACTCCATATCATCCGGACATCGTCTACAGGAAAGTCTACATGCCATTCTGCATAAATATGCAAAAAATATTGACGCTTCCTGGAGACGAGGTCCAGGTGGTCAGGGTGTACTCTATATCATCCGGACATCGTCTACAGGAAAGTCCACATGCCATTCTGCAAAAATATGCAAAAAATATTGTCCCTTCCTGCAGATGATGTCTAGGTGGTCAGGGTGTACTCCATATGATCCGGACATCGTCTACAGGAAAGTGCACATGCCATTCTGCAAAAATATGCAAAAAATATTGTCACTTCCTGGAGATGATGTCTAGGTGGTCAGGATGAACTCCAGATCATCCGGACATCGTCTACAGGAAGGTCCACATGCCATTCTGCAAAAATATGCAAGAAATTTTGTCACTTCCTGGAGGTGATGTCTAGGTGGTCAGGATGCACTCCAGAACATCCACACATCGTCTACAGCAAAGTCTACATGCCATTCTGCATAAATATGCAAAAAATATTGTCACTTTCTGGAGATGATGTCTAGGTGGTCAGGGTGAACTCTAGGTCATCCTGGCATCATCTACAGTAAAGTCTACATGCCATTCTGCAAAAATATGCAAAAAATCTTGTCACTTCCTGGAGATGATGTCTAGGTGCTCAGGGTGTGCTCCATATCATCCGGACATCGTCTACAGGAAAGTCCACATGTCATTCTGCAAAAATATGCAAAAAATATTGTCACTTCCTGGAGATGATGTCTAGGTGGTCAGGGTGAACTCTAGGTCACCCTGGCATCATCTACAGTAAAGTCTATATGCCATTCTGCATAAATATGCAAAAAATATTGTCACTTCCTGGAGACGATGTCCAGGTGGTCAGGGTGTACTCCAAATCATCCGGACATCGTCTACAGGAAAGTCCACATGCCATTCTGCAAAAAAATGCAAAAAATATTGTTACTTCCTGGAGATGATGTCTAGGTGGTCAGGGTGGACTCCAAATCATCCGGACATGGTCTACAGGAAAGTCCACATGCCATTCTGCAAAAATATGCAAAAAATATTGTTCCTTCCTGGAGATGATGTCTAGGTGGTCAGGGTCTACTCCATATCATCCGGACATCGTCTACAGGAAAGTCCACATGCCATTCTGCAAAAATATGCAAAAAATATTGTCACTTCCTGGAGATGATGCTCTAAAACTGTTGCGTATTTTAAATAAAATTTCTATAATAGGTGCACATTCCGATGAATTTTTGCAGTTCCTTTCTAGTTTGAGGTTCAGGTAAATTGCATATTGCGCAAACGCGTTCAGGATCAGGCCGTACACCTTTTGTAGATAAATGAACCCCAGAAATGCAATTTCTTGCTGACAAAAGACTGTTTTCCTTAACTTTAATTTTAGGCCTGATTCACGTATTTTTTGCCAGAATATGCGTAAGTGTTGTAGATGTTCTTCAAAATTCTTTGATTTTATTAATGCATCGTCTACATACAAAGTTAAAATTTATTATAGACTTAATTGCAAACTAATTTATTTAATTCTCGTATGAATACGGAACCCGACGTTTTTACCCCAAATGGTATTCGACAATACTGATACACGTGTCCATCAATCATAAACGCGGTGTATTTACGAGGTTCTGGATATATTTTTATTTGATTATAGCCTTCTGTAAAATCAGTACTGGTAATATTTTTATTTCGTCATTTTCTTGCATTATTTGC
>CM047428.1:40093512-40248512 GCA_026168455.1 Theocolax elegans
CTCTCCTCTTCTCTTCTGATGAGACCCAGCCTGTCCACTACGGACGTACAGAGGGTCACCACCGCGTTCCATCCCTCCTGGGAGTCAAGCAGGCACGCCCCGATGCCCTCAGGGGTGAGGGGACCGCTCCAAGTGATTTGAAATTGGTCCCGTTCCTCCCTGAAACGAGGACACCGTAGGAGGACGTGTTCCACGTCTTCGTCCACCCCTGGACAAGCCGGGCACTCTGCGCTGCCATAGACCCCTATACGAAATAGGTAACTACGGAAGCATCCGTGCCCGGTCAACACCTGGGTAAGCTGGAAACTGACGAAGCCGTGTTTCCTGCTCGCCCACTTCTGGATCCGCGGGATGATGCGGTAGGTCCAGCGGCCGTCCCTGGCTGAGTCCCATCTCCGCTGCCACTCCTCTACGGTCCGCAATGACCATCGGTTATGGCAGCGATTCTCTTCTACGCGTCGACCACCCTCACGGTGTCTTCAGCTCTCTCGGCTGCCAGGAGGTCGAAGGGGGCGGTCCCCGCGATCACCGAGAGCGCAATGTCAGATACGGTTCGGTACGCCCGGGCCACCCTTAGCGCAGCTATCCTGCAGGCTCTCTGACACGGAGCACCAAAGCTCTTGTGCCTGTTCAGGGCATCAGCTCAGATAGGAGCTCCGTATAAAATTACGGAGCTCACCACTGAGGCAAGGAGAGACCTTCGCGGTTGCTGGGGTCCCCCGATGTTGGGCATGATGCCCGCCAGCGCACGGGCCACCTTTGCCGCCTTTGAGCCCGCGTTCGCGAGATGGTGTTTGAACGACAGCCGCGCGTCTAGTGTGACCCCTAAATACTTCAACGTTTTCACCGACCGTATCCGTTCTTTACCTACCGTGAAGGTGGCGGTCCTCTCCTTTTTTGTGCGAGAGATGAGCACCGCCTCCGTTTTTTTCCGCCGCCAGACTAAGTCCGTGGTCTCTCAACCAAGTGGCGACCACTTCTATAGAGACGTCTCCGAGATATTCGATCTCTTCGACACTCTTTGCGACCACCACTAGCGCCACGTCGTCCGCGAAAGCCACCATCGAGACACCCTCCGGAAGTTGCTGCCTAAGCAGGCCGTCATAGACAACGTTCCAGAGTAGGGGCCCAATGACCGAACCCTGCGGCACGCCTCCCGTGATGTTGTGGGAGTGCACACCGTCGTCGGTGTCGTAGAGCAGAGTACGGTCAGTCAGGTAACTCGAGGTGACCTCCCTGAGATGGAGTGGCACTTGGAAGTGCTGCAGGGACAGCATGATGTCGTCCCATCTGGCAGAGTTGAAGGCATTCCGGATGTCCAAGGTGATGATGGCACACATCCGCCTTGCACTCCGACCAGCATTGATGGCGTTTGTGGCTATACCAACAACTCTGCCTACAGCGTCCATGGTCGATCGACCCTTTCGGAAGCCGAACTGGTTGTCGGAGAGGTCTCCGGCCCGACCGATGGCCGCTGCGAGCCTGGCGCCGATCACCCGCTCCAGAAGCTTCCCGACTATATCCAGTAGACAGAGCGGGCGGTAAGATGATGGCTCATCCGGGGGTTTGTTGCCCTTCGGTAGGAGTACCAGCCTCTGCGTCTTCCACTGGGCCGGGAAGCAACCTTCTCTTATGCATGCGTTGAATGCGTCCAGGAACAAGCCCGGAGCACTCATCGCCGCTGTCTTGACGGCCAGGCCAGGTATTCCGTCGGGCCCTGGGGCTTTACGTACGGAAATACCTTTAGCGGCCATCCTCAGCTCGGCTTCACTAATGTCTGGCGACTCGGCTGCACCAATGGTGGCCATCAGGCCCGTCTCTGCTGCCCTTTTCCGATGTTCTGGAAACAGGTGGCGGACGACTTCGTCCAGGAAAACTGGGTCGGTGGGTGCAACAGCGCCCCCGGGGTTGATCTTATTCATAACCGTTTTATACGGTCTGCCCCAGGGGTCGTGGTCCACCTCCTCACAGAGCTCCCGCCAACACCTTCTCTTGGCAGCCTTGATGGCCACCTTGAGATCCCTCCGCTTTTGTTCGTATTCTGCGGAACGATCTTGGAACCGCGGTGTTCCCCTCGCTCTTTGGTGCAGCCTTCTGGCACGCAGGCACTCATGTCTCTTTTCTGCAATGTCCTCACTCCACCAGATTATCGGTGGGCGGCCGCGAGGGTTAAACTTCACGGCCATAGAGGCATCGCAAGCCGCTGTTAGGGCAATCGTGAGGCCTCGTGCTTTTTCTTCGGCGGTTCCTTCCACTTTTGCCCCCTCAAGGGAGCAGAGGAACGTCTCACGATCAAACGTGGCTGGTGCCCATCTCTCTCTTGCTCCTCTTCCTGCTCCCTTTGTCCTCCCGCTGGTCAGCTGGAGCTGGTACACGAGTGCTTGGTGGTCACTACACGTGTAACGATCGCTAACTTTCCAGCCGAGTCCTCCTCCCCCCATCAATCTAGGATCGGCGAAGGTGAGGTCGACTATGGACGACTTGCCGGCTTTGGTGAAAGTCGGGGTTGTCCCTGTGTTAGCGATCTCCAGCCCCAGTAGTGCGAACGCCTCGAGAACTGCGCGACCACGCGCGTTGGTCTTTGCGCTGCCCCAGTCCGTCGCCCAAGCATTAAAGTCCCCACCGATTGCGACCGGTAGTCGTGAGGACCGAGCACTGGTGACGACTGCATCCAGAGATCTCGCAAAGTCCTCGGTGGAATCGCTGGGCGGGAAGTAGCAGCTGTACATGCGTACCCCCGCCACCTCCACCCAGGTGAAGCTGGGAAGGGGGGCGACCATCTTTCTGGAGATGTGTATATTTCCACATACCCAGATGGCCGCCTTGCCAGTGGCGTCCCTTACCCAGTTCGACTTCTCGAGGTCCCGGAACTCCTCGCTGATGATCGCTACGTCCGCTCTCTCCTCTCTGACCAGCTGGGACAGCAGGTCCTGGGCCACAGCGCAGTGGTTGAGGTTTATTTGGAGCACCTTAATCATTTTTGATGTGTGCTCCTTCCTCATGCGAGGTCTTGGCTTTGGCCTCGCAGTCCACTGCTTTGTGGCCCTCTTGGCCGCACCGATAGCATTGCGCTGACCGGTCGACTGCGCTCTTGCACTCCCTCGCGATGTGTCCCGATTCGTGGCATCGGTAGCAGCGCGAGGATACCTCTCGCAGTCGAACTCTGCAATTGACCCATCCGATCCGGAGCTTCCCGTCTTGCAGCAGTTTTTTGGCTGCTACTGCCGGAAGCTGGATGGTCGCAGCTACGGTGCCACTGTAGGATCCCCTGGTTTTAATATTATCCGGGGATACCACATTTGGTCCGATCTTTGCCGCAATCGCTGCGGCCACCTCCGTTGTTGTCGTGGACTCGTCCATGTCCCTGATGGTGATGGACACTTTGTGAGTCAGCAGCTGGACCTCTGCTGACCCACTCAGGGTGGACGAGACCACTGTCCTCAGCTCCGCCGTTTCCGTTCCGGGTCGCCCCAGTTCGAGGAGGAGCTCTCCAGCCCTGGTGCGCCTGATACGCGTGACCCGTTCTCCTAGTGCCTTTAGCTCCGGTGCAGCCTTGACCTTCCGGAGAATGTCAGCGTAGGAAGAGCCCCCACTAGGTGTCTTGATCTTGATGGCATCTGGGCGTGGGGGTCTTACTCCGGCCTTAGGCTCTGCCGTGCCTTTGGCCGGTTTGCTGGCACGTTTCTGCTGTTCATGCTGCTTCGGCTGGCTGTTCTTCATCTTCTTCTTCTTCTTGCCCTTCTTCACTACTGTGACCCAGTCAGGGACTTTCGACTGGTTCCCACTCGTCTTAGGAACGGATGGCGAAGCATCTGCTGGCCCATTTTTGTTAGTGGGCTGCTTCGACCCCTTCTTCCTTTTCTCCGGGGGTTGCTGTGGTGGTGAGGGCTTTTCCCTTTCCACCGGCCTCCTTTGACGCTCTTCAGCGCGGAAGATGGGCGACGTTTGGCACGTTCCATCCCTACGCGCATCCGCCATTTTAATTTTCGGCGCTGTCGAACACACAGCACTGTTCACCCGCGCGTATTCATTGAGAGCTCTGCTGGTTGCTCTCGCCATACTCTTCAGCTCTTTGTGGATGTTGTTCTTGTTAAGAACAAACTCCACAAGGGTGCCTATTTTCTCACGCAGACGGAGAAAAGCTCTGTCAGCGTCACTCGACATCCCAGTCGAGGGCAGGTCACACGTAGCATTAGATGCTTCAGAGACCGAGTGACTAACCTCCGCAGCACTTACCATTTTCACGGTGTGAGTTTGGTCCCCCCCAAAATCCGTGGGACCAGCACTGACCACCGGGGCTTTCACCCGATCGGAATCAGTGGCGGGATTTGACAGGATTGCCATGCCCGCTTGGGGTAGTGTTGTTTTCAGCTCACTATCCATACTTGGTTTAATTTCGGGGTGCCTTCCCCTATCTGGTTTTGGTTCGCCCCGAATATTTGATTTTTTCGGTACCATCCATATCTGGAAAGCATTCCCCTATCCACCACCTGGGGAGGCGCCACGATGCGGGACCAGCAAACCCGGCACGGGTGTGTGTACATGTGTGTGTGTGTGTGTGAGCGTGTGTGTGTGTGTGCGTGTGTGTGTGTGTGTGCGCGCGCGTGTTTGTGTGTGTGAGTGTGTGTGTGTGCGTGCGTGTGTGTGTGTGCGTGTGTGTGTGTGTGTGTGCGTGTGCGTGTGTGTGTGTGTGTGCATGTGTGTGTGTGTGTGTTTTTTTTCTTTTTTTTTTTTTTTTTTTTTTTCCGAAGAGGTGGAGAAATGCTTAATGCACCATGACTGGAGCCATGCGAGACTCCCCGTGTGTGGGACTCTCCTATCGAAGGATGTCGATAGGCATACCCACTAAAACTCCACCTCTTTTCTTACCTTTATTCCCCCGCGGAAACCGCCGCAAGGCATTAATTCGCGGGGGGAGGCAACGGCTAGGTTAGCCCACTAGTGTTGCTATTGCAACCCTTCTCTCCTCTTCTCTTCTGATGAGACCCAGCCTGTCCACTACGGACGTACAGAGGGTCACCACCGCGTTCCATCCCTCCTGGGAGTCAAGCAGGCACGCCCCGATGCCCTCAGGGGTGAGGGGACCGCTCCAAGTGATTTGAAATTGGTCCCGTTCCTCCCTGAAACGAGGACACCGTAGGAGGACGTGTTCCACGTCTTCGTCCACCCCTGGACAAGCCGGGCACTCTGCGCTGCCATAGACCCCTATACGAAATAGGTAACTACGGAAGCATCCGTGCCCGGTCAACACCTGGGTAAGCTGGAAACTGACGAAGCCGTGTTTCCTGCTCGCCCACTTCTGGATCCGCGGGATGATGCGGTAGGTCCAGCGGCCGTCCCTGGCTGAGTCCCATCTCCGCTGCCACTCCTCTACGGTCCGCAATGACCATCGGTTATGGCAGCGATTCTCTTCTACGCGTCGACCACCCTCACGGTGTCTTTCAGCTCTCTCGGCTGCCAGGAGGTCGAAGGGGGCGGTCCCCGCGATCACCGAGAGCGCAATGTCAGATACGGTTCGGTACGCCCGGGCCACCCTTAGCGCAGCTATCCTGCAGGCTCTCTGACACGGAGCACCAAAGCTCTTGTGCCTGTTCAGGGCATCAGCTCAGATAGGAGCTCCGTATAAAATTACGGAGCTCACCACTGAGGCAAGGAGAGACCTTCGCGGTTGCTGGGGTCCCCCGATGTTGGGCATGATGCCCGCCAGCGCACGGGCCACCTTTGCCGCCTTTGAGCCCGCGTTCGCGAGATGGTGTTTGAACGACAGCCGCGCGTCTAGTGTGACCCCTAAATACTTCAACGTTTTCACCGACCGTATCCGTTCTTTACCTACCGTGAAGGTGGCGGTCCTCTCCTTTTTTGTGCGAGAGATGAGCACCGCCTCCGTTTTTTCCGCCGCCAGACTAAGTCCGTGGTCTCTCAACCAAGTGGCGACCACTTCTATAGAGACGTCTCCGAGATATTCGATCTCTTCGACACTCTTTGCGACCACCACTAGCGCCACGTCGTCCGCGAAAGCCACCATCGAGACACCCTCCGGAAGTTGCTGCCTAAGCAGGCCGTCATAGACAACGTTCCAGAGTAGGGGCCCAATGACCGAACCCTGCGGCACGCCTCCCGTGATGTTGTGGGAGTGCACACCGTCGTCGGTGTCGTAGAGCAGAGTACGGTCAGTCAGGTAACTCGAGGTGACCTCCCTGAGATGGAGTGACACTTGGAAGTGCTGCAGGGACAGCATGATGTCGTCCCATCTGGCCGAGTTGAAGGCATTCCGGATGTCCAAGGTGATGATGGCACACATCCGCCTTGCACTCCGTCCAGCATTGATGGCGTTTGTGGCTATGCCAACAACTCTGCCTACAGCATCCATGGTCGATCGACCCTTTCGGAAGCCGAACTGGTTGTCGGAGAGGTCTCCGGCCCGACCGATGGCCTCTGCAAGCCTGGCGCAGATCACCCGCTCCAGGAGCTTCCCGACTATATCCAGTAGACAGAGCGGGCGGTAAGATGATGGCTCCTCCGGGGGTTTGTTTCCATTTGGTAGGAGTACCAGCCTCTGCGTCTTCCACTGGGCCGGGAAGCAACCTTCTCTTAGGCATGCGTTGAATGCGTCCAGGAACAAGCCCGGAGCACTCATCGCCGCTGTCTTGACGGCCAGGCCAGGTATTCCGTCAGGCCCTGGGGCTTTACGTACGGAAATACCCTTAGCGGCCATCCTCAGTTCGTCTTCACTAATGTCTGGCGACTCGGCTGCACCAATGGTGGCCATCAGGCCCGTCTCTACTGCCCTTTTCCGATGTTCTGGAAACAGGTGGCGGACGACTCCGTCCAGAAAAACTGGGACGGTGGGTGCAACAGCTCCCCCGGGGTTGATCTTATTCATAACCGTTTTATACGGTCTGCCCCAGGGGTCGTGGTCCACCTCCTCACAGAGCTCCCGCCAACACCTTCTCTTGGCAGTCTTGATGGCCACCTTGAGATCCCTCCGCTTTTGTTCGTATTCTGCTGAACGATCTTGGAACCGCGGTGTTCCCCTCGCTCTTTGGTGCAGCCTTCTGGCACGCAGGCACTCACGTCTCTTTTCTGCGATGTCCTCACTCCACCAGATTATCGGTGGGCGGCCGCGAGGGTTAAACTTCACGGCCATAGAGGCATCGCAAGCCGCTGTTAGGGCATTCGTGAGGCCTCGTGCTTTTTCTTCGGCGGTTCCCTCCACTTTTTCCCCCTCAAGGGAGCAGAGGAACGTCTCACGATCAAACGTGGCTGGTGCCCATCTCTCTCTTGCTCCTCTTCCTGCTCCCTTTGTCCTCCCGCTGGTCAGCTGGTGCTGGTACACGAGTGCTTGGTGGTCACTACCCGTGTAACGATCGCTAACTTTCCAGCCGAGTCCCCCTCCCCCCATCAATCTTGGATCGACGAAGGTGAGGTCGACTATGGACGACTTGCCGGCTTTGGTGAAAGTCGGGGTTGTCCCTGTGTTAGCGATCTCCAGCCCCAGTAGAGCGAACGCCTCGAGAAGTGCGCGACCACGCGCGTTGGTCTTGGCGCTGCCCCAGCCCGTCGCCCAAGCATTTAAGTCCCCACCGATTGCGACCGGTAGCCGTGAGGACCGAGCACTGGTGACGACTGCATCCAGAGATCTCGCAAAGTCCTCGTTGGAATCGCTGGGCGGGAAGTAGCAGCTGTACATGCGTACCCCCGCCACCTCCACCCAGGTGAAGCTGGGAAGGGGGGCGACCATCTTTCTGGAGATGTATATATTTCCACATACCCAGATGGCCGCCTTGCCCGTGGCATCCCTTACCCAGTTCGACTTCTCGAGATCCCGGAACTCCTCGCTGATGATCGCTACGTCCGCTCTCTCCTCTCTGACCAGCTGGGACAGCAGGTCCTGGGCCACAGCGCAGTGGTTGAGGTTTATTTGGAGCACCTTAATCATTTTTGATGTGTGCTCCTTCCTCATGCGAGGTCTTGGCTTTGGCCTCGCAGTCCACTGCTTTGTGGCCCTCTTGGCCGCACCGATAGCATTGCGCTGACCGGTCGACTGCGCTCTTGCACTCCCTCGCGATGTGTCCCGATTCGTGGCATCGGTAGCAGCGCGAGAATACCTCTCGCAGTCGAACTCTGCAATTGATCCATCCGATCCGGAGCTTCCCGTCTTGCAGCAGTTTTTTGGCTGCTACTGCCGTAAGCTGGATGGTCGCAGCTAGGGTACCACTGTAGGATCCCCTGGTTTTAATATTATCCGGGGATACCACATTTGGCCCGATCTTTGCCGCAATCGCTGCGGCCACCTCCGTTGCTGTCGTGGACTCGTCCATGTCCCTGATGGTGATGGACACTTTGTGAGTCAGCAGCTGGACCTCTGCTGACCCACTCAGTGTGGACGAGACCACTGTCCTCAGCTCCGCCGTTTCCGTTCCGGGTCGCCCCAGTTCGAGGAGGAGCTCTCCAGCCCTGGTGCGCCTGATACGCGTGACCCGTTCTCCTAGTGCCTTTAGCTCCGGTGCAGCCTTGACCTTCCGGAGAATGTCAGCGTAGGAAGAGCCCCCGCTAGGTGTCTTGATCTTGATGGCATCTGGGCGTGGGGGTCTTACTCCGGCCTTAGGCTCTGCCGTGCCTTTGGCCGGTTTGCTGGCACGTTTCTGCTGCTCATGCTGCTTCGGCTGGCTGTTCTTCATCTTCTTCTTCTTGCCCTTCTTCACTACTGTGACCCAGTCAGGGACTTTTGACTGGTTCCCACTCGTCTTAGGAACGGATGGCGAAGCATCTGCTGGCCCATTTTTGTTATTGGGCTGCTTCGACCCCTTCTTCCTTTTCTCCGGGGGTTGCTGAGGTGGTGAGGGCTTTTCCCTTTCCACCGGCCTCTTTTGACGCTCTTCAGCGCGGAAGATGGGCGACGTTTGGCACGTTCCATCCCTACGCGCATCCGCCATTTTAATTTTCGGCGCTGTCGAACACACAGCACTGTTCACCCGCGCGTATTCATTGATAGCTCTGCTGGTTGCTCTCGCCATACTCTTCAGCTCTTTGTGGATGTTGTTCTTATTAAGAACAAACTCCACCAGGGTATCTACCTTCTCACGCAGACGGAGAAAAGCTCTGTCAGCGTCACTCGACATCCCAGTCGAGGGCAGGTCACACGTAGCATTAGATGCTTCAGAGGCCGAGTGACTAACCTCCGCAGCACTTACCATTTTCACGGTGTGAGTTTGGTCCCCCCCAAAATCCTTGGGACCAGCACTGACCACCGGGGCTTTCATCCGATCGGAATCAGTGGCGGGATTTGACAGGATTGCCATGCCCGCTTGGGGTGGTGTTGTTTTCAGCTCACTATCCATACTTGGTTTTATTTCGGGGTGCCTTCCCCTATCTGGTTTTGGTTCGCCCCGAATATTTGATTTTTTCGGTACCATCCATATCTGGCAAGCATTCCCCTATCCACCACCTGGGGAGGCGCCACGATGCGGGACCAGCAAACCCGGCACGGGTGTGTGTGTGTGTGTGTGTGTGTGTGTGCGTGTGTGTGTGCGTGTGTGTGTGTGTGTGTGTGTGTGTGTGTGTATGTGTGCGTGTGTGTGTGTACGTGTTACTTGTTTTTTCAAGAATATAAATAATTTTTTAAAACTAATACAAAAATTAATTTAATTAAGTAGAAAGTTTTATTACTCTAAAAGTACAAAATATTAATGACATATAGAACTCTTGGCGATGACTTAAATAAATTAAACTTAGGAGGTATAGTTCTATTTAGATCCGTTTAAAATAATCTAAAATTTTAATAGGTTTTTACTAAATACTACAATTAAGTTTATGCACTTTACTTATTTTGGTAAGTTAATTGTTCATTACCACATATATATATATATATATATATATATATATATATGGGGTATTCCACGTGAAGTGGTCCGATCAAAATTTTAAAATGCGCCAAATTTTGGGTACACATTGCAAATGTTTTTCAGAATATAGAAAAAAATTTTTAGGTACTGGAATTTATTAGTTCAAAAGTTATTCTAACCTCAAAAAGTGAACTTTTTCCAGTTTTTTTCAACACCAGCTGGGTTCATCGCTATTTAACTCAAAATCTATCAACTTTTACTATAGAACATTATATGTAACATTCGTTGCTGATTAGGTCTAGAATTTATCCTTCTGGGTTAGAATTTCTAATTTCAAGGTAAATGTTAGATAAACTACATGTCAATATTCAACTTGAAAAAAATCTAACTTCGCCACAATTGATTTTTTTATCCAAAAGTCCAAAAAAAAGCTTGGAGCAATACCTTTCAAATAATCTGTAGCATTTTTATGGCCTTCAATTCTGTAAAAAGTTATGACAATTTAAAGAAAGACGAAATTTTTTTAAAAATTTAAATGGGAAATACCATGTTAATTTTTGTGAATTTTTTGTCTTTCTTTAAATTATCATATCTTTTTGCAAAATTGAAGGCCATAAAAATGCTACAGACCATTTGAAAGGTATTGCTCCAAGCTTTCTTTTAGGCTTTTGGATAAAAAAATCAATTGTGGCGAAGTTAGATTTTTTTTAAGTTGAATATTGACATGTAGTTTATCTAACATCTACCTTGAAATTAGAAATTCTAACCCAGAAGGATAAATTCTAGACATAATTAGCAGCGAATGTTACATATAATGTTCTATAGTAAAAGTTGATAGATTTTGAGTTAAATAGCGATGAACCCAACTGGTGTTGAAAAAAACTAGAAAAAGTTCACTTTTTGAGGTTAGAATAACTTTTGAACTAATAAATTCCAGTACCTAAAAATTTTTTTCTGTTTTCTGAAAAACATTTGCAATGTGTACCCAAAATTTGGGGCATTTTAAAATTTTGATCGGACCACTTCACGTGGAATACCCCATATATATTACACCTTTGGTGTAAGTTATGTCCTAAAATACGTGAAAATTAGTGATTTTATGAGGTTTATGAGGCATAAGTTACACCAGCGGTCTTGGCCAATAATCTAACCCAAGCCATTCGAAAGCTCGCGAAAAATGTGAACTTTTGAGAGGTGTTAGATTCGATTATGGTGTAGTAGCCTTTTTTTTTATATTCAATATGTCCGGGTGTTCTAACTCTTCGAGATTTTAAAATTAAGAAATGTAACCAGGGTAGATAAGTTTTAAAGATTAATTTAAACAAAAGTTGTTTGTAATGTTTTTTCAAAAAAATCAACAGATGTTGAGATAAATGGCATTAAAAATAAAAATTTTTCTAAAAAATTGAAAAATTTCCACTTTTCATGGTCAAATAACTCTTAAGCAAATTATTTTTAACACTTAAAATTTTTTTGTATGTTCTCGAAGATGTTTCCAGCCTGTTCTCAAATTTTGGAGTGATTTAAAATTTTCATCGTACCACTTGACGTGAAATAGCCCATATATGTGTATATATATGTATGTATGTATGTGGGTGTGTGTGCGTGCGGCGGAATATTTATATAATATATATATATTTTAAAATTGTTTTTTCAAGAATACATAATATATGCATTTTTTCCGTGCGCAAAAAAAAAAGTTGTGAACATAACATGAAAGAATGTGTATTTGTTTACTCATTCTTGATAAAACTCATAAAATTTTTAAACGTATACTCAATAATAATAACGGATCTAAAATTCAATGTAATGCTTTAAATACAGATGCAAAATTGTTTGAAGATGAAATAAATATTAATCAAGTATAACATACACTTTTCCAAATATCCATATGATATATACAATGGGTTAAAAATTAAATATATTAATTATTGCATTTTTAAGATAATTCTATTATAAACAATTAAATATATTATTTATTGCATTTTTAAGATAATTCTATTTTTATACTTATTTATATTTTAATTACACCTTTTTATAAGTAATTTATACTCCATAATAGTTTTCTGCAATTGAAAGTACTCAAATCAAAAACACCTTTCAAAAAGGTGTCAAAACCCGCAAGTATATGTGTTATTCTAATCAAACTTTGAAAATTGTTATCTAATAAATAAAATTGTTATCTGTCTGATAAATTTTAAAGTATACGATAAAAATATCTTTGATTCTAATTCCCATATTTTCTCTACTTATTTATATTTTTATTACACCTTTTCTATATCTAACTTATATTCCATAATATTTTTCTGCAATTGAAAGTATTCAATTCGAAAACACCTTCCAAGAAGGTGTCAAAACCCGCAAGTATTGTGCTATTCTAATCAAACTTTGAAAATTGTTATCTGATAAATAAATTCTGCAATTCAATCTGACATTGTTATCTGATAAATAAATAATTTTAATTTCTAACTACCTTATTTTATCTATTTCTTTGAATTTTAATGAAACATTTTTATAAATATTACGAAAATTTCGTATAAAAAATTTCTGCAATTGAAAGAATTGAAATCAAACTGAAATCGACAAGTATTTTGAATCGTTCCATAAATTTATATTTTATATAAACATTTTTATATATATTACTTAAACTTCGTAAAAAGTTTCTGCAATTGAAAGCACTGAAATCAAACTGTAATCGACAAGTATTTTGAACCATGCAAAAATTTCTACCAATCTGAATACAGATTTTTTTATATGAGAAGTATCTTACACTATTATTTTTCATTTCTGGCCCTCACATGTTTTACAGTAATAAATAAATAATATTCTAATGATATTAATTTGTGCAAAATTAATTTCTGCAATACTAATAAAATGGACATTTCTTTTTTATTCTTTTAAATAATAAAATAATACTTGCACCACCGTTGGTTAAACGCTTCATATATGTGTTAATTCTGACTATATTAACTGATGTTACATTTTATAAATAATTTCATACATCTTAGCTTTTATCTTATTAATTAATTAATTAATTGGTAAAATCATGTAGATTGTATATCCTTAGTTAAGTGAAATAATAATTATTTTACATAACTACTAAGAAAAACTTGCTAATCAGCGACGGAGGTCATACGATGTCTTGGTCAAGAAAGCACTTGTTGAAAATACAGTCGCTAGTGGTGCTTGTATCAATCGGCTGGGGCCGGGAATCAAACCTGGGACCTCCAGATTACGAGTCCGTCGCCCTACCGACCAAGCCATCGCAGGCCTCTTTTAGGAACTTTATTAGATAAAAATAATGATGTCTATTTTATCATTGGTGATGTAGGATATGAAAATTGCCAGATAGTATTGCAATATTTATATATTATTACTCATTGCAGTTTCTTCACGGTATTATATACTTTCATAAATGTAAAGGAATATATTAGTAAGTCAGAATTACATATATGAAGCGTTTAACCAACGGTGGTGCAAGTATTATTTTATTATTTAAAAGAATAAAAAAGAAATGTCCATTTTATTAGTATTGCAGAAATTAATTTTGCACAAATTAATATCATTAGAATATTATTTATTTATTACTGTAAAACATGTGAGGGCCAGAAATGAAAAATAATAGTGTAAGTTACTTTTCATATAAAAAAATCTGTATTCAGATTGGTAGAAATTTTTGCATGGTTCAAAATACTTGTCGATTACAGTTTGATTTCAGTGCTTTCAATTGCAGAAACTTTTTACGAAGTTTAAGTAATATTGAATTAAACTGTAATTGTATTTTATTTTTATCCTCATCCTTTCTATTATTAATAAGATTTATACTAATATCAAAATTTATCGTTTTTGAATTTTTATAATTTAAATTTATGCCCTTAATTTTACAAACTTCAAAGGTTTCATTTTTACTATTTCTTACTTTATAAGCATAAAATTTTGGACCTCCCGAAACAAATTTTTCAATGTAAGAACCTTTCCCGTAAATTTCCAATTCGTAGCTTAATTCGCCTAGTATGGACCCTACCTTTGATTCGTACACATCACTCGGTTCACTTGTAAAAATGATTAAGTCGATATCGTAGTAAAGTACGCGTCTATCTAATTTTTCTAAATACGAGTACAATAACAAACGAGCCTGTGCGATAGTATAGACGGCGATCGCAACGCTACTACATCCTGACCCATTTGCTATGAGAATTTGTTTCACGTTTATCTCGGGTCTGAAAAAAGTTTAAGTTAATCTTGATAATCTTTGACGATTTCCGTTCTCGTCAAATTATTGCGTTGCCCAAACTTTCCCCAGGACGAATTTAAGCATAATTTGGCTACCGAACGTAAGCCAGGGTTTTACATAGTTAATGTCGGATCTAAATCTATCCCTTCTTTTTTCTTATATTTTTCTATAAATTGATTTTGTTTTAATTCATCTGTGCATTCACATCGTCCGTATTGGCTGTATATTGACAAACACTATACTGCTATATCGCGTGAATTGTTATTAACCCATTAACGCCGAGGTGATCAGAATTTTTACTATCTTTTCAACGTGTTTATTTATTATGCTACCGGATCAAAAACATTTGCAATACAACTTTTCCTACGTAAAATTTAATGCTCTTTCAGAATCTAAACTCAAAATTTTGATTAAACACCAAGAAAAAAATATGGCCGATTTAAACTTAAAAAACGTGAAAATTTTGTAAAAAAAATTTTTTTGCATTTTTTTCACAATGACACCGCAAAAGTATCAACTTTATACTACGATCAGAAGTGATCATGGCACATAAATATTGAGTGGAATTTTTTTCAGAAACATTCATCGACGCGTTTTTTCAAAATGGCGGCGAGAATAAAAAAATTTTATGGAAATCTTAATCTATCGTTTTCTTAAAAACTACAAACTTTAGGAAAAAAATTCTAAGAACAAAAATGTCTTAAAATTAATCAAAGAACACTCTCAAATTTTGTCAAAATTTTTCGAAACTTTTTTTGAATTTCGAAAATTTCAAATAATTCAATTATTTAAAAATACCAAAAAAAATTTTGAAAAAATTTGTGAGTGTTCCTTGACAACTTTGCTGATTTTATGCATATACATGGTTCTTTTCTATTCTTAGCAATACCCTGAGACAACAGCGTGGATGTGGCAGAACTTTGTCTCCTTTGGGGTGCTTTTTATCATGAGTCCCCTTGCCTCTCACGTTTCGGGGTGCTTTTTATCGTGAGTCTCATTGCCTCTCACGTTTCGGGGTGCTTTTTATCGTGAATCCCCTTGTCTCTCACGTTCGGGGTGCTTTTTGTCATGAGTCCCCTTGCCTCTCACTTAAACAGTATCTGTTATCAGTGCTTTTTTGCCCAACAATTATTGCATATATATATATATATAGATAGCATTTTTTACAATAGATCCTTGTTCTAATTGGACATTCTTTATTTAAACAATTTTATAATTTGTCTCTATTAGATCGTGTATGAAATGTTTTACTTGTTTCACCTTTTAGAATATAATATTTAGCAATCGAAATAGTTAACTTTTTTATTCCAACTTTTTTTTCCAATCACGTGTAGCATTGAAAATTACGTGGGTGTTTGTAATGGATGTCTGTATAAATCTTATAAAAATGACCCATGTCCATTTTTTGGAACGTATACTTGGAAGTACATTGTTGCATTGCCCATCATGCACGTCAACACCTCTCATAAATTTGTTGTACAAATGAAAAGCTTGCGGAAAAGGTATATCAGTTTTGAATCGAGCCCCTGAACTATATCTTCTCGAAGTTGATAGTAGAGTTACACCTGCAGCAGTTGAAGCTATTGAAACGGGCTTCGAATCCATAATAGTGATGAAATTTATGCCACTATTTTGATCATGTTTTACAATTATTATAGATAAGTACCTCATGGAACTTTCTTTTCAAGTATATTCTTTTCTTTGACTCCATTGTCTCTGATAGTGCCAGTGCATTTCAAACGTAATTTTTGCAAGTGTAAAATCAAATCCATATTTGTAAAAAAATTATCAAAGTACAATAAAATGCAGGGATTTTATTATAATTTATTAGCCGAAAAAAGGTTCTAATAAATGCAATACTACACGTGTACCTAAAGCACATTTTGCTAATTTATTGCCGGTTTGGGAATTTTTACCGCAATATAGATCTAAATTCAGTAGGTAGCCGTCTGAAGTGCATAAACCCCAAAATTTTAAACCAAAGCTAATTGGTTTGCCTCGAATAAATTGTTTCAATACAATTTTTGCATAAGACTTGGCCATCATTTCATCAATACATATAGAAGTTTCCATATTCCAAACTTTAGGAGATTGGTTTGAAAAAGTTTCAACATCGGACGACATTTTTAAATATTTTATTTTACATTTAATTTCTTCAAACTTATCGCGAGTCATTACAGAAGAAACAATGTCATTAGATAAGAATGGATCAGATGACCAATAACCTCTCTGAGACTTTCTTTTATTGAATGGACTGAAAATAACTATACCTATAAAAGTGTCAAGATCTTGTCATTTTAAATCATAATTATTCTCTTTAGACGCATCAATTATATATTGTTTCATTTCGGTCGAAAAAAAGGTTTCAAACAATTGGAAAAGTTCGCACGCCTTTATATTCTTTTTTGCAGCTTCAAATAATAATATTGTTTCTTCACAAGTATTTAAATATGACTTCTCGCCATCGATCTAAATGAATTCGTGATTTTTTTCAAGTTTATTTAAGTTTTCAGAATAACTAACACAAGCTTTTTTATAATTCGGTAGTGTGAATTCATGTTCAGAATCTGAATAAGGAATCGAATCTCAATCAAAATCAAAATCATCAGGGCCTGAATTGTCTGCATTCGGAATCAATATGCTTTCGTCGGAAACACTATCCAAATAATCTGATTTATACTCTGGTTGCGGTAAAGCAGAAGATTTTGAACGCTATGCTTTACTTATAATTCATGTACAAATTGTATAGAACATATATGTCCATGCACAAATGAAAAGATGTACAAGTTTGTTCGTGAATTTTGCAATGGTAGATAGAAACCAAACTTTATGTACAATTCACGAAAAATGTTTTTCTCTAAACCCATAGATTTTTTTACAAAATTTTCACGTTTTTTACGTTTAAATCGGCCATATTTTTTTCTCGGTGTTTAATCGAAATTTTGAGTTTAGATTCTGAAAGAGCATTAAATTTTACGTAGGAAAAGTGGTATTACAAATTTTTTTTGATCCGGTAGCATAATAAATAAACACGTTGAAAAGATAGTAAAAATTCTGATCACCTCGGCGTTAATGGGTTAATTTATAACCACGTTCTAAACTTTTTTTATTTCATCCGATACCCATGTACCGGTAAAATTACGTTCTTCTTCCAGGTCGTGCGTGCACTCTTGCTCATTTAGCATTTCTGGGCACGTACGATGCAATGAAAAAAGCAATCTGTTGTGCATTTTTACCGGTAACGCAGGATGAAATAAATTTCGCGGAGGTAAAATATCACATTTTATTAGCCCTTCGATACTATTAAAATTTTCAAAATTATTACCGGGAGATCGTTACAATGAACACACTTCTAAATATTTAATTTTCTCGCTGCCTTTCGTCTCGTACATAATAACAGTATTACTTGGACGACCACCGTAAAAGGCATCTCTAGGTTCAATTTTAATACCTTTTAAATGGATATGTAATTTTAAAAACTCATTTAAATCATTATTATTTGATAAATCTTTTTTAAAATCACACCCCTACATTTCTATTATAATATATGCAAAATTTTTAATGCTGTTAGTTTTTAAAATTGTTTTTTCATAACAATTGTTAAATGTCGAACCGTCTATTAATATTCTATCGCGATTCGACGAAAATCAGCGAGAACACCCGTGGTAAAAACAAACGTGATATTCTTATACTGTACCCTTATGATTTACGCTCGGTAAAAAGCCATCTACACGAAAACCTTCGGTTCACGAAAGAGCGTCTTGTGAATGTTGTCCCGTTTGCGCATAACCTGTTGACGGTATTATACCAATAATATCTTTTTTTTTTTTAATTTTTTCTATATAATACCGATCAGGCTGAAGCTATCGTAACAGCTTCTTCAAACGGACAAACGTTATATTTTTTAAATATTTCGCGAAAATACATGCACGCCTCTCGCAATATATTTATATCGGATATACAATATTCAATTCAAAATTTTTTTTTTTCATATTACTTCTAACTTTTTTTTATATTGTACGTGAAAAACTTCACATTTTTTCTCTTTGACATTTTTTTGTATCTATTGATGTTTTTAAGTTATCCAGATGTGAAAAAAATATGTAAATTTATGAAAAAACTGCCATAACTTTCGTAAAAATTGAGTTACAAAAATAAAAAAAAGCAATCGATAGCTCTTAAAAAAAGCTAAAATTTTTTCTGGTAAAATATTTTAATAGCTTCATTTTTTAAAGACCGGCATCAAATTATATACCGTGGTCTAAAAATGATTTTTTATAATTTGTTTATTGCAGATTTAAATGTTTAAAATATTAGTATTAATGCCATTAACTATAAAGAACTTGAAAGCTATTACAATAAGCTGTAAAGTGGTACGACTTGTTTTTGTACGTCAATTTTTACGGTAGAAACAAAACTTTCAAGTTTACCTTATTTTTGTATCAGGTGGCAAATTTTAATGGACGGTAGTGTACATAATTTATATTTTCTTTTGTATTAAAGAGATGTAGAAAGTAGCCTTTCCTTACATCACCTATATGCCCAAATACTTTGGACAAATTTGCCAATTTCATTGGCATATAATTAATACTATCAATAAATTTAGTATTTTTTAATTGTAATTTAATAATATTACGACTATTCATTATAACGGCTGGCGCAACATTTTCATTAAAATAAATTTTCGAAAAATCAATTAAATATTTTAAAATAAACTAGACAAAAACGCTCGCAAAAAAAGGAAATGTAATAGAAGAATCTGAAAATTATAAAGAATTAAAAAAAAAGATACTGTAAAAATAAGTATTCACAGAAAACGAAAACAAGAAAGAGACAACAAAAATAATATTGAAGACAAAAATATTAATATGTTAAAAAAGGTTTAATTGCAAATGTTACATTTAACGAAGACCTTATTAAAACAAATTATTTAGGCCAATTAAACAATGAATGCCAATTTTGTAAAGCAAAATAATTTCCCTGGCAAGTATCTTATGGTAAAACATTTGTTCATTGCTGTCATAAGAATAAAGTATCATTAGATAATGAATTATATCCAAAAATTTTAAAAAATTTATTGTTTAGCAATAATTAAATAAGTATTAGCTTGTGACAATGTGCTTTGCACATGTCAAGAGCGAGCGACTGAACCCATGACAAACACCTACCTACCCGGATAAGCTAAACGAGTCCCTAGCTATACTACCTACCCATATACTCTTCCCTAGCTACCTACCCGCACATCAGCTACATCCTACCTACCCTCACAGTCTAATAACCCCACCCCAAGCGCAACACACACATGCAGCCGAAGCACTAGGTGATCCTGGCGAGGAAGTCCTGGGCGAGCATAGAAATCAGGAGGGCTCCTTCGGGTCTAACTCAACAGCATAGATGGATCAAGGGAGGCTGTCGATGAATGAGCCTAGAGGACACTCCTCAGCTCTACAGTGCAGCAGTCAGGGCGATGAAATGGCACCCAGGCAGGAAGCCGAAGAACCTCAAACGCCTAGCAAGATACAGCTGTAAAAGAGATGTTTATAAGAACAAAAACACAGCAATAGGGTAAGGAGCAAGGAAGAGGATAAATTGCCACAGCCAAGAAGAGACAAGACAAGGGAAGATATGTACAGCTGTATATAATTACTACAGCTGTACAAGGAACAGTATAGGACAAAGAGGTTAGGTTGCTGTACACAAACAACGTGTACAGCAGACCTTGTAAAATACTATACACTTGAACACGCACACTAGCGTGACCCCAACACTGAATGAATTACCTGGAGTAGTTGAAGACCTGGGACCGGTCGTTCTGGTACGTCGTCGTCGTCGTGGAGAGATGATCGAGGCGGCGTCGGGCAGCAATGCAGCGGCGGGTGAGCTTCGTACCTGAAACTCACGCCGTACCAATTAGTTGAGATAAACAAGACGGAACGATGTAATAATTACCCAGGAGGAAGTCCTACAGCATTGCCGAGAGGTACACTGCACCAGGTCAACAAACGCCATACATCTGACTTGTAACGATACAGCCTGAACACTGCGGCACTCGACACGCTCGCACGACGCGAGATCGAGGTGCCGCGCACGAGTACGTACTGCGCAGGCGCGCGGTACGAACACGGGACTCTCGAGCACGCCGAGAGTCAGAGCTCTACGGACAGTCGGCCCGACTTGACGACTTCCTAAAATATCGTGCGTACGAGTGCCATAAAGAGTGAGAGAGAAAGAGAGAGAGAGAGAGACACAGTCCTGGTTAAGCGTCCCGGATCCTCCATAAAGGTTGGTGGTTGTTCTTCTCTCTGCTGACGGTACCGCCGTGTACCGTAATAAGTGCGTGCGAGCCTCCCGTGCTTTTCCCGTCCTTCCCCTTTCCCTCCTTACAGCGTATCCCGGAGCAGCAGAAACTCGGATACGGTTCGACACGGCGAGTGTACTGCCGTATATCAATTGTTTGGTACGATTACCCGCGAGTAATCGGTAGTGTCGCGAATCAACGCGGCTGGCGCCCACCCCGATCGTTATTATTTCATTAATAAATACGTTTATTATTTTAATCAATTGCCCATCTTAATTGACCTGCACCCTGATCCCCAGTGCAGCGTCACAAGCTATAAAAAAATATTCGACAGTATAATAATTCATTTGCATTCGCCAGTTTCGGTGCAAAGTTAATACATTTTTAATCAGCTGGACCACAAGTTATTAAAATATGTGGACAAGTATACCACAACTCATATGCTCTACATCCGAATGAAAATGAAATGCCCAAATATAATCAATTGTACATTATAGATAATGAAATTGCAAATAATTATAGAGCAAATAATTACAAAATTGAAAAAGCTAATATAAACTTATTAAGTATTCTAAATGACTTTTTATCGTCAAACAATGTTTATGCAAAAGCATATAAAATGATGCATGAAACAGAAAAAGAAGAAAAGAATAAAACAAAAAATAAGAATGTTATACAACAAGAAGTATACATGTCATTGACAAGAGATAATACTCGTGTAAATAAATCTTATTTTGCAACATGTAGTGAAGTGGCTGACGTATATGTAGGAAATAAAGGTGAACCACCTATTGATCGTGATATATTTATTTATACAAAAAGTGATAAACCGCAAAAAATAAATATACTTAGTTAACATCTAGATCCCATGGTTTATCCTTTAATATTTCCATATGGAAATTCTGGATGGAGTCCTTACATGAAAAGTTAATATAATCCTAATAAAAATACAAATATATCTATGCTTCAATATTATTCTTATAAATTGAGCATTCGAAATGACTTTAATCCATGTTTGATTTTAAAAAATTTGTCTCAACAATTTATTGTTGATGTATGGACAAGAATTGAAGGAAGCCGATTATGTTATTTACGCAAAAATCAAGCTCAATTACGCACTGAAATGTATAGAGGATTAATCTACCACATATTTAATAAAAATCAAATTTATTCAAAATCAAATAGGAAAAATGGTAATTCTTACATCATCTTACATAGGAAATTTTCGAGCCATACAACAAAATTATTTAGATTCAATGATCCAACTACAAACTGATGGGAAACCTGATCTATTTTTAACAATGACGTGTAATGTAAATGTAATGTAATGAAATTTTAAAAAACAACATATTTGGCCAAAAACATGTGATATATTTACGTGAAAAATACACGTAAAATATTACGCATTATTCGGTTCCAAATATGCACATGAAAAGTACACGTGAAAAATATACATTAAATACGTAACAAATATACTTGAAAAATACACGTGAAATAAGTACGTGGAAAATACACAAAAATAACCAAGTGAATTGTTCGTAAATCTGCATACCTGAGTGTTGTTATCCTGTAAAAGTATCTTCTTAAAAGTCTTTTTTTAAATATCGTTAATTTAAATAAAATAAACATTTTTCTTACATGGATTAACGCTTAAATTATAAATATTTGCATTCGCATAAGTTTGACCAAAAATGGGTGATTGAAATGAACTTAAAAAAAAATATAAGAAAATACCTTAATTTATTTAATAATGATACAAATTTGGTACAAATCATAAATACTCACAATCATCAGTTTTGACATTGACGCATATTTTTAGTATTTTACTAATCGAAAAAGATACAATTCGAGATGTTAACAATTTTTTAATGTTTAAAGAATGAACTACATTTTCTATATTTACAATCTTACGTAATATGTATTCTGTTAATGCGGGTCGATCGATTATAAAATCTCTTATTACAACATATGTACCATCATCTAAGATGGCAAATGAATTGTTAGATCTTAAACTGCGTAGTTTGCAAGATGAATATAAACATTTATTTTTAAAAATTTTTTTGTATTTTTTGTGATATTTATTTGCATTTCAATTATTAATGTATATGAATAATAAGTCGATCTGATGGAGGCGAAGAAAGGAGGAAGAAATCACAATTCATTCCTTTATTTTTTGCACAACGTTTCGTTGGCTTGGTCTGCCAACATCTTCAGGTGCCTTTACTCAAACACAACAATTATTTAAAAAAATTTCAAAAAATAAATACATAAATTACAAACAAGACATACACTATATTAAATATACCTTTTAAATTCGAATTAACGGTGAGTTAAAGAGTCGAATGAACAGTGTCAAACATTGAAAGATGTAACGTAAATATATATAAACACGAGTACTACCACAGACATAAGTACATAATAATTCGTCATATGTATCAGCACTTTAAATTTCTAAGAATAGGAAAGTAAGATATGAATCGTTTCAGAAATTAGTCTTTTATTGTAATTCACTACTAATAATAATTTTAAATTAACAAAACTTTTTCTTAAGGATAATCCAGATATATTTTTTACAACTTCTGATAAAGGCAATAAAACAGTTTGCATGTTCAAATCTGACTATAATTTCATTAAAAACTCTTCAAAATGATAATGCGAAAATTCTAAGATATTTAAATGATAATGAGTTCCATAATAAAAAATACCATCCTAACGCTCTTACTTGTTCGAATACTAATCTTGCTAAAGCGTATGGTTTACCCAAAATACATAAAATAGATGCACCGTTAAGACCTATTATTTCTCTTGTTAACAGCCCAATTTTTTAGCCAAAATAGTATATTTTGAAATAAAACCATTATTAAAAAATCCAAATTCTCACATCAACAATAGCTTTGAACTTAATAAAAATGAAAAGATATTAAATTAAATAATGAATATGTTTTATTATCCCCAGATGTTAATTCACTTTTTACAAATGTGTAATGCGATTTAGTTCTGAAGTTTAGAAATAATAGTTTCTCTTTTCAATAAGTGCAAATTGTAACGTTCGAGGTAATTTTAAAATGTACTGAGTTTCTTTTTGATAACACGTTTTTTGTATTCAACAATTGTTATTACAAGCAAATTTATGGAACACCAATGGGTTCAGCAATATCACCGTTATTTATTGATATTGTTATGGATGATTCGGAAATAATGTCTTAATAAGTTACAAACCATTTATAAATGTTTTCCAATTTTTTATTATAGGTATGAAGACGATACGATAATGTGTATAAAAAAGCAGCATGTGGATTTAATAATTAAGATTTTTAATTCTTATGATAAAAATTTACAATTTTCCTTTGAACTAGAGAAAAATAGAACAATTAACTTTTTAAACATTACATTAATTCGAGAATCAGATAGTATAATTACTGCTTGATAATACCAAAAACCGTCCAATTCTGGTAGACTTATTAATTATTTTTCCAACCATCAAATGCAGCAAAATAGGAACATTGCTTTTAATCTTGTTGATAGAGCGTGTTTGTTGGCAAGTACAACATTTTACACAAAAAATTTAAAAATTATAAATAAATGACTGATTAACAATAATTATCCTATTACATTTATTCGGCAAAATATACAAAGTAGATTAAATTATTTATAATAAAGGAAAAAATCAGATTTTCAAAAAAATAATAGAAAAGTAAATCGTTTAACTTATGTTTCTCTACCTTATTTAGATAATATTGATTAATTAGCAAACATTTTATTATCTTACAATATTCAAGTGTTGCCGTTAGTCAGAAATCATTTAAATTTGGTAACAAAATTAGGTAAAGATGCTACCAACAAATGGGTTCAAACAAACGTTGTTTATAAATTCTCATGTAAAAATTGTTTAGCTTCATATGTCGGTGAAACCAAACGTTTTTTAAAAACCAGAATCAATGAACATGTGAAAAACAATAATCCAGATTCGGTTGTAAATCAAGATGTAAAAAAGTCTAACCATGAATTTAATTGGAATATTACAAAAATTTTAGATGTAGAAGTGAATTGCAATAAAAGACTAATTTCTGAAATGATTCATATAAAATGTGACACTAATAATATTAATGCAAAAGATGACAAAGTTTTTGAATAGTACTTACTTTCCTATTCTTAGAAATTTAAAGTGCTGATACATATGACGAATTATTATGTACGTATGTCTGTGGTAGTACTCGTGTTTATATATATTTACGTTACATCTTTCAATGTTTGACACTGTTCATTCGACTCTTTAACTCACCGTTAATTCGAATTTAAAAGGTATATTTAATATAGTGTATGTCTTGTTTGTAATTTATGTATTTATTTTTTGAAAATTTTTTAAATAATTGTTGTGTTTGAATAAAGGCACCTGAAGATGTTGGCAGACCAAGCCAACGAAACGTTGTGCAAAAAATAAAGGAAAGAATTGTGTTTTCTTCCTCCTTTCCTCGCCTCCATCAGATCGACTAATTATTCATATATAAATTTTTTGTATGTTACACTTTTTCTCGATAATTGTAACTTATTAATCTAACGTTAATCGGTAGGCTTATATTGGCCTAAATATCTTATATCTACAATTTATAATGAATTCCGAGATTTTCTATTTTCAAGATGATTAATATAGGAATGAAATGATGAATATAATTTAGTAGTCGTATTTGGTGAATTACTCCTTTTGCAGCATGTATTTTTTGTAACAGTCGACCATTGCCGCTTTCAAAAGTATAACCACTATGCGCCCATAACGATCCCCAATTAGGAACACTCTGCGATAAATGCAATAATTGGTGAATGTTATATGGCATTTTTAGTATAATATACTTTTGTACAAAATACAATTTTTTTTAAATGTTCATGAGCAGTTTCTACGAAAGCACGCGATCAATGATATTTTGATTTAATAAATAAAATGCTTCTACTAATAAAGACCAATGTTGGATATAAATTAACAGACGAGGAAAGCTTAACATTTCTGAAATGCTGTAGAATAAAATCCAATATTCCCATTCACATGCTTTCCACCAATTTCTCTCTGTACTGCTCGGGATAATCGAGTTAATTGATTTGGAACTTTTAGGTTTCTAATTATATTATTAATAGAATTAATTTTTTCCTCACAAAACGAATATGACATGTTTTTATTTTAAATCCAATATGATAAGAATTGTTTGGCCACGCCAAGAGAAACGCAATGCATGTCCAAATCCATCAATAATATTAAAATTGTTTAGAAGTATTAAACGTGAAGAACTTTTCACTCCATAAACGGGAAGTCGACAGGTTAAGCTTTGTTCCATATGTTGTAATGTTTCATTTTGTGTTCTTTTTCTTGGTAAATTATTTTGTGAGGTAGTTGCATCCATAGTAACCATTAAATTGTATCAATCCCTGAACTTTCTAAGACAGATGTGCCATCAGTATTAAATGTGGCTGTTACAATATTTATTCTTTCATTCTGAGGTAATGACCTTAAAAATTGTTTATATAACAAACCGTCAGTAAAATCACCAAATATATTTATATTTATATCTTATCCTATCTTGAAATACCTCTTTCAAAGGACTTTTCAATAAAGTAACTTCATCACAAACATCACAGACGAGACTTCGATCCGTGTGGATATATGGTCGTATATATGTTTTACAATTTGAATATATACCATGATATCCTATTGCTTCTTTTGACGTAAACAATTGATCAAATAAATAACGCGTTTCTGGTAATATTTTCTGTTGCAAGATGCAATTGATCAATTAAAAAAGATTAGCTGTTCCTCACTGACTTAATTCTTAGGTATATTAAGTACTATATTTCAGAGCAGCATACAATACCTTAACCTTTTGACTGCGGGGGTGGTTGATATATCGACCACTTAAAATACACAACATATTTAATGTTTTTAGATCAATTTTGATGTTTTGAATGTATATAAAATAGTTTTATAATTCCTCAAAATATTATCCACCTTGAAAATAGGTATTTCAAGGTCAAATTTCATCCCTAGTAGAAGCGAGAATTTTAGAGTGATTTCTTTCGTAATTTTATATACTGTTTATAAAAAATACTTTAAAAAATCACTGCGGTATCCTTAACCTTGAAATCTTACAGTCAAGGTCATATTGTATTTTATTTGCATAAGCGAAAGTTCGATCTGGCTTTGTAGCGTTATTAATGAGGTCAAAACGGGACAAAAGTAAAAAAATCCTAAAAGTATCTTTGTTCATGAAAATATCTATTTCGCGATGAAATTTTAGTTTCCAAAACAAAATATCGAGCTTCAACCTTATTTTTGAAGGTTACATAAAATGCTGCGGCATTCATTATCAGCGTGATCTAAAATCAATGACGTAAACACAAAATCTGTTTTTTACTATTTCGGTCTGGGAGTTGGTATATCTTTGTTGTTCGTCAACTGGATACGAAATGAATGTCATCACTTATTGCAGAAACTCGTCTAATCTTCAAAAATATTTTAATCTCAAAAAATTAATTTATTTTTTATTTATTCATATTTATAAATTTATAATACGATGCAGATTGGTACTTCTCATGCATAACTTATTAGTCTCCAGGATTTGCACAGTATATAATTTTTACTATTTTCACTTTTTGAATATTACACTATTGAATAATATTCTATCTTCTATAAAATGGCTGAACATGAAGCTTGGAGTAATGGCGAGTCCGAACCAGAAAATGAAGTATTAGAAAACGAGGTTTTAGACAATGGAGCAGAAAATGAAGACATCGGGGAAGTCAATTTGGAAGACTTTTCTTATAAGGAAATTGAATTGTCCGAGGACGTGTATTTTTATCCATCAATCAAAGATTTTCAAGGTAGCTCCGAAATAAATTCGAATATCTCTTTTTCAGGAAATACACGAATTGATTATTTCAATTACTTTTGTTATTCTTCTTTGCTCAAAAAAATTGTAGAGGAAACCAATCGTTACGCAACTCAAAATCCCATAACTCGTTCTTCCCACATGAAAGCTTGGTCCTCTGTCACAAAAACAGAATTGGAAACTTTTCTAGGCCTTTCCATTCTAATGGGCTATGTCTGTAACGGCGATTTACAAAGTTACTGGTCCACAGATCTTTTGCTACACACTCCAATTTTTGGCCAAATAATGCCTCGCGATAGATATATTCACATCCTACGATGTTTACATTTTCATAATAATGAAGAAATCGAAAATCATCCTTAGTGAAAATAAAGCCAGTAATAGAACACGTGCAAAGCAAATTTTCAGCAGTTCTTACTCCAGGAAAAAATCTGTGCATAGATGAAAGTCTATTATTATGGAAAGGTAGGCTACGATTCAAGCAGTACATTCCTTTGAAGAGAAACTGCTTTGGCATCAAGCTATTCATGATTGTAGACTGCGAGACGGGATTCGTGTTGGGTTTTATTGTTTATACTGGCGCAGACACTGATTATCAAAAGTTTGATTTGGGTGTTACTGGCGATATTGTAGCTCACTTTTTACAATCTTATTTTTATAAGGATCATGTTGTATACATAGACAATTGGTATACATCTCCCACTTTGGCAGAATTTTTACACGATCGTGATATAGGTATGTGTGGTACAGTGAAAGCAAATAGAAAGGGAATGCCAAAGCTTGAACGCAAGTTAGTTCGAGGTGAAGTGCAAGTCTCTCACAAGGATGTGTAGATGGCAGTGAGATGGGAAGATAAACGTAGCGTTCGTATGCTTACAACTGTGTATGAACTTGAATTCTGTGCAACTGGAAAAAAATGTTACCTAACAAATAAAGATATTATAAAGCCAAGGTGTGTCCACGATTATAATCAAAATATGGGTGGTATTGATAATGTTGATAGACAATTATCTATAACAGAAGCAGTGCGAAAAACAATGAAATGGTATCGAAAGCTTTTTTTTCATCTTATTGATCTTTGTCTATCCAATGCTCATGCGTTGTATAAAATGAGAAACGTGAAAGCTATATCATTTCCTTCATTTAGATTACAGGTTGCTAGATCATTACTGAAACTTGATCCTTCTACAAGCATCTCTCCTTACAATGACTCTCCCATTCGATTAGTTGGCCGCCATTTCCCGAGGCAAGGTACAAGTCGAAAATGCCACTTGTGCTCTTTGCGTAAGACTCCACGTAGAACGACATACATTTGCCCTAGTTGTGAAACTCCTCTATGCGCAGCACCATGCTTTGAAGAGTACCACACAAAAGAGACATTACCGTAGAGCCAATCATTCCTACGTGAGAGGCAAGGGGACTCACGAAAATCACGCACCCCAATGGGATCACCTTTTCGCCACGTCCATGCCGTTGATCCTGGGTTATGCTAAGAGCGAATGTCAGAATATTTCTTGACATCTTGACAAATGTAGCAGATGTTTGTTGCACTTGTTTTAGAAGTGAATGCGACTTTGAATGTAAATTTTTAAGATCAATGATACCTCAGCTATTTTTTTCAGAATTTTTTTACTCAGTCCATGACACTATGTACGAAAATCTTCAAAAAATTCTATCTATGCTAGAAAAAAAATTTGACCTTGAAAAATAGATTTTCAAGGTAAACAGTATCTCTAGGATTTTTTTACTATTTTTTTCATGTTCAGTGCGAGAAACTACATAGAAATACCCTTTAGAGTTTTCCTGGAAAATGAGAAAAAACTTTTACATTGTACTTTACGTTGCCTGCGGGGGTGGTCGATTTATCGACCATCAGTCAGGGTGGGGACTCGACCTGAAATATCCAATGATTTCATGTATACATTTTGCATTTTATAAAAGGTCGTTTTGTACTAAAATTTTCCCGCAACCAAATGATTAATATAATCATCGCTGCGGAGAACGTCTTTCAATTTTTTTAAATGTACACCTTCATCAGAAGAACTACTTGCATCACTGCTATTCCAATCACAAAATCGACTTTGTGAATTAGCATCATCTATACATCACAGTTCATTCAGTAGAAGACGAATCATAGACAGAAATTGTAGCTAATTTCACTAAATTATAAATGAATAAATAAATTTATATATATATATATATATAGACGGGTGATTTCACGTCAAGTAAGCAGGTCAAAATTTTAAAATGTTGAAAAAGGTAAATATAATCTGGGAATATGTTTCAGAATATGTGAAAAAAAATTTAGATCAGTCTATGAATATGCACTTAAGTTATAGCAGTTGAAAAAATTACTTTATTTTTCCTCTTCTGACCAACTTTGAACTTAAATATCTCAAAATGGGTTGATTTTTTGTATTACATATTAAAAAGAAAAAAGTTGGTTAATACTAATTAGAATTTGTTTCCAGTTAAACAATTACCTAATTTGTAACTGTGGTATTAGCTGTCAAGAGCCTAATATATAAGTTTCGAGTTTGGCCTGTACGAGCAGACCTATATGCCTCATCTTGGGTCAGTAGAATCTCTATACTTTTATCTTTTCATCAAAATTTGAACTAAGATGGAGTCTTGACTTAAACCAAAGTTACAACAAATAATAGAAGTGAAAGGAAAATGATTTTGACAGGTAAAGGTTAAATGTTACCTTGTCAAAGGTTTTTAAGGTGTTTAAATAAATAAAATATAGGTTTTATTTTATGAACTATTTGTAAAGGATATAAAAGAGTAGCAAAAAGTGTTAGAGTAAAGGAATTAGGGTTTTATCAGAATTTTATTAAAAAAACTTGTGAGTGAAACGAAGAAAGCACAAATAATTAGTATTGATAAATGTTACTATGTACTGTATAGCTACTTATCTTACCTAATATACTTTTAATTTCTGATATTAGTGATATGGAAATTTCCACATGAATGAGTGGTTATTTTTACAGGGTAATAGTACCCAGGTAAGCAGATTTAAGTTCATTACACGTAGTTATTTTTGTGTATTTTCTACGTAATTATTTCACGTATATTTTTCAAGTACATTTTTTACATGTATTTTTCATGTATATTTTTCATGTGTATTTTTCACATGCATATTTGGAACCGAATTACACGTAATATTTTACGAGCATTTTTCACGTAAATATATCACATATTTTTTTTCAACAGGGTAAGTTAAAGGATTTATTTATGTTATAGAATTTCAAAAGCGTGGATTACCGCATATTCATATGCTAATTTGGTTATATGCACACAACACATTTCGAGACACTGATGAAATTGATAAAATTATAAGTGCTGAAATATCTGATGGAAAAAAATATCCTAGATTATACAAAATAGTAAAAAATAATATGATACACGGTCCATGTGGTAAACAAAACATAAACTGTATATGTATGAGTAAAGATAAAACATATTGCACCAAAAAGTTTCCAAAACCATTTGCAACTAAGACACAATATAATGCAGATAGCTATTCTATATATCGATGTAGAAATAATGACGTTCAAATAACATATTCAAAAACTAAAATTGCAGACAACAGTTTTATTGTACCATAAATCCATATATATTATTATTGATAGAATGCCATATAAATGTAGAAATTTGTAGTAAAATAAAAGCTATTAAATATGTATTTAAATATATTTACAAATGACCAGATACTGCTTTTGTCAAATTTACAACAAAATTTAATACAAATGAAGAAAATAATATGAACGAAGATGATAAAACATACAATTATGATAAAATAACACAACATTTTTCTACAAGATATGTATGTGCACTAGAAGCAATGTATCGTATTTTAAAGTATAAATTGTACAAACAATCATATAAAATTTACAGATTAGCTGTTCACAATGAATATGAACAGAATCTATATTATCAAGAAGGTTATGAAAATGCAATACTTGATAAAAATGTTGATACAACATTAACATCTTGGTTCAAATTAAATAAACAAGATGAAAACGCAAGACAATATTTATATCATGAAATTCCTCATCAATATGTTTTTGATAAACGTAACAAGAGATGGCAGACAAGAAAAAAAATTACAAAACCTATCATCGTCAGTAGAATGTATTTTGTAAATCCAAATATACGTGAAACATACTTTTTATGACTTTTATTACTAAATGTTCGAAGTGCTAAATCTTTTAAAGACGTACGTACAGTAGATAATGTAGTTTATGAAAAATTCGAAGATGTTTGCATAACAAAAGGTTTAATTAGTACTGACGATGAGTGGGATAAATGCTTAACTGAAGCAGCAGTATTTAAGTTTCCACAATCTATGTGTGAATTGTTTGCATACATACTAGTATTCCAAAATTCTCTCGACGCATTAAAATTATATACTCAACACAAGATAAATTTCTTCGACCCTAAATTACCACCAACTCAGGCACAAAAGGAAGCATTGAAAATCATTGAAGATATTTTAATATTACATGCAATGCATTTAACTGATTATAATTTAGACAGTATTAATAGATACAATAAATTTGAAGAATATATTAATGATAAGTCAGAATGTACTAACAATGTAAATTTAACATACTTAATCGATTCGTTAACAACTGATTAAAACCATATTTTTAAATTAGTTATCGATGCAACTATTAACAATTCAGGGAAATCTTTGTATTTCATCGATGGTCCTGGTGGTAATGGTAAAAGTTATTTACATAACGTAATTATTGAATATCTAATGTCAATAAAAATACCAATGATAACAATGGCATGGACTGGTATCGCTGCTAATTTATTAATCAAAGGTAGAACTGTTCATAGTATATTTAAATTACCACTACATATTAATGAAGAAACAACTTGAAATATTAATCCAAATTCTAAACATGGCATATTTTTAAAAAATATAAAACTCATTATATGGGATGAAATATCAATGGTATCAAAATATGCTTTCGAAACAATTGATAAATTTTTTCAAGATATTTGTAAAAATTCTATGCCATTTAGAGGGAAAGTAGTCGTAACATCAGGTGATTTCAGATAACCTCTTTCAATAGTACGACACGGAAACCGTACGAAAATAATAGAGTCTTGTGTAAAAAGTAGTTATTTACAAAATTCAGATTATAAATTTAAAAAATGGTTACTTGAAGTAGGAGAAAATAAAAATGCCACAAAATTCAAAATAGAAAATAATGTTAAAGAAATTCGAAAAATTTCGGTCACAACATGGATGCCACAGATTCAACATTAAAAGAAAAAGTGATATTATCTCCTTTAAATTCAGATATCCACATCCACATTATATTAAAATTTTATACTGTCAAAATGACGATTTAAGTATAAATTATGTTATATTTATTTAAATAGTTTGTAAAATTTATTTTTTTTTAATTCAATATGATCGCGGCACCCAAAGGAATAATTAGAAATAGTGTTTGACTTTTTTATAGGTATTTAATTAATTTTTTATTGGTTTTAAAGTTTAAGTCTGAGCGTACGTCCGTACGTCCGTACAGGCGGCTTTTTATTTTTTAACTCTTCTTATATCTCTCTTGGATTTTCGAAAAAATGAATTTTTTTTTAATGAAAGTGATCGCGGAACCACACGGATTAATTAGAAATAGTGTTTAACTTTTTTATGGGTGTTTAATTACTTTTTTATTTACTTTTTTTACTTTTTTATAGTCGATTAGTTATAACTGAAGATAACATTAAGGACTGGACATCATCAACAAATATATGGGAATATTTAATATATAAGGGAATATTTTTTTTTAATTTCGAAATATGGGTTCCAGTAGATGATGCCCCGTCGACCTGGAGGTAACAGTAGGGACCTAGACATCTTCTACAGGAAGAAAAAATTTTTTTTTTTTTACGTAATAGGTCTTTCAGTAGATATTTCCCCGATGACCTGGAGGTAACATTACCGACCTGGACATCTTCTACAGAAGAAAATTTTTTTTTTATTTCGTAATAAGTCTTTCTCTAAATGTTTCCCCGATGACCTGGAGGTAACATTACCGACCTGGACATCTTCTACAGGAAGAAAAATTTTTTTTTTGGTTTCGTAATATGGCTTCCAGTAGATGATGCCCCGTCGACCTATGGGTAACAGTAGGGACCTAGACATCTTCTACAGGAAGAAAAAATTTTTTTTTTTTTTTACGTAATAGGTCTTTTAGTAGATATTTCCCCGATGACCTGGAGGGAACATTACCGTCCTGGACATCTTCTACAGGAACAAAATTTTTTTTTTATTTCGTAATAAGTCTTTCTCTAAATGTTTCCCCGATGACCTGGAAGTAACATTACCGACCTCGACATCTTCTACAGGAAGAAAAATTTTTTTTTTCGTTTCGTAATAGGCCTTCCAGTAGATGATGCCCCGTCGACCTATGGGTAACAGTAGGGACCTAAACATCTTCTACAGGAAGAAAATTGTTTTTTTATTTTTATAATGAACCTTCCAGTAGATGATACACCGTCGACCTGGAGGTAACAGTAAGGACTTGGACATCATCTACAGAAAGAAATTAATTTTTTTTTTAATTTAATATAAGCTATCAAGTAGATGATGCCGCGATGACCTGGATGACCTAGCTAAATCCTCCCTCGCTCACGATCGCTCGATGAAAAATCATTTTATAATAGATAATATTAAATTAAACTAAAAAATATTTTATTATTTAACTACATTCAATTATTATTTATTAAAATGTACCCATATAGATTTATTATCATATGTATAATAATCAATGATTATTATTATTATACGATGAATTAAAATGATAATATTAAAAAAATAGAAATTATCTATAAAAATATAAAAATAATTACTTTTGTATGAAATAGAGTTTAATTATTATTGCAATAGCAATTTTCATAAAGGATTTATTATTGATTTTTTATTGTCATGTGATATGTATACATCCTTTGCAAATAATTTATTTATTTATTTAGCAGTACTTATTAATTTGTGTGTTATTGGTAATTTGGTAATAGCACATTTTATACACTGAGAAAAATATTATAATCTATATTAAAAAAGTCTATATAAAATAATCTATATTAAAAATTGCTATATTGTATAGGAAAAGTGTGACATCTCAGCAATATAATAATTTTTGCTATGTTACATAGCAAAATTTAGATATACTATCTTTTAATATCCAATATCGTAATTTTTGATATTCAATATAGTAATTTTTACTATATAAGTCAGCAAATTTTATTATTCAATTTGGTATTTTGTAAATGCGATTTTAAGGAAGTAAAAATGAATTATACTTTGTTTTTAATTAATTCGAAATAGAATGTGTATATTGGGGGAATTCCATTTGTCAATTAAGTACTACAGAAGCATTTAATATTTGGAGGTTTAATTATATACTATTCTTACGCAGTTGATCGCAATTTTTATTCACTCGCATATATATATTCATTACACTTATTAGTCACTAACTTAAATAGTTTTTCAATCGCTAACATTGAAATACGCTGAACGGAAGGTATATTTTCGCATAATATACATTTTTGAGCATTTGCGCGAAGAACTGGAAAAATAGAAAATTTTCTACACGCCACCTATTGGACGAACGGAATAATTAGAATAGCCTTAAATTAAAAAGTCGTCTCAAAACAATTGAATACTGAAAAAGAAATGAACGTATACGCGTATATAAAATATTTCTACAATACATATTATACAAATTTTAATATATGTAGTATATATATTTAAAAAAAATCAACCAAATAATTAAATATTGATCATACATATCCACATTGTATTAAAATTTTATACTGTCAAAATGACGATTTAAGTATAAATTATGTTATATTTTTTTAAATAGTTTGTAAAAATTAATTTTTTTTTATTCAATAGGATCGCGGCACCCAAAGGAATAATTAGACATAGTGTTTGACTTTTTTATAGGTATTTAATTAATTTTTTATTGGTTTTAAAGTTTAATTCTGAGCGTACGTACGTACGTCCGTACGTCCGTACAGGCAGACTTTTTATTTTTTAACTCTTCTTATATCTCTCTTGGATTTTCGAAAAAATGAATTTTATTTAATGAAAGTGATCGCGGAATCACACGGATAAATTAGTAATAGTGTTTAACTTTTTTATAGGTGCTTAATTACTTTTTTAAATGGTTTAACTTCGATTATTTAAAACGATTATTTATTTGTTTATCTCGATCAGTTATAACTGAAGGTAACATTAAGGACTGGACATCATCAACAGGATGGGAATATTTTTTTTAATTTCGTAATATGGGCTCCAGTAGATGATGCCCCGTTGACCTGGAGGTAACAGTAGGGACCTGGACATCTTCTACAGGAAGAAAATTTTTTTTTTTGATATTGTAATAAGTCTCACAGTAGGAGTTGCCCCGATGACCTGGAGGTAACATTACGGACCTAGAAATCTTCTACTGGAAGAAAAATTTTGTTTTTTAATTTCGTAATATGCCTTCCAGTAGATGTTGCCCCGATGACCTGGAGGTAAAATTAGTGACCTGCACATCATCTACAGGAAGAAAATTTTTTTTTTTATTTCGTAATAGGTCTTTCAGTAGATGATGCCCTGTTGTCCTGGAGGTAACATTACCGACCTAGACATCTCCTACAGGAAGATAAAATTTTTTTTTTTGATTTCGTAATATGCCTGCCAGTAGATGATGCCGCGATGATCTGGAGGTAACATAAAGGACCTGGACATCATCTACAGGAAAAATTTTTTTTTTGGTTTCGTAATAGGCTTTCCAGTAGATGTTATCCCGTTATCCTGGAGGTAACATTAGGGACCTGGACATCATCTACAGGAAGAAAATTTTTTTTTATTTTATAATGAACCTTCCAGTAGATGATGTCCCGATGACCTGGAGGTAACATTAGGGACCTGGACATCTACTACAGGAAGAAAATATTTTTTTTTGATTTCGTAATAGGCCTTTCAGTAAATGTTGCCTCGTTAACCTGGAGGTAACATTAGTGACCTGGATATCATCTTTAGGAAAATTTTTTTTTTGGTTTCGTAATAGGCTTTCCAGTAGATGTTATCCTGTTAACCTGGAGGTAACATTATGGACCTGGACATCATCTACAGCAAGAAAATTGTTTTTTTATTTTTATAATGAACCTTCGAGTAGATGATGTTCCGATGACCTGGAGGTAACATTAGGGACCTGGATATCTACTACATGAAGAAAATATTTTTTTGATTCCGTAATAGTTCTTTCAGTAAATGTTGCCCCGTTAACCTGGAGGTAACATTAGGGACCTGGAAATCATCTCCAGAAGGAATTGATTTTTTTAATTTCGTAATGGACCTTCCAAGATTTATAGTAATTATTATAAATTTATGATAATTTTGTTAATAAACTAAGAGATATTAACAACATTACTAGAATGTAGGATGCAAGTAGTAGATCAATTCTGAGAAATTCAGGAAAATTCAGTTCATTAAGTAGATATTAAATGATATTATCCACATCCACATCCATCCACATTATACTAAAATTTTATACTGTCTAAATGACGATTTAAGTATAAATTATGTTATATTTTTTTAAATAGTTTATAAAAATTAATTTTTTTTAATTCAATATGATCGCGGCACCCAAAGGAATAATTAGACATAGTGTTTGACTTTTTTATAGGTATTTAATTAATTTTTTAATGGTTTAAAAGTTTAAGTCTGAGCGTACGTTCGTACGTCCGTACAGGCAGACTTTTATTTTTAACTCTTCTTATCTCTCTTGAATTTTCGAAAAAAATGAATTTTTTTTAATGAAAGTGATCGCAGAACCACACGGATTAATTAGAAATAATGCTTAACTTTTTTATAAAAAAACCTCGATTATTTAACTCGATTATTTATTTGCTGATATCGATCAGTTATAACTAAAGGTAATATGAAGGACTGGATATCATCAACAGGAAGGGAATATTTTTTTTTTAATTTCGTAATGTTTGTTCCAGTAGATGATGTCCGCGATGATCTGGAGGCAATATAAGGGACCTGGATATCATCTACAGGAAGAAATTAATTTTTTTTAATTTCGTAATGTGCGTTCCAGTTGATGATGACGCGATGATCTGGAGGTAACATAAAGGACCTGGACATCATCTACAGGAAAAATTTTTTTTTTGGTTTCGTAATAGGCTTTCCAGTAGATGTTATCCCGTTATCCTGGAGGTAACATTAGGGACCTGGACATCATCTACAGGAAGAAAATTTTTTTTTTATTTTATAATGAACCTTCCAGTAGATGATGTCCCGATGACCTGGAGGTAACATTAGGGACCTGGACATCTACTACAGGAAGAAAATATTTTTTTTTTGATTTCGTAATAGGCCTTTCAGTAAATGTTGCCTCGTTAACCTGGAGGTAACATTAGTGACCTGGATATCATCTTTAGGAAAATTTTTTTTTTTGGTTTCGTAATAGGCTTTCCAGTAGATGTTATCCTGTTAACCTGGAGGTAACATTATGGACCTGGACATCATCTACAGCAAGAAAATTGTTTTTTTATTTTTATAATGAACCTTCGAGTAGATGATGTTCCGATGACCTGGAGGTAACATTAGGGACCTGGATATCTACTACATGAAGAAAATATTTTTTTTGATTCCGTAATAGTTCTTTCAGTAAATGTTGCCCCGTTAACCTGGAGGTAACATTAGGGACCTGGAAATCATCTCCAGAAGGAATTGATTTTTTTTAATTTCGTAATGGACCTTCCAAGATTTATAGTAATTATTATAAATTTATGATAATTTTGTTAATAAACTAAGAGATATTAACAACATTACTAGAATGTAGGATGCAAGTAGTAGATCAATTCTGAGAAATTCAGGAAAATTCAGTTCATTAAGTAGATATTAAATGATATTATCCACATCCACATCCATCCACATTATACTAAAATTTTATACTGTCTAAATGACGATTTAAGTATAAATTATGTTATATTTTTTTAAATAGTTTATAAAAATTAATTTTTTTTAATTCAATATGATCGCGGCACCCAAAGGAATAATTAGACATAGTGTTTGACTTTTTTATAGGTATTTAATTAATTTTTTAATGGTTTAAAAGTTTAAGTCTGAGCGTACGTTCGTACGTCCGTACAGGCAGACTTTTTATTTTTTAACTCTTCTTATCTCTCTTGAATTTTCGAAAAAATGAATTTTTTTTAATGAAAGTGATCGCAGAACCACACGGATTAATTAGAAATAATGCTTAACTTTTTTATAAAAAAACCTCGATTATTTAACTCGATTATTTATTTGCTGATATCGATCAGTTATAACTAAAGGTAATATGAAGGACTGGATATCATCAACAGGAAGGGAATATTTTTTTTTTTAATTTCGTAATGTTTGTTCCAGTAGATGATGCCGCGATGATCTGGAGGCAATATAAGGGACCTGGATATCATCTACAGGAAGAAATTAATTTTTTTTTAATTTCGTAATGTGCGTTCCAGTTGATGATGACGCGATGATCTGAAGGTAACATAAGGGACCTGGACATCATCTACAGGAAGAAATTAATTTTTTTTTTAATTTCGTAATGTGCGTTCCAGTAGATGATGCCGCGATGATCTGGAGGTAACATTAGGGACCTGGAAATCATCTTCAGAAAGAAATGATTTTTTTTAATTTCGTAATGTGCGTTCCAGTAGATAATAATAAAAATAATTATAAATAGTAATAAAATAATATAAATAACATAAATACCATAAATACTATAAGTACCATAATACATAATAACATAAACTATCTAATATATAAATAAATTATAATTATATATGTATGATCAATATTTAATTATTTGGTTGAGTTTTTATATAAATTACTTATATATACAGACAAAAATTATTAAAATATTTATACTATATTTTGTAATTTTATAAAATTTATAAAATAAAGTTTTACAATATTTAATATGTAATGTTATAATTAATCTTACGTAAATAGCAAATTTTAATATCAAAATAACAAAAGTTCTTACATCATATATAGTGAAATGTATATACTACATATATTAAAATTTGTATAATATGTATTGTAGAAATATTTTATATACGCGTATACGTTCATTACTTTTTCAGTATTCAATTGTTTTGAGACGACTTTTTAATTTAAGGCTATTAAAAATTTAACGCTATATTCTAATTACTCCATTCGTCCAATAGGTGGCGTGTATAAAATTTTCTATTTGTCCAGTTCTTCTCGCAAATGCTCAAAAATTTGTCAACTAGTATATAAGAAACAACAAGATATTTAGTTATTATGCGAAAATGTATCTTCCGCCCAGCGTATTGCAATGATAGCGATTGAAATAATATTTAAGTTTGTGACTAACAAGTGTAATGAATAAATATATGCGAGTGAATAAAAATTGCGATCAACTGCGTAAGAATAGTATATAATTAAATCTCCAAATATTAAATGTTTCTGCAGTACTTAATTGACAAAAGGAATTGCCCCAATATATACATTCTATTTCGAATTAATTAAAAACAAAGTATAATTCATTTTTACTTCCTTAAAATCGCATTTACAAAATACCAGATTGAATAATAAAATTTGCTGACTTATATAATAAAAATTACTATATTGAATATCAAAAATTACGATATTGGATATTAATAAAAGATATTATATCTAAATTTACTATATAACATAGCAAAAATTATTATATTGCTGAGATGTCACACTTTTCCTATACAAAATAGTAATTTTTAATATAGATTTTTTTAATATAGATTATAATATTTTTCTCAGTGTATAAAAAGTGTTATTACCAAATTACCAATAACACACAAATTAATAAGTACTGCTAAATAAATAAAATAATTATTTGCAAAGGATGTATACGTATCACATGACAATAAAAAATCAATAATAATTCCTTTATGAAAAGTGCTATTGCAATAATAATTAAACTCTATTTCATACAAAAATAATTATTTTTATAGATAATTTCTATTTTTTTAATATTATCATTTTAATTCATCGTATAATAATAATAAATTTATTAATTATTATACATATGATAATAAATCTATATGGGTACAATTTAATAAATAATAATTAAATGTAGTTAAATAATAAATTATTTTTTAGCTTAATTTAATATTATCTATTAGATAATGATTTTTCAGCGAGCGAGCGTGAGCGAGTGAGGATTTTAGCTAGTATTACAAATTAATAATAATATAGTTGAAAAAATTAACGAAGAAATGTGTATATACTACAGTGATGATAGAATTCAAAGTGACAACAATGATAAATTGGCTGAACGAATACCTACCGAATTTTTAAATTCGATAACGCCAAATGGATTACCTTCTCACAAACTAATATTAAAAAAAGGTACAATTATTAGTTGTTTAAGAAATTTGAATATTTTTCATGGTCTTTTTAATGCAACAAGATTAATAATAAAAGAAATGAAACATTATATAATAAGTGCAGTAATTATCACTGGGACGAATTATGGAAAAATAATTTTTTTGCCACGTATTCACTTAAAACCATCGTTAGAAGAAGTACCTTTTGAAATGGTACGAAGGCAAATTCCAATACGGATAGATTTCGCTATGACTATAAATAAAGCTCAGGGGCAATCATTTAACAAAGTTGGACTGTATTTAAATACACCTGTTTTCAGTCATGAGCAATTATATGTTGCTTTACAAAAAACATAGTATATATAGAAATATTTGATTAATAATTAACTACAAATGATGAAAAATTTGTTTTATATTCATTAAAACATTTAATTTATGGTTGAGTTATCACCATTTTATTCTTTTTATAGACAGCTAAGAATGTGGTTGAGTTATATCGCCATTATCAACGTATAAATATAAAATACAAATAAATAATTAACTAAAAATAATAAAAAATTTGTTTTATATTCATTAAAACATTTAATTTATGGTTGAGTTATTGCCATTATCAACGTATAAATTTAAAATACAAATAAATATTTAACCACAAAAAATAAAAAATTTGTTTTATGTTCATTAAAACATTTAATTTATTATTGAATTATCGCCATTTTATTGTTTTTATGGACAGCAAAGAATGTGGTTGAGTTATCGCCATTATCAACGTATAAATTTAAAATACAAATAAATAATTAACTACAAATAATAAAGAATTTTTTTTATATTCATTAAAACATTTAATTTATGGTTGAGTAATCACCATTTTATTCTTTTCATGGACAGCAAAGAATATGATTGAGTTATCGCCATTATTAACGTATAAATTTAAAATACAAATAAATATTTAACCACAAGTAATAAAAAATTTGTTTTATATTCTATAACGGGGTGTGTACTGGGGCAATGTAAGGCCCCCGGTTAGGCCCAATCTGTCCCAACTTACCAACCTTAAGTATACAGCCCCACGATGCGGCCGGGAATCACTGATTCCCGTGCAATGCCGTTAACGACGTCAAACACCTCGTTTGACTTTAGAACCGTGTGTTGGGCCCTACGCCCAAAATTGCCAACTAGTATAAACACCGGAGAGGGCGGTATTCGGACGGTATCGTCTCGCCGAATAAATTTATTAAACAATCACAAATTATTAAATTAACAATTAACAATTCAAGGGGAGTCGTACCGATGACTACCCCCGAGGTCAGCGCGAAAACAAATCGTTAACTCTTATTAACGGACGAGAAATCAGCAACCGATGCGAGAATGATCGGCTGACGTATGTATCTCTGACGTAGGGAGCTCTGACGTAGAAGCTGCCTACGTCACGCGTGCCTTCTCTCGTGAAGTGGCTTCCACGAACCACCGACCTGTCTACCCGGTCGGGATTTGTCATGAGAGGGGGAAAAAGAGAAACGCTTCCTCTCCTGGACCGTACCAGGGAAATCGGGAAACTATCAACGAGACACGCGGGTCCAACGTGGTGCACCACTCACCTTTGTATTCACGAGACACAGCTCGAAATATGTTGAAACGGCGGGAACGAAAGTGCATGATCTCCCCCGGCGATCTCTTTTTCTCTCTCACTCCTTTGGGCGAATTGGCCTCGATCTTCCGTCTTTTCCGTGGACGGAATCCGGAGTTGTGGAGGCGTACAGCTTTGCTCGGCGTGTTGGTTGTGTGGGGGAAGCCTGTCCGAACCCTTACCGTATCACACACACCCACGCTTCTCCGATAAAACACGATAAAAGAGATCATTATCTCGGCCTGTATTTACACCGTGCGCGCGCTATATCGGTACTCCCAGCTGGGCGCGCACGATTCTCGCGCGTTCGAGCGTGCGCCCCGCTGTATATCCCCTTTCGCGTTGCTCACCTGATCGGTAACTCGCTTACCGATATAATTCATTAAAACATTTAATTTATGGTTGAGTTATTGCTATTTTATTCTTTTTATGGACAGCAAAGAATGTAGTTAAGTTATAGCAATATTGACATATACATTTTTAAATGCAAATGCTATTTTGTGCTCAGAAGAAAATTTAAAAAAAGGAAAAAAATTATAAAAAATTTTAATGCGGGCGTTTTATTTGTCAATCATTTAACTAATAATTACGACAGTTTCAACCCTGTTAAACACAGAGAAATCATTTATATTTTTTTTACATTTTAAATGGTCAAATACTGTTTACACACGTATGTATCTACAAATACACACATCATCTTACATTTATTCCTGTAGTCATGAATTACTAATAAGAACATGCATACTAACAACATTGAAAACAAACAAATTGTTAAAACATAGAATACACACAGTTGGGTATGTCAAAATCACTCTGTTAACTCGATATTTAAAATATAGAAAGAAATCCTTATCAAATAACAAGAAAATACATTTTAATAAAAGACTAGCCATATTACCTCGGTCGCTAACGCTCCCTCGGTTGAATCACATTTTTGAGGCTAGACGTTGATTATAAAGTGTAGTCTTAAATTTATTATTAGTTTATAACAAATAAATTTTAAACGATTTTGATACAATTATTTTATTTTATTTTCAAACCAATTTTTTTCATGTGCTTTAAACTATTAATTTAAATTTGTTGTTATATTATTAAAACAAATAAAAATAAATTATAAAATATTTTATTTTAAAAAATGTATACAATTTATTCCTTTTACTCATCATGATATTTAACTATAACAGTTTATTTTCGAATGTTGGTTTGTATTATTATTTCTCTGCATTTACAGAATTGAGACTGTCATATAATGAACGTAAATATAATGTATATTAAAAGTTTCAAATATTTGATTTTCTAACATATATATATATATTTCAAAATTATGTATGGTATAATACTTAAATATTTTAAAATTGATAAAAATAACCGTTCCAATATGGCTGCATTAAAAATAAAATAAATAAAATAATATGGCATCTCGTATCTTCATATTTATTTTATATATTTTGTAATTTTTTGTTTCATTAATATCTAAACAAAGTTCTAAAATAATATCACTTTTTGCAGTCAATGTATTCTAACAAGTATTATCAAAATATTTTAATTGATATTTAATAATTGCTATATTGGACAATTAATTATTTTAAAATTTGTATATTTTATAAATAATTTTGTCAATAAAATGTCGCTTGATGCAGACAATGAATTTTAAATTTGTTTATTTCTTCAGTATTTTAGTAAAGAAAGTTGCTTGATGCAGACAATGAATTTTAAATTTGTTTATTTCTTCAGTATTTTAGTAAAAAAATGTCGCTTGATGCAGACAATAAATTTTTAATTTGTTAATTTCTTCAGTATTTTAGTAAAAAAATGTCGCTTGATGCAGACAATAAATTTTTAATTTGTTAATTTCTTCAGTATTTTAGTAAAAAAATGTCGTTTTATGCAGACAATGAATTTTAAATTTGTTTATTTCTTCAGTATTTTAGTAAAAAAATGTCGCTTGATGCAGACAGTTGATTATTTTAAAATTTATATATTTCATAAATAATTTTGCCAATAAAATGTCGCTTAATGCAGACAACTAATATTTTAATATTTGTTTATTTCTTAAGTAATGATATATTGAAATGTTGCTTGATGTAAATAATGTATACTTGAAAAATATTCTTTATTATACGTAATTTTATCAACAAATTTTGTCTGATGCTTATATCTTATTATTTTATAATTCGTTTGCTTATTAGTGAGTATCATTGACGATTTCGAAAATTTTATTTTTAGATTTTTTTCATCTGTAACTCTTAATAATGCAACATATAATTGACCATGACTAAATACAGGTCTTGGTAAATATAGACCTACTTTTTTAAATGATTGACCTTGTGCTTTATTTATGGTCATAGTGAAACTTGGTCTAATAGGAAATTGTCGTCTAACCATAGTGAAAGGTATATCATCCTTTGATGGACATAAATCTATTCTTGGAATCATCACAATTTGTCCTGAATTTTTCCTGTTATAATTTCTCCATATATAGTGTACTGTTTTAATTCTTTAATCATGAGCCTGGTACCATTACATAAACCTCCATCTAAATGCAAATTCCTAAGTAACATAACGATCATTCCTTTTCTTAATACTAATTTATGCGGTGGTAAACCATTTGGTATTAATGAATTTATAAAATCTATTGTTATTGTTTCATCCAACTTATTATTTTCATCAGTAGTAATACTATCAATGCTTAAATATATCTTACCGTCACCTTCAATTCTTTCAATTATTTCGTTATTAATCGCTAAAACATCACTATTTATAGGTGAAAGAAATACTTTGTCTTTAAGAGTATGTAAATCATCAATATTTATTTTATTACCAAAAATATCATCTATCAAATTATTAAATGTAATAATTTCTGAAGGAATTTTTATAACGTTATTATCAATTGCAAATTTTGTAATATTTTTATTTTCTCCAATATTTAATAACCACGTTTTAAACATACTGTTTGAATTGACCAATCTTAAATTATTATTTAATGTGAGTTTTTGAAATAATTGCCATAAAGAACTACTTTTTATACATGATTCTAATATTTGAGTTCTATTTCCGTATCGAACTATAGGAAGTGTTTGTCGAAAATCGCCAGATGTTACTACTATTTTACCACCAAACGGTTTATTATTTCGACATAAATCTCTGAAAAAAATATCTATAGCTTCTAATGCATATTTACAAGTCATTGATATTTCATCCCAAATTATTAATTTAATACTTTTTAAAATTTGACCTATTTGTGAATTTGGTGAAATGTTGCATGTTGATTGTTCGTTTAAATTAAATGGTATTTTAAATGTTGAATGGATAGATTTACCACCTATTAATAAATTTGCTGCAATACCAGTCCAAGCAACTGCTAACTCTGGTATTTTGTTTAATTTCACAAATTTTATAATAGCATTTAATAAATAACTTTTTCCACTATCACCAGGACCATCTATAATATATAAATTTTCTTTTTTATTATCGTAAACTGCTTCTACTATTGTATCAAATTTTGTTTTTTGTTCCAATGTTAAAGATTTTAACAATATTTCTATGTCATTATCTTCATTTGCAATAATATCATTATAAAACATATCATTGTGATTTTCATTATCAATATTATCAATATTAGGTAAATTAAATTGTTGCAATGTTAAATTATGTTTTGATAAAACGTTGTCTATAATTTTTAAAGCCTTTTGTTCTCCTAAAATTTCAGGTAATTTAGAATCAAAGAAATGTTCTTTATACCTATTATAAAGTTTCAAGGCATCAAAATTGTGATCAAATGATATAATGAAAGGGAAAAGTTCACATAGTGCCTGTGGAAATTGAAAATTACAATTTTCTTCTAAACATTTATCCCATTCATTGTCAGTAATGATTAAACCTCTAACTATACATGCTTCATAAAATGTATCATAAACAACGCCTTCGTATGAGCGTATATCTTCAAAAGACTCGGCCCCACGTACATGAAGTAATAATAAACTAAGAAAAAATCGTTCATGATCTTGAGGATTTACATGAAACATTCTGACTAGAATGGGTTTATTAAACTTTTTTCGCTTGTTTATATATTTTTTATAAATTTTTCTTTTTGTTCAGTATCATTTAATTTGACTTCAGTACTTATTTGGTTTATTAACTCGCCCTTAATTGTTGTTATTTCTATTCTTTCATTCTTCTCTAATTCTTGAGATGCATCCAAATTATTAATTTCTTTACCTTCACATTGTTTATTTCTATATTTACGTTTTTGTTCTGCTTCAATTAATTTCTGTTCTTCAGTCATTTTTTTCCTTTTTTGGCTTTTCATTTTTGAAATTTCATTTTTTCTTTTGATTGTGATTTTCTAAAATTACGTTTGCGTTCAGCTTCAGCTGATTTCTGCTTCTCAGTCATGTGTTCTCTTTTTTTGCTCTTTAATCTTGAGATTTCAATCTTTGTATCTACAGATTGAGATGCTCTAAAATTTCTTTTGCGTTTTGCTTCAGCTAATTTCTGCTACTCAGACACCTGTTTTCTTTTTTCGTTCTTTATTATTGAGATTTCTTTCTTTGTATCTACAGATTGAGATGCTCTAAAATTTCTTTTGCGTTCAGCTTCAGATGATTTTTGCTCTTCATTCATTTGTTTTCTTTTCTTCCTTTTTATGATTGCAATTCCGTTCTTTCTATCTTCATATTAAGATTCTCTGTATTTACGTATCCGTTCTGCTTCAATTAGTTTTTGTTCTTTCGTCATTGGTTTTCTTTTATTTCCTTTAATTATTGATAGTTCATAATATCTATCTTCAGATTGAGATGTTCCAAATGTTCGTTCTCGTACTAATTCATGTGTTTTTTTATGTTTTACTTCTGAAATTTTTTCTTGCATTACATTTAACTGTTTAATATGTTCAGTTAAATTTACTTTTGATAATGATAATGATATATTTTTAATTTTGTTATCTTTATTTATTTCTTCATCGTGCAATTTTTTCATATCTAAACGTTTAATTTGTAATTTAACTTGTTTGCAAAAGTGATTTTTTCTTCTTCTTTATTTACTACTGTTTTTCTATTATCATAGGCTGTAAATTTTTCTTGCAAAACTTTTTTAAATTGGTTAACATCTTCACTTAAATCAATTGAATGAATAATCATAGGAGTATTTAACAATGTATTTTGATAATTTGCTGAATACTCCAGCATGTTATAATTTTTACAAACTTGTTTAAAATTGTGAGCTGAGCCGCGGTGGCTCATGGGTAGAGCTCCCGACTCTCACACCGAGGGTCGTGGGTTCGATCCCAGACGTGTACCTCTGAACATTTTTTCATGTGCATTTTTCGAACACCGCGACTCAGTGGCTCGGCGTGTCACTATAATGTGACGCCAGTTCAAGTGCGCGTGCGTTTCGTGCATTTGTCAGTGCATGAGAGGCACGGGCATCTGAACTATAGGGAACGTTAGGGACGCGAAGATGTAAAGAGGATCGCGGTGGTTCCATCGGGAGGACAGGAAACTGTAATTATTAGACTAATTACAGTGACCGATGATATCTTCCGATGGACACAAGCACCACTGTTTCAACTACATGTGCTTTGTTTACAGACACACCGTTCACCTCCGTCGCTGATTAGCCCTGGCAGCATAAATAGAGCGACGTTAAATAACATAAAAAAAAAAAAAAAAATTGTGAGCTAAAATAATATCTGGGCGAATCTCATTATTAGGGATAACATGTTTTAAAATTAGAAACATTTTAATTTTTTCATTTTTCAATATAAATTCTAAATAATTTCTCATCATTGATTCATTAAATATTACCGTACAAGGACAAATACCATTACAAATGGATACTGCAAAAGCTATTGCAAACACACCACAATTGTACGTTTGTGATTGAATTTGTACGTACTCCTGCACTATTGCAATTGAGTTTTTATTGGGAAATAATCTATTGATATATTTCAAATGATCAGTATGTAAACCTAAATTTAAGCTATCGAATACATGTATAAATTTTTTATCATACCAAATGCAAATCCAATGTCCCATATTTGTTGAACCACTAAATAATATAGTAACTGTTTTGACCGACAAATTTACCTTCGAAAGTTTTTGTAGTTTTCTCGAAGGTGGGATTATATTTATCGTGATTTTATTTTTTATTAAGGACACATTTGTTCCTTTTTAAAGTTTAATATTTACTGGCGTTAATGAATGATGAAGTTAAATAACAGTACTTATTTTATAAACAAATTGCTGAATATTCTTAATATTCTTATAAATATTTATGGCATTGTAAAAAATAATTTTTTATGTTTATAGCCGCGTATAAATTTGCAGTTGAAAACAATAAATCGTAACATTATTACTTTTTAATCATTTACACAATAATTTATAGTTTTATATTGAAAACAGTAGAAGCTGAAGAAAAAACTTTAATATTTCAAACTTTGTTAAGTATTGAATGTTTTGCAACATAATTTAAATTTACTTGATTATTTATACAAATTTAGCATTTTAAAAGTTTGCTAAAAAGGTTAAAGTCGAAAATTATACGATAGCATACTGTAAATAAAAAAAATTAAGTGTACATGCCTTTATGCTTAAAATTGCAAAAAATATTGTCACTTCCTGAAGACGATGTCGAGGTGGTCAGGGTAACCTCCAGGTTATCCTGACATCGTCCACAGGAAAGTCTACATGCCGATCTGCGTAAATTTGCAAAAAATATTGTCACTTCCTGAAGATGATGTCCAGGTAGTCAGGGTAATCTCCAGGTTAGGGTGACATCGTCCGCAGGGAAGTCTACATGCTGTTCTGCATAAATTTGCAAAAAATATTGTCACTTTCTGAAGGCGATGTTCAGGTAGTCAGGGTCACCTCCAGGTTATCCTGACATCGTCCGCAGGGAAGTCTACATGCCTTTCTGCTTAAATTTGCAAAAAATATTGTCAAATCCTGGAGAGGATGTCCAGGTGGTCAGAGTAAACTCCAGGTTTTCCTGACATCGTCCGCAGGGAAGTCTACATGCCTTTCTGCTTAAATTTGCAAAAAATATTGTCACTTCCTGAAGACGATGTCGAGGTGGTCAGGGTAACCTCCAGGTTATCCTGACATCGTCCGCAGGGAAGTCTACATGCCTTTCTGCTTAAATTTGCAAAAAATATTGTCACTTCCTGGAGAGGATGTCCAGGTGGTCAGGGTGACCGCCAGATCATTCGGACATCCTCCACAGGAAAGTCTACATGCCGATCTGCGTAAATTTGCAAAAAATATTGTCACTTCCTGAAGATGATGTCCAGGTAGTCAGGGTAATCTCCAGGTTAGGGTGACATCGTCCGCAGGGAAGTCTACATGCCATTCTGCTTAAATTTGCAAAAAATATTGTCACTTCCTGAAGACGATGTCCAGGTGGTCAAGGTAACCTCCTGTTATCCTGATATCCTATACAGGGAAGTCTACATGCCGTTCTGCATAAATGTGCAAAAAATATTATCACTTCTTGGAGAAGATGTCCAGGTGGTCAGGGTGACCTCTAGATCATTCGGACATCGTCTACAGGATAGTCCACATGATGTTCTGCATAAATTAGCAAAAAAAATTGTCACTTTCTGAAGACGATGTCCAGGTGGTCAGGGTAACTTCTAGGTTATCCTGTCATCGTCCGCAGGGAAGTCTACATGCCTTTCTGCTTAAATTTGCAAATAATATTGTCACATCCTGAAGACGATGTCCAGGTGGTCAGGGTGACCTCTAGATCATTCGGACATCGTCTACAGGATAGTCCACATGATGTTCTGCATAAATTAGCAAAAAAAATTGTCACTTTCTGAAGACGATGTCCAGGTGGTCAGGGTAACTTCTAGGTTATCCTGTCATCGTCCGCAGGGAAGTCTACATGCCTTTCTGCTTAAATTTGCAAATAATATTGTCACATCCTGAAGACGATGTCCAGGTGGTCAGGGTAACCTCCAGGTTATCCTGACATCGTCCGCAGGGAAGTCTACATGCTGTTCTGCATAAATTTGCAAAAAATATTGTCACTTTCTGAAGGCGATGTTCAGGTAGTCAGGGTCACCTCCAGGTTATCCTGACATCGTCCGCAGGGAAGTCTACATGCCTTTCTGCTTAAATTTGCAAAAAATATTGTCAAATCCTGGAGAGGATGTCCAGGTGGTCAGAGTAACCTCCAGGTTTTCCTGACATCGTCCGCAGGGAAGTCTACATGCCTTTCTGCTTAAATTTGCAAAAAATATTGTCACTTCCTGAAGACGATGTCGAGGTGGTCAGGGTAACCTCCAGGTTATCCTGACATCGTCCGCAGGGAAGTCTACATGCCTTTCTGCTTAAATTTGCAAAAAATATTGTCACTTCCTGGAGAGGATGTCCAGGTGGTCAGGGTGACCGCCAGATCATTCGGACATCCTCCACAGGAAAGTCTACATGCCGATCTGCGTAAATTTGCAAAAAATATTGTCACTTCCTGAAGATGATGTCCAGGTAGTCAGGGTAATCTCCAGGTTAGGGTGACATCGTCCGCAGGGAAGTCTACATGCCATTCTGCTTAAATTTGCAAAAAATATTGTCACTTCCTGAAGACGATATCCAGGTGGTCAAGGTAACCTCCTGGTTATCCTGATATCCTATACAGGGAAGTCTACATGCCGTTCTGCATAAATGTGCAAAAAATATTATCACTTCTTGGAGAAGATGTCCAGGTGGTCAGGGTGACCTCTAGATCATTCGGACATCGTCTACAGGATAGTCCACATGATGTTCTGCATAAATTAGCAAAAAAATTGTCACTTTCTGAAGACGATGTCCAGGTGGTCAGGGTAACTTCTAGGTTATCCTGTCATCGTCCGCAGGGAAGTCTACATGCCTTTCTGCTTAAATTTGCAAAAAATATTGTCACTTCCTGGAGAGGATGTCCAGGTGGTCAGGGTAACCTCCAGGTTTTCCTGACATCGTCCGCAGGGAAGTCTACATGCCTTTCTGCTTAAATTTGCAAAAAATATTGTTACTTCCTGGAGAGATGCCCAGGTGGTCAGGGTGACCTCTAGGAAATCCTGACATCCTACACAGGAAAGTCATGCCTTTCTACTTCAATTTGCAAAAAAAATTTTCACTTCCTGGAGACGATGTCCAGGTGGTCAGGGTGACCTCCAGGTTTTCCTGACATCGTCCGCAGGGAAGTCTACATGCCTTTCTGCTTAAATTTGCAAAAAATATTGTTACTTCCTGGAGAGGATGCCCAGGTGGTCAGGGTAACTTCTAGGTTATCCTGTCATCGTCCGCAGGGAAGTCTACATGCCTTTCTGCTTAAATTTGCAAAAAATATTGTTACTTCCTGGAGAGGATGCCCAGGTGGTCAGGGTAACCTCCAGGTTTTCCTGACATCGTCCGCAGGGAAGTCTACATGCCGTTCTGCATAAATGTGCAAAAAATATTATCACTTCTTGGAGAAGATGTCCAGGTGGTCAGGGTAACCTCCAGGTTTTCCTGACATCGTCCGCAGGGAAGTCTACATGCCTTTCTGCTTAAATTTGCAAAAAATATTGTTACTTCCTGGAGAGGATGCCCAGGTGGTCAGGGTAACCTCCAGGTTTTCCTGACATCGTCCGCAGGGAAGTCTACATGCCTTTCTGCTTAAATTTGCAAAAAATATTGTCACTTCCTGAAGACGATGTCGAGGTGGTCAGGGTAACCTCCAGGTTATCCTGACATCGTCCGCAGGGAAGTCTACATGCCTTTCTGCTTAAATTTGCAAAAAATATTGTCACTTCCTGGAGAGGATGTCCAGGTGGTCAGGGTGACCGCCAGATCATTCGGACATCCTCCACAGGAAAGTCTACATGCCGATCTGCGTAAATTTGCAAAAAATATTGTCACTTCCTGAAGATGATGTCCAGGTAGTCAGGGTAATCTCCAGGTTAGGGTGACATCGTCCGCAGGGAAGTCTACATGCCATTCTGCTTAAATTTGCAAAAAATATTGTCACTTCCTGAAGACGATGTCCAGGTGGTCAAGGTAACCTCCTGGTTATCCTGATATCCTATACAGGGAAGTCTACATGCCGTTCTGCATAAATGTGCAAAAAATATTATCACTTCTTGGAGAAGATGTCCAGGTGGTCAGGGTGACCTCTAGATCATTCGGACATCGTCTACAGGATAGTCCACATGATGTTCTGCATAAATTAGCAAAAAAAATTGTCACTTTCTGAAGACGATGTCCAGGTGGTCAGGGTAACTTCTAGGTTATCCTGTCATCGTCCGCAGGGAAGTCTACATGCCTTTCTGCTTAAATTTGCAAATAATATTGTCACATCCTGAAGACGATGTCCTGGTGGTCAGGGTAACCTCCAGGTTTTCCTGACATCGTCCGCAGGGAAGTCTACATGCCTTTCTGCTTAAATTTGCAAAAAATATTGTTACTTCCTGGAGAGGATGCCCAGGTGGTCAGGGTGACCTCTAGGAAATCCTGACATCCTACACAGGAAAGTCATGCCTTTCTACTTCAATTTGCAAAAAAAATTTTCACTTCCTGGAGACGATGTCCAGGTGGTCAGGGTGACCCCATCCCTAATCCTCGACCCTCACCCTCACTCTGACCTCTTCACTATTACACACTTACCCTTATACACATGTATATGGGGTATTCCACGTGAAGTGGTCCGATCTAAATTTTAAAATGCACCAAATTTTGGGTACACTTTGCAAATGTTTTTCAGAATACAGAAAAAAATTGTTAGGTACTGGAATCTATTTGCTCAAAAGTTATTCTAACCTCAAAAAGTGAATTTTTCCATATTTTTTTAACACCAGCTGGGTTTACCGCTATATAACTCAAAATCTGTCAACTTTTACTATAGAACATTATATGTAACATTCGTTGCTAATTATATCTAGAATTTCTTCTTCTGGGTTAGAATTTTTAATCTCAAGGTCAATGTTACATAAACTACATGTCAATATTCAACTTAAAAAAAGTGTGACTTCGCCACCTTTGATTTTTTCATCCGAAGTCTAAAAGAAAGCTTGGAGCAATACCTTTCAAATGGTTTCTAGCATTTTTATGGCGTCCAATTCTGTAAAAAGTTATGACAATTTAAAGAAAGACAAAAAATTCACAAAAATTAACATGGTAATTCCCATTTAAATTTTTTAAAAAATTCGTATTTCTTTAAATTGTCTTAACTTTTTACAGAATTGGAGGCCATAAAAATGCTACAGACAATTTGAACGGTATTGATCCAAGCTTTCTTTAGACTTTTGGATGAAAAAATCAAAGGTGGCGAAGTTACACTTTTTTCAAGTTGAATATTGACATGTAGTTTATGTAACATTGACCTTGAGATTAGAAATTCTAACCCAGAAGAATAAATTGTAGATATAATTAGCAACGAATGTTACATATAATGTTCTATAGTAAAAGTTGATAGATTTTGAGTTATATAGCGGTAAACCCAGCTGGTGTTGAAAAAAATATGGAAAAATTCACTTTTTGAGGTTAGAATAACTTTTGAGCAAATAGATTCCAGTACCTAACAATTTTTTTCTGTATTCTGAAAAACATTTGCAAAGTGTACCCAAAATTTGGTGCATTTTAAAATTTAGATCGGACCACTTCACGTGGAATACCCCATATATATAAAACATAATAAAAAGACGCCCAATGGTGAATGTCGGACGTCGGAAGCCGGACGCCGGACACTTTTGAGGAAAAATTTTAATTATAATATATATATATACTAGCCATATTACCTCGGTCGCTAAGGCTCCCTCGGTTGAATCACATTTTTGAGGCTAGAAGTTGATTATATAATTTACTCTCATTTATATTAAGTATATCTCCTTCTGTATTAGTGAGTATCATTGACGATTTCGAAAATTTTATTTTTAGATTTTTTTCATCTGTAACTCTTAATAATGCAACATATAATTGACCATGACTAAATACAGGTCTTGGTAAATATAGACCTACTTTTTTAAATGATTGACCTTGTGCTTTATTTATGGTCATAGCGAAACTTGGTCTAATAGGAAATTGTCGTCTAACCATAGTGAAAGGTATATCATCCTTTGATGGACATAAATCTATTCTTGGAATCATCACAATTTGTCCTGAATTTTTCCTGTTATAATTTCTCCATATATAGTGTACTGTTTTACTTCTTTAATCATGAGCCTGGTACCATTACATAAACCTCCATCTAAATGCAAATTCCTAAGTAACATAACGATCATTCCTTTTCTTAATACTAATTTATGCGGTGGTAAACCATTTGGTATTAATGAATTTATAAAATCTATTGTGATTGTTTCATCCAACTTATTATTTTCATCATTAGTAATACTATCAATGCTTAAATATATCTTACCGTCACCTTCAATTCTTTCAATTATTTCGTCATTAATCGCTAAAACATCACTATTTATAGGTGAAAGAATTACTTTGTCTTTAAGAGTATGTAAATCATCAATATTTATTTTATTACCAAAACTATCATCTATCAAATTATTAAATGTTATAATTTCTGAAGGAATTTTTATAACGTTATTATCAATTTCAAGTTTTGTAATATTTTTATTTTCTCCAATATTTAATAACCACGTTTTAAACATACTGTTTGAATTGACCAATCTTAAATTATTATTTAATGTAAGTTTTTGAAATAATTGCCATAAAGAACTACTTTTTATACATGATTCTAATATTTGAGTTCTATTTCCGTATCGAACTATAGGAAGTGTTTGTCGAAAATCGCCAGATGTTACTACTATTTTACCACCAAACGGTTTATTATTTCGACATAAATCTCTGAAAAAAATATCTATAGCTTCTAATGCATATTTACAAGTCATTGATATTTCATCCCAAATTATTAATTTAATACTTTTTAAAATTTGACCTATTTGTGAATTTGGTGAAATGTTGCATGTTGATTGTTCGTTTAAATTAAATGGTATTTTAAATGTTGAATGGATAGATTTACCACCTATTAATAAATTTGCTGCAATACCAGTCCAAGCAACTGCTAACTCTGGTATTTTGTTTAATTTCACAAATTTTATAATAGCATTTAATAAATAATTTTTTCCACTACCACCAGGACCATCTATAAAATATAAATTTTCTTTTTTATAATCGTAAACTGCTTCTACTATTGTATCAAATATTCTTTTTGGTCCAATGTTAAAGATTTTAACAATATTTCTATGTCATTATCTTCATTTGCAATAATATCATTATAAAACATATCATTGTGATTTTTATTATCAATATTATCAATATTAGGTAAATTAAATTGTTGCAATGTTAAATTATGTTTTGATAAAACATTGTCTATAATTTTTAAAGCCTTTTGTTCTCCTAAAATTTCAGGTAATTTAGAATCAAAGAAATGTTCTTTATACTTATTATAAAGTTTCAAGGCATCAAAATTGTGATCAAATGATATAATGAAAGCGAAAAGTTCACATAGTGCCTGTGAAAATTGAAAATTACAATTTTCTTCTAAAATTTATCCCATTCATTATCAGTAATGATTAAACCTCTAACTATACATGCTTCATAAAATGTATCATAAACAACGCCTTCGTATGAGCATATATCTTCAAAAGATTCGGCGCCACGTACATGAAGTATTAATAATCTAAGAAAAAATCGTTTTCGGATTTACATGAAACATTCTGACTAGAATGGGTTTATTAAACTTTTTTCGCTTGTTCCATTCTTTTTTTATCTTATCGTAAACATAATATTGAGGAATTGCACCAAAAAGATACTTACTGGCTTTCTCATCAGATGAATTTAGTAAAAACAAACTTGTTAATGTTGTTAGATGATTTTTATTAATTAATTTAACTTTAGATCCTTCTTTAAAATAGACAAATTGTTCATCTTCAAGATGTATAACTAATCTATATATTGCATGTGATTGCGAATGTAATTTATATTTTCTTCAATTTACATCAAATTCTGCGAATATTCATAAACGCATATTGCAGAAAAAGCTAGTCAAAGAAATTGCTTGCTGAATTCCTTTCAACAATTTTGCGATTTCCCTTTTTCCGTCTTCCATATACATATGTATCACTATATACACTTTCCAGCCCAGGAGAAGGCACGGACAGAGGTAAAAACTCGGGTCAGACTCTGAAAAATTCCGCGAGAGGGAATTGCTGTTACTTTTCATATGTGTTGTATATATATATATATATATATCGCATATTATTTTTATTTATTTATAATATACGTTACTGTTGGATGTTAAGGAGCGAGCACAATCAGTGTAGCTATTCGTAGCAAGGCTCCCCTCCCCGACCGCGGAGCTCTAGAGCTCTCGGCTTCTCGGGCCTGCGAAGCGAGCGTGCGCGGCACTGTTGCGCGGGAGCAGCTCTCTCGCTTCGCCTCACTCGTTCTTGAACGATCGCGGACGCCGGACGTGCTTCTAGTATTTTGCTCGACTATAAGTTTTTTTTTATACAGCTCGAGTTTTTGTATATTTAGTTTAAGTGTAATTTGAATAAATCTAAGTATAAGAGAAGGTAGTGTTTTTAATATTAATATTCCCTCTCTTCTCTCTCCTACAGATTATTAAAACCTCAACAGGTTATGGGCCCAGCACGCTTCCACTGCGCGCTGAGGTGTCTGTAGATTGAGAGTGAGAGAGAAAACCGTGCTCGCGAGTGAAGTGAGTTTTTATTCTCGTTACTGAGTGTTTAACGACTTGGAGGTTCTTTTAAGCTCGACGGAGGAGATTTTCCTGAACAGACCACGAGGGGTTACCCGGATTTTTTTTTCTATAAAGTATTAAGCTGGAAGGAAGGAAGATGAAGAAAGCTGGATTCAGCATGCCAAAATCGAGAGGTGAGTGATTGTTGTTTTTGAAATGTGTGCGATCGCGTGTGATGGGCAAGCTTCCTTCTAAAGATAATAAAATTCGTAAGTCCGACGCATAATTATGAAATAATAAATCTTGAGTGAAATTAACCGGGAAACCCGTGTGTCCAATATCGTTTTTTTTTATTTAATCTTTTGAGAGCAAGCTCGAGTAAAAATTCTGTTGGAAGTGAATTCTAAGAAATCTAAGATGGCGGCGCGTAACGGACGGAAAAAGGAGGGAAACGAGTTTTTGGCGCGGACGCGCGCCATTTTTGTTTCTCTCTGTCTCTCGCTCCTGCATGTTGATAGGTGGAGAATGCAAGTCCGCGCGCATTGTTGCTAAGGAAGATTAATTATACTTCCGGCCGCCATTAGCTCGAAGGTAAAATACGTAGATATTTTTACGTTAAATTCAACTAAAATTCAGAATGAAGATCGAATTAAAGTAAATTAAATTAAATGAATTCAAATTTATTGGATTAAATACGCTGGAATAAAATTAAAATTAAGTGCACTAGAAAATTAGCTTGCTGAAAATTTTGAAAACAGTTAACTGTGAAATAAATTAATTTAACAGATGAGAGGAATCTGAGACTATTCCTGCTCATGCAAGACAATGAGCTCGGACTGACGGAACGACATTCGGACGAGTCCATATTCGTGGAGATGGACGAGAATGAGACGGTCTACCTAAAATTGTCAGGATGCGAAACATATAAAATTGGTAAAGCTCGAGTTTCATTAACTTAGTTGGAGTAATTATTGGATGTCACCTGACTAATTTAAATAAAATAAATTAAATTAAAGCTGAAATTGCATGCAAACAGATCCAAATTAAAGTGTTGGTCGGCACACGCAGTGTAGTGTATGTTGTTCTACATGCATTGTGTATGCTGTGAAATCACAGGAATTATTGAAAATTAAAAATCAGGTGTTTAGCATCGTTCTTTTCATTGTGTTCATGAACTGAGTGATTGCTCGTAAACTAAATAACGCCGCTGTGATAAAATATTGTTGTCTTGATTGTGTTCATTAGGAGAATAAATATTTATTTGTGATATAAAATTGACAACTCAACTATCGAGGAGACGTTGGCTTCTGTCAACAGGGAAGTCATACGTGCAAGGACTGAAGAGGTGGCTTCGGTCGAGGAGTCATCCTCAAACCAACATGAGGAGACTCGGTCCTCACAGCTGGAGTCTTCTGATAAGCCTGACGACAAAACGGCCGGAAAGCTCGATGACAACGAAAAGGATGATAGCTTGATTAGTCAACTAAGCTCGAAATTACAAGGTAATAAATCCACCCCAGTTGTAAAATCAGAACAAAAGGTTAAACTGGATTTGGATCTGTATAAAATTCGTCAGCGATTGAGGACAACAAAGCTTGATTTTGATTCAAAAGGAGAAAATAATCCTATTGATTCAACATTTGAAAATGTTGAAGTTAAAAATAATTTAAATAATTCAAATGCTGATTTTGATTTTGAATTTTCAGATTGGATGGAACGAGTTCAAAAGCTGGAGGCTGAAAATGAAAATTTTAAAAGAAATATCAAGTCAGATTTTGACTCGCTCGTGCAGTCAACCTACAAAGGGCAAGATGATGTGGCTGGCGAGCTTATAAAGCACAAATATAACATAGATGAAAGGCTTAGCTGGATGGAGAATAAGGTTCGGAACTGCGTAAATGAGGAAGAAAGTTATCAGCTGGATGTTACGAAGTCTGCCCAAGCCACAGCATCTGATAAGGTAATGAATTCTGATGCTAATAAGAATCCAACGGATGAAGAGATGTTGGATAAAATCAGTACGACTTATATTTCCCAAGTAGTTCAACAGGAATTAAATAAGAGAAATTTAAATAACGATTCAAGCTTGATTAAAGATAAAATTCAAATAGAGGTAAATGGTAGGGAAAATATCGTTCGAAGAGAATATAAATTAACAAACAACTTAGATATGGATTCTTTTATGGATTATGTAAACTCGGAACTTACTGTTTGTGATTTGCTTTATATCATTGATCCTACTATAGATTCAGCTGGAAGATTATATGTTGAAAGGGTTAAAAAGGATACGGTAAGAGTTCGAGATATTCTTATAAATCGTATAGATAATTCTTATCATTCAAAAATAATTCATATTCGTGACCCTGTTAAACTGCTTGATAAAATAAAACATATTAAAGAAAATGAGACGACCTTGACGACGACAAACTTGAGAAACAGGCTGCACAGCCTTAGATATAATCCAAATCAGGAAAAGGCGTCTGTATTTTGGGATATAAATTCAACATTTGAAATGTGAAGTTAAAAATAATTTAAATAATTCAAATGCTGATTTTGATTTTGAATTTTCAGATTGGATGGAACGAGTTCAAAAGCTGGAGGCTGAAAATGAAAATTTAAAAGAAATATCAAGTCAGATTTTGACTCGCTCGTGCAGTCAACCTACAAAGGGCAAGATGATGTGGCTGGCGAGCTTATAAAGCACAAATATAACATAGATGAAAGGCTTAGCTGGATGGAGAATAAGGTTCGGAACTGCGTAAATGAGGAAGAAAGTTATCAGCTGGATGTTACGAAGTCTGCCCAAGCCACAGCATCTGATAAGGTAATGAATTCTGATGCTAATAAGAATCCAACGGATGAAGAGATGTTGGATAAAATCAGTACGACTTATATTTCCCAAGTAGTTCAACAGGAATTAAATAAGAGAAATTTAAATAACGATTCAAGCTTGATTAAAGATAAAATTCAAATAGAGGTAAATGGTAGGGAAAATATCGTTCGAAGAGAATATAAATTAACAAACAACTTAGATATGGATTCTTTTATGGATTATGTAAACTCGGAACTTACTGTTTGTGATTTGCTTTATATCATTGATCCTACTATAGATTCAGCTGGAAGATTATATGTTGAAAGGGTTAAAAAGGATACGGTAAGAGTTCGAGATATTCTTATAAATCGTATAGATAATTCTTATCATTCAAAAATAATTCATATTCGTGACCCTGTTAAACTGCTTGATAAAATAAAACATATTAAAGAAAATGAGACGACCTTGACGACGACAAACTTGAGAAACAGGCTGCACAGCCTTAGATATAATCCAAATCAGGAAAAGGCGTCTGTATTTTGGGATAGATTCGATGATGTAGTTCGAAAATACAATAAACTACCTGATACTCCTGAACTCTCTGAAATTGAAGTAAGAGATGCATTTTCGAAGCAACCGTAACTAATCTCCCTCGAGTGAGGGAAACTGAATTTATAAATAAAAATGCGACCGGAAAATTATTAACGATTGATCAATTAAAAGATTATATTGTTCAGCAGGAAGCAGATCGAAGTGATAAACCGGCCGGGCAGAAGGACAGTACAGCTGGAGTAAAGGCTTACGTGGTGTCAAACCCAAGCATGACATGCTACAACTGCGGTAATAAGGGTCACCACAGCAGTGAGTGCACGAGAAGCGGAAAAATGTGTTTCCGCTGCAAGAGGTACGCAGGTCATGTGAGGGCCGATTGCCCTTACACGGAGAAACAGCTAGAAGAAATCCTCCGTGAAAATGAGCGTCAGAGAAGGTATGAATTTCCAAATTCAACTCCTTTTAATAAAAGGAGTAGTTTTAAGCGCGGAGTAAAACGCCGAAACAGTGACGGTCCTGTAGGCGATACAAAAGTGAAATACTTTAAGGCTGACAGAGGCCGAGGTCGAGACCGCGGTCGAGGCAGATGGCATAATCGAGGTAGGGGAAAAGCCTCAACTGCGGAAAATAAAGTTAAAACCGGTGAGTCTGTGAGTTTATTCACAAACACTCAGCTCGACCATACAAATAATTCTGAAAATAGTCGGCTTATTAGATTTCTGGCAGACTCTGGTGCTACTGAGCACATGGCAAATTCGAAATTGTTTTTTAAGACTCTTGATAGTAATATTCGACCTGATATCAAATGCGCGAATAGTGATGAATCCGCGATTATAAAATCCGAAGGGATAGGTGATATAGTTGGATGTACTAATAATAAATTTGTAAGCTTGAATAATGTAATCTGTGCGAAATCACTTTCTGAAAATTTATTATCATTGCGGAAATTTGTGGATGAAGGGTTAACCGCATATCTTGATAATCAGCGCATAGACATTTTCGATCCGGTGTCAAAAGAAATTTTTGTTTCCGGTATTTACGAACAACCGCATTGGACAATTGAATTGGAGTCGAATAACTTGATTGATAAAAGGAATAAATATTCTAAATTTAACAAAGTAATTGCTTATGTCACCACAAGAAGGCGAGTGTATGAAGATACACAAACAAATAAAGAAACTAAGCTTGAAGATCAAAACCTAAACGAAATTGTATCAGTAGAACATGAACAAAACATGCTTGAAGATATAATGGAACCGGATGTTAATAAATTTAATGAAGTTGAAAATTTAAACGAAATAACTAATTCACAGGGCAACGAGCAATGCTCTAGCTACTCTAACTTTGAAGATACATTACGTGATAGAAAAATTAATGAATTAACTGATGTAAGTAATTTAGAAAATTTGGATGATAATACTGATCCTTGTGAGATTAATTCTAAGTTTAATTTGAATCAAGCCATGTTATGGCATGTTCGCTTGGGGCATGCCTCAGTAAAATATTTAATAGAATTTCAAAAACAGTTTCCAGAGGTTAAAGGCTTAAAAAAATGTTAAGTTCGATGATTCTTTATTAACTTGCGAAATTTGTTTGATGTCTAAACTTAATAAATTACCTTTTAATTCCATGAGACAAAGGATGACTCAACCACTTCAGATTGTTCATGCTGATACGATGGGTCCAATCAGCCCGACTTCTCATCCAAAAGGATATAGGTTCATATCCGTATTTATCGATGACTTTTCACGACTTGCTATGGCTTATCCCATGAAAAGTAAGAGTGAAACTGGATATTGCTTGCAATCATTTATTAAAAGCTCGAGGAACACGCTTGGCTATGATGCCAAATTCTGTTATCTGCGATGTGATCAAGGTACAGAATTTACAGGAGGTTATACATTGGAAGTATTGGATAAGTACGGAGCTGAATTGGATCCAGCCACTCCTGACACCCCACAGCATAATGGCGTAGCTGAACGTTTTAATCAAACGATTCAAAAGAAAGTTCGAGCTTTGATTTTTGACGCACGTCTGCCTGAGAACATGTGGGACTTAGCCTTGAATACAGCCATTTATGTTTATAATAGAACTCCTCACAGCTCGAATGAAATGATCTCCCCTTTGCAAAAATTCAATCCGAATTTAAAAGTAAATGTAGAACAGTTGAAACGATTTGATCCGCTTGGAAAGCGAGTAGTTTTTATTGGATATACCAAGTGGCTATTTTTAAAACCCGAAGACGGGAAATACTACGAAAGCAGAGATGTTCGATTCAACGAGAAAATCGTCTTTGGAGATAAATACAGTAAAAGAAGCATTAAAAATTGGGCAAATCCGCTGGAAGAAATAAACCAAGATAACTGGTTTACTAAGTTTGATGAAGAAAATACTACTCCGATATCAGAAACGGAGGAAGTAAAACGGAAAAGAGGTCGTCCAAGAAAGGAAAAAGAAATTGAGCAGCAAACTGAGTCTCAACAGCTGGAAGACAATGAACTGCGTGCATTAAGTGCAAGTATACGAGGAGATCCAAACTCTTATAAAGAGGCTATGTCATCTCAAGATAAGCTCAAATGGAAAAAGGCAGTTAAAGAAGAACTTGACTCAATGGAAAAGAATAAAGTTTGGACATTAGTAGATAGACCTCAAAATGTAGCTGGAAAAAGACCAAACATCATAGACTCGAGATGGGTGTTAAAGACTAAAGCTGGAATTGAAGATAAAATTAAATATAAAGCTCGACTTGTTATACGTGGATTTAAGGATAAAAACATGTATGAATTGAACGAAACTTATGCTCCTGTCTCTCGTTTGCCATTGATTAGATCAGTATTGGCGATTGCAAATAAATTTGATTTTGAGATAAAACAGCTTGATGTGAAAACAGCTTTTCTTAATATGACCATAGATAGTGAAATCTACATGGAAATACCTGAAGGAATTGACTGTTCAGAAGAAGTTCGACGAAGCAAAGTTTGTAAAATTCAGAGAGCATTGTATGGCCTAAAAATAAGTCCCAAACGATGGCATGAGAAATTTTCCGAAGTAGCAGTCAATCTTGGACTGCAATCTCATGCTTCAGAACCTTGTATGTTTAGCTGGAGAGAAAAGGATAAACTTTTAATCCTATTGTTGTACGTAGATGATATTCTTTTGACAAGTAATTGTAAATCTAATTTGGATGAAATTGCTTTGAAACTTAAGTTGGAATTCGAAATGTCTGATCTTGGCGAACCTAAAGTGTTTTTAGGTATAGAGCTAAACAGAGACAGACATAACAAAACGATAGAAATTACGTTGAAAGAGTATATAGATAAAATGTTAAAACTTTTTGGATACAGCGAAATGCATCCTCAAAGAACGCCGATGGTGAGTAAGCAAGTGATGAATCGTGAGAGACGTGATAGAGAAGAAGATCAGCTGGACGATGCGAATACAAAGACAAATGGACCATACAGAGAAATAGTTGGATCCCTTCTGTATTTGGCAAATACAGTACAGCCAGATGTTGCTTATACCGTAAATGTCTTGAGTAGACATCAAAACAACCCAACGGAAGAGGAATGGAAAATGGTAAAACGAGTATGTCGTTATTTAAAATATACTAGAAAATTAGGTATTAAGCTTGAAGGAAAATCAGATAATTTAGAAGGATATGCTGACGCTAGTTTTGCAGATTGCCAAGGCTCATTAACAACTAGTGGGTTTGTAATTAAGTTATTTGGTGATACAGTTGGAAGACTCATAAGCAATCTTATGTAGCTTTATCTACTTGCGAGGCAGAGTACGTTGCAATGAGCGAAGCTTGCCAAGGGTTGATGGCATTATATAATTCTTTAAGCTTGATTTTGATTGAAAATTCGTTTTTGCCGATAACACTCTGGTGTGAATACCAATCAGCTGGAGCTAGTGCACAAGTCAGTTGTACAAATAAGTTAAGACATATGACCGAAGTTAAAATAGATTATGTAAGAGAGTGTGTTGCCAGAAATCTAGTAAAAATAAGCTGGATTTCGACTAAGAAACAAATTGCTGATATATTCACGAAAGCGTTGCGTTTTGAGTCACATGCACGCTTAACTGAATTGCTCCTGAATATTAATTTCGTAAAATAACCCTTTGTTTGTTTTCAGATACCTCAGAGAAAACTAAGGACTGATGTAATTGTTGACTACCAGCTGGACTGAATCTGCTTGGGAGGGAGTATTGGATGTTAAGGAGCGAGCACAAGGCTCCCCTCCCCGACCGTGGAGCTCTCGAGCTCTCGGCTTCTCGGGCCTGCGAAGCGAGCGTGCGCGGCACTGTTGCGCGGGAGCAGCTCTCTCGCTTCGCCTCACTCGTTCTTGAACGATCGTGGACGCCGGTCGTGCTTCTAGTATTTTGCTCGACTATAAGTTTTTTTTTATACAGCTCAAGTTTTTGTATATTTAGTTTAAGTGTAATTTGAATAAATCTAAGTATAAGAGAAGGTAGTGTTTTTAATATTAATATTCCCTCTCTCCTCTCTCCTACAGATTATTAAAACCTCAACAGTTACATACATTTATAATTTGAAAGATAAGAGGTTATTTATTATAATTGTGACTCCAGTATAGTGGATATAAATTAATGATTGTTTGAACGTGGTGAAATTCACTATAACTCCAGTGATTGGAAATTAAATAGTACAATATTATACGTTACATACATTTATAATTTGAAAGATAAGAGGTTATTTATTATAATTGTGACTCCAGTATAGTGGATATTAATTAATGATTGTTTAAACATGGTGAAATTCACTATAACTCCAGTGATTGGAAATTAAATAGTACAATATTATATTACTCGAGTAACTGAGAAGTCCATTCAAATACTAGTGAAAACACAATAGACAAATACAAATCCTTGATAAAATCTTCTGAACAAGCAGAAGAAGAGAAAAAGAATACGGAAGTTGAATTAGAATTTACATGGCCCTATTACAAAATCTCACGTGAGATCTCATGCCAAAATCTCCTCCGACTTTTCACCCGGACCGCTGCTTAAACTTCTCAAATAATAGGAAATCAATTTATGTATATAATGAGTCACTTATTAAGTGATAACACCCCCCAGATGAGTTCAAAAATCAAGGTTTCAAAGCGTTTTAAGCATATTTTTGATTTTTAGAAATATTTTCGATCGTTGAAAATTTCTCACGTGAGTTCTCACGTGAGATCTCATGTGAGAAATTTCTAAAAATCGAAAATATGTCTGAAACGCTTTCAAACCTCGATTTTTGGACTTATCTAGGGGGTGTTATCACTTAGTAAGTGACTCACCATATTCATAAATTTATTTCCTATTATTTGAGAAGTTTAAGCAGCGGTCCGAGTGAAAAGTCGGATGAGTTTGGCATGAGATCTCACGTGAGTTCTCACGTGAGATTTTGTGTTAGGGGGGGTATGGGAGTTAAAGAAAAGACTGAAAAATTAGTAAAAGAAAAAATGAAACAGAATGAAAATTTAATTCCGTTTTAACAGTACTTGGAAATATTATAATTGTGACTCCAGTATAGTGGATATAAATTAATGATTGTTTGAACGTGGTGAAATTTACTATAACTCCAGTGATTGGAAATTAAATAGTACAACATTATATTACTCGAGTAACTGAGAAATTCAGATTCTAGTGAAAACCCAATAGACAAATACAAATCCTTGATAAAATCTTTTGAACAAGCAGAAGAAGTGAAAAACAATAAGGAAGTTGAATTAGAATTTACATGGGGTATAGGAGTTAAAGAAAAGACTGAAAAATTAGTAAAAGAAAAAAATGAAAATTTAACTCCGTTTTAACAGTATTTGGAAATAATATTAAGTCATTTCTTTCACAAGTTTGAAAGTCTTTTAATTTTGTAACATTTACATGAATCAGTGACTTTAATTAAAATTCAAATATTATTGTATACGTATTCTAACATTTAAATGTAACCAATTATGTCATTTCTTTGACAAGTTTGAATGTCATTTAATAAAATTTTCTAACATTTACACATATCAGTGATTTTTATTCAAATGTCGAATGACCTGAATGATTGATGAAAAGCATATTGTTATTTAACCGGACCCTGTGTCATTCTCCATCCTGATTAATGTTACTGAATACCCTTTTTTTTAACTTTCTATATAAAGCCAATACATATTTGTTCGATAATTTGGCAAATGCATAATATATTAAATATAAATAATAATTATATGAACTAAAATAAATCGACGCCTGAGTGGAACAAAGATCTATCTCGGCAGTTGCTTCGATAAGACCCTATCTCGGCGGCGGCTTGAAGAAAGCCCTATCTCGGCCGCCGCTTCGATAAGACCCTATCTCGGCGGCGGCTGAGATAGGGCTTTCTTCAAGCCGTCGCCGAGATAGGGTCTTATCGAAGCGGCAGCCGAGATAGGGCTTTGTTCCACTCAGGCGTCGAAATACAAGATTATTCTCTTTCCAATGTTAAGTGAAAGGGATGTTTAATTAATAATTATACCTTCACTTACTTAATAATTTAACAAATGTTGATAAGGTATTAATAACAAGTAAATAAATTATGTAGTGTATACCCTACTGAAAATGTATGCGCAATTAATGGCGCAACTTTTTGACGCCTTGCCAATAATATTAATTGGCAAATGCATATTAAATATAAATAATAATTATATGAACTAAAATAAATCGACGCCTGAGTGGAACAAAGATCTATCTCGGCAGTTGCTTCGATAAGACCCTATATCGGCGGCGGCTTGAAGAAAGCCCTATCTCGGCCGCCGCTTCGATAAGACCCTATCTCGGCGGCGGCTGAGATAGGGCTTTCTTCAAGCCGTCGCCGAGATAGGGTCTTATCGAAGCGGCAGCCGAGATAGGGCTTTGTTCCACTCAGGCGTCGAAATACAAGATTATTCTCTTTCCAATGTTAAGTGAAAGGGATGTTTAATTAATAATTATACCTTCACTTACTTAAATAATTTTAACAAATGTTGATAAGGTATTAATTAACAAGTAAATAAATTATGTAGGGTATACCCTACTGAAAATGTATGCGCAATTAATGGCGCAACTTTTGACGCAACTTTTGACGCAACTTTTTGCGTAACTTTTTGCGCAACTTTTTACGTGTCTTTATCGAGCCAAAAGTTGCGCCATAAATTGCGCTACTATATTGAAAATTTGAAAAAATATATATATATAATTTTATAATAGAAAATGCCTTAAGATCTTTTTTATGTGATTTTCAATTGCAATTTTCAACATGAATCCAACTTTAAAAAATTTCTAATATTTTGATGAATGCAATCAAATAAAAAAAATGCATATTAATAAAGTTATATTTATTTATTTATTTAACTAAAAGCTCCAAATTTTGAAAGACAAGATTTTTTGTTTTTAACTCTTACCTCGAGGTTTTTCCCAATTCAAGATGGCAGCATCCAAGATGGTAATATATATAGGAGAAAATTTTTTGATATTTCGATATTATTCCATAAACAATGTTTTATGATGAATGTTTATCAACATTGGACATAGGGCGTAGTTTTTACCATTTCAATATGGCGGACCCTATATAGCGGCAAGAAATTTGGCAAATTCTTCGATTTTTATGAAATTCGATTTACAGGGATTTCTTGGATCGCTGATTACGAATTCGTTATAATAATTCGTTAGTTATTATTATTTGTTAATAGACTTTGTTGTAGATGTTAATGATAAAGAAATAATTATTTGTCAGGTTATAAAGCAACTTTGAATCATTACTTAAGTATAATTCGAGACGTTGCAGCAGCAATTGTATTAAACAGAACAGATATGGAGAATATGCGTATTAATTGACATCGATGAACAAAAATTCATTATACCAGTACCTAATAAATAGCACTATTAAATTATCTACATTGAATTTACTATTTATTAAAATTGTAAACTGATTTATTTTTATTTTTTAGATCTATGATTATAATTTAATGGCTGGCTTCCATCGAAAACATTTGTATTTAATTATAATATTTTATGTACGGCCTTAATAAAACGTATTTTATGTAAAAATATGCGTATTTCCTTAAATATCATCATAACATTTTATTTAAATGTAAAAAGTAATAATATATATATATATATATACATATATATTCTTTTTTCTTACTTTACATTATTTGCTTCTGAACAAAAGAACACAAAAATTTTAAAAGTATATATAACATAATATCCAGTTGTGTTTATGTCTTATAGTTTTCTTCAAATTAAGTTTATAGGTCGCTGTTTTTACGTCGTTTAGCCAAGGAGTCACGTTTCCCAGCTGACATCGCATGAAAAGACGTAATTCAGTAAATTTTTTTTGTAATTTCTTTGTTTTGTTTACTTTTAATATTTTCGTTGAGAAATATTTACGACTATATTTATTTCATGAGGAAAAGCAAAAAACCTTTAAAACTAAATTTAACATAAATAGAACTTTTGGTCACCATATTGGTTTCTATGCTATCTTGAATATGTAAATAAAAACTAACAACGAATTTGTAACCAGCCACCCAAAAAACCCCTGTAAATCAAATTTCATAAAAATCAAAGAATTTGCCAAATTTCTTGCCGCTATATTGGGTCCGCCATCTTGAAATAGTAAAAACTACGCCGTATGTCCAATGTTGATAAGCATTCATCATAAAACATTGTTTATGGAATAATGTCGAAATATCAAAAATTTTTCTCCTATATATATTACCATCTTAGATGCTGCCATCTTGAATTTGGAAAAACCACGAGGTAAGAGTTTAAAACAAAAAATCTTGTCTTTCAAAATTTGGAGCTTTTAGTTAAATAAATAAATATAACTTTATTAATATGCATTTTTTTATTTGATTGCATTCATCAAAATATTAAAAATTTTTTAAAGTTGGATTCATGTTGAAAATTGCAATTGAAAATCACATAAAAAAGATCTTAAAGCATTTTCTATCATAAAATTATATATATATATATATATATATATATATATATATATATATATATATATATATATAAACACCAGTATCGGTACTTATGGTGACACTTCGTGTTATCTTGGTGTTTTGAGGTTATAAAACATATGTAACGACTCAGATATAAGGGGGAGAATATTAATTGACAGAATAATGCATAAAATCCAATAACCCAAATACCTAAATACCCCTCACCGGTAAAAAAGCACATTTTGACCTTATAATATTAATGAAGGATTGAAGTTATAACCTCATTCGAAGTGCCGGAGGCCTCCGGCACTTCGAGAGACGTTATGACTTCAATCCTTCATTAATATTATAACGTCAAAGCGGGGCTCACAAAGATAATTTTCCGATTTTTTGTGTGTCGGCATAAGTACGGATACATGGTTGAATTTTCGGTGGAATTATGCTGACGTCGGCATAATTACCCCAAAGTAAGCACAATTCCCATTTCCCGTAAGAATTTGTCGGCATAAGTACCGATTGATCAATTTATACATATATATATATATGTATATATATTTTCAAATTTTCAATATAGTAGCGCAATTTATGGCGCAACTTTTGGCTCGATAAAGACACGTAAAAAGTAGCGGAAAAAGTTGCGTCAAAAGTTGCGCTATTAATTGCGCAAACATTTTCAGTAGGGATATACTTTTCTGAAAAAATGTTGTGTTTTTCAACAGAAATACTTGGTGATTTTTAGTTTATACTTTTCAATAGAACAATAGTTCCACTTTCTTCTTTCTTATTAAAGGACTATTTTACTTTTTACCCTATTGTAAAATGTGATTTTTATATTTTGCACTGTTTAAAGAGTAATTTTAGTTGTTTAGTCGTTTAAAAGATGTAGTTTTGGGATTTTTAAAGTTACTTTAAAGAGTAGTAAAGTCAACAAATTACTCATTTATGGTTCAGTTTTTACTCTTAGCGGTTAAGAGTGTGTGATGAAACTTTTTTAATTTGACTGAATTTTCCTGAACGAAATGTCAGACCCAAATTACACAAATCTATTGATAAAATCATGTGGATTGTTTACAAACACTTGGTTAAATGAAAGAATAATTACTTTACAAAACTACTAATAAAATCTTGTATTAAAAAAAATAGCGTAAGGCAATATACTGAGTTCAATATGTTGGGAACTTTATTAGATTAAAATAATTATGTAAGTTGTTTAATTGATGATACAGACCCAGACGGAAATGATTTTCTATAATAAAAATTAGAAAAAGTTTATAACTGTTCGTAACTGCTCATAAAGGTCGAATTTTGGACTGTTAAAAAAGTTTATAACTGTTTTAAACTATTACAATTGGTTATAAATACTTGAAAATAATATTTTATTAATATAAGTTTTTTCGATTATCTTAAACGAATGAATTTTGAATCTGTGAAAAAGTTTATAATTGTTTTAAACTATTATAAATAGTTATAAATACTTAAAAATACTTAAATATGGTTATGTACTGATTTAAGTTGTTTCGATTATCTTAAACGAATGAATCTTGGACAAGTAAAAAGTTTATAACTGTTTAAAATTACTATAAAAGGTTAATAATACTTGAAAATAGATATTTACTAATATAAGTTTTTTCGATTATTTTAAAGCTATATATACTTAAAAGTTTACAGTAAGTAAAAATTGTTATTATTACAGCTTGTCAATCCCTTACTAAATAATATTGTAATTTATATGCAAAATAGTTTTATTTAACAGTAAGTACTCTATCCCTAAAACGCCACTTGGAGCAATTACCCAATCACCACTGTTACCTTTTCTATCTGCAATAAGACCAATTATCTATTTTGCTACTAATGATATTCTTTATGAAAACAGATAAAAACGGATTGTTTATATTAGATAGGGCCATGATTAAATAATAAACTCTTTTTTTAATGTTATTTTAATACAAATTTACATTTTATTGTAAACGCTTGTACTCTTAATAAACGCGTATCTAAATACTTATAAAACAAAACAAATTATTTATTATCGATTACAATATTCAATAATACTCGTATTTGGTTGAGATTTAGTTTATTTATTTATTTCTATACCGATTTTACATTGTATAGAAATGAATCGATAAACTAAAAATAAATTAAATGTAAAATAAAATGTTACTTTACTAAATATAATAATGAATATAATAATATTATGTATTGTTATGTGCATATACATAATCTTTGAAAGAACTACACAGAGGTAGAACGTAAAATTCTATTTCTTATACTCTTTTAATATAATACGACGTTTTCATTGATTTTTAATCTCAATGCAACAATCATACATTTTGTCGTAAACATGTCTCACATAGTTTTTAAACAAAACTATATTATTTATCATCAATCATCATTTACATTATAGAATCCAATAATTATATTGATTTGAAAAACGCTTTAACTCTGGATAAATGTATCTAAATAATTTTAAATGGGGCGTAATACACTAAAAATTGGTAAAATGAATTTTAGGTACAAAAATTGTTATAAGTAAATATTTTTTATTTATTAAGTTATATTTACTTACAACATTGAATGATTTTGTCCTAAAAAACAAAATTTGTACTAACATCCTCGATAAAATGTATTTTGTACCCGAAATTCATTCTATTAATTTTAAATGTATTACCCCCTTACACAGAAGAAAAATATTTATAGTCTCAGTTGGTTTAACTTTTTAAACTATTTGAATATATACGACATATCACATTTTCTCTACAAGTTTTATAAAAACAAACTAAAATAAATTACTTTATTAAAAAAAATAATACTATATTGTTGTCATTTGTGTAAACTTTTAAAAAGCTACGCAGAGGTAGAATCAAAAAATGTTTGTTTCCTTAAACTCTTTAAATACGAGAACACAGTTTGATTTTTAATCTCATAGGTTTAAAACAAATGCAGAAAAATATTAGCTATTACTTTATAACTAGAAAACAAAATGATTTTATAGGTTTTGTATCGGCAATTGAGCATCAATCTCACTTTCTTTTTCTTTTTGTTTCTTTAAGTAGTCAAGTCTCTTGCCCCATTAATAACTTTCCTATGATAAGCATTAATATTATCTAAAAAATCATCAATTTGGCCTAACGTTGGGTCTTTTATTCGCATAAATGCATATACTTTTTTTTATTATTATTCACTTTTTAGGAGACACTAACTTTTGATTTTGTGTATTTTTTTGTTTACGAACGCATCTTCTAGATAATTCTTCTAGCCCGTACGAACAGTTGAAAGGTCTTTTAGATTTGAAAGCATCGTTGAATGCTACAGGATTACAGTATACCTGCGATCCAATATGTACATTTCCTTCTTTATTATATTCTAACTCTTTCTCAGCTACTTCTTTTGAAAAACCAAACATTTTGTCGTGCACTTTAAATGGATCTACACTACTGCAACATGTTAAAATTAAAATTAATTAATCATTTTCATGGAAGACTACGAGAAATATAAATCACTAAGAAACAGAATTTCCATCTTACTCGACAGCAATAAATATAATTACCTCTCAAATAAATTAAAAAACGCTGCAAACCCAAAAGCTAAATGGAGGGAATTGAAAAACCTGGGACTATGCTCCAAGAGTAACCTATCTCCACTGGATACTTTTACCACCCAGCAATTAAATGCCTATTATGTCTCAATTTCCCACCAGGTTCCACCGCTTTCAACTCTGTTCTTAAACTCACTTAACGTACTCAGTCCCATAAGAGTTCAGCGTGCTCTATTCAAAGCGAAATCAAGGGAGCCGCAACTAACTTCACAGCTGACACTTTTGTTTAACGAAATATTATCGCTTGGTTTCTTCCCTGATTGTTGGAAGCAATCTTTGTCTCTTTCCACTGGCGAAGTCGAAAAGGATCGAGTCATGCTCGGATACCAGACCTACTGCTAAACTCTGCGAGGTCTCAAAATTGCTTGAATGGTTGGTATATTCTCAATTGGCATAGTATTTGAAGACAAACCATAAATTGATAGACAGACAGGTAGGATTTCGCAGAGGTCATAGTACGCATACTGCACTTTTAGGTGTTCTTGACGATATCAGAAGGGCCATTCTCCAATTATAGACTTCTCCAAGGCGTTCGTTTAGGTGTCACACGGCCCACTGATGCTTAAGCTGCGTGATATAGGTTGCTCAAATACGGTATTAAGGTGGTTTTTCCACTACTTAGTAGGTTGCACGCAAGCAGTGGTGGACGAATTGGACGTCTGTTCGGACTGGCTTGGAGCGAATTCGGGCGTACCGCAGGGCAGTGTCTTGAGTCCCTTGCTTTTCTCGGTCTTCATAAGTGACCTTGCAGAGGTACTTGAATTTAGTAAATACATGATGTATGCCGATTGTGCTCAGGTCTATTATTCTTTTCCTACAGCGGATTTCGAGTTGGGTGTCCAGCGAATCACACACGATGTTAACGCGGTTACATCCAGGGCTACTCTGAATGGTCTGAACCTGACTGTAAATAAAACTAAGGTAATGATCCTGGGCAGTAAGGCATATGTCTCGTGGACCTAGCCATATATACGTCTACAGGTCGATAACACAGGTCAACATGGTTTTGTTCTAAGAAAGTGAAGGATCATTTACATACAAGAAAGTAAAGGTTATGTAGCCTCATCATATTCTTCTTTCTCAAAAAACAACCAACGGTACCTTAACGTGAAAGTCTTGTTCTGTCAAATGCCGTTAAGTTTGGTCAAATAGCTTATTTCTGCATTGAGATATTTCATTTTGAATTATTTGAGTTTCGTCAATTTCGTTATTTTCAAAATTCACATGATTCTGTAGTCCTTGACGTCCAAATTCAACACTTATGTTCAATTTTTTATTTTGACATTTTTATCACGTTTTTTGGCGATAATAGGTTCTTTAAAACTAAAATTTAATGTGCATCAAATGTTACGACCCAAAACTAAGTTATAAGTATCTTGAAGGGGACGAAAAGTGGGCGTAAAATGCTGAAATTGATCGAAAAGTATTTCACTTTATGACTTTCCACATACTTTTTGGCGTAGTTTAATATAAATAGATTTTTAAGAGTAGCGAGACGATGTAATCTAAGTTTCAGCACCAAAACTGACGTACATTGAACGGGGTGAAAAGGGGGTGAAAATCACTAAAAACGGTATAGAATTATTCTTACTCCAAATCACCAATCCCTAAACCCAAGTATGCCAAATCCACGTATTCCAAACTCCAAATCCACAATCAGAGATCCAACAATCCTAATCACTTAATTGATATGAGTCCCATTGCCTCTTACAAAATGTAATATCCTTACTTTTAGCGCTACCCAGAAACAACTACGTAGACGTAGTAAGGATTGTTTCCTTTAAGGAAGGTTATTACATTTCTGTTATATCGGGATAACTCCTCTAATTACGGGATTGTTTAGATATTTTGTAAATTTCTGAGTTATTCCGGGATAACTCAACTAATTACGGGATATCCTAAATCATTCAGGATATTCAAAGGTATAGATAAATATACGAGATAAATCCACTAATTACGGGATTTCCCGGATATATCGGGAATTTTTAAGGTATTCACGGATAACTCCTCTAATAACGGGATCGTTTGGATATATTGGTATTTATAAATATTTAGGTATTTTCATAGGCATCTCAGGATAACTTCCCTAATTACGGTATTTCTTGTATGTTTTGAGAATTACTGAGATATTTCGGAATAACCCCACTTATGTCAGGAATATCTGGATAATACGGGATTTTCCGGATAATACGGGATTTTCTTGATAATACGGGATTTTCTAAGGTATTGCGGGATAACCCAATAATTAAGGGGTTTCTGTGACATATTGGGAATTTCTGTAATACTCCGGTATAACTCTACTAATTACTAGATTTCCTGGATATTGCGGGATTTCTAAGATATTCCGGGTTAATTTTACTAATTATGGTATTACTGTATATTTCGGCAATTTCTGAGATATTCGGGATAACTCCACTAATTACGGGATTTCCTGGATATTTCCGGAATTTTGAAGGTATTCCGAGAAAACCCCATTCAATGCGAGTTTTCCTGGATATTTTGGGAGTTATCAGTTAAATCAGGATAACTTTACTAATTGCGGGATTTCACGGATAATTCGTAGTAGTTGACTGGCAGAGCAGCCATCTAGTTATGTGGAATCATGCATGTGTGCGGAAAAATGGCCGCTCCCCTCCCCAATTTTACCTGGGTGGAGATCGCGGGTATGCGAATATTCAGCTGCTACCTCTCACCCAGTGATAACATCGACGAATTTCTGGAATCCCTTAATGCCATCGTTACTAGTGCAAGGTGCTCTCGATCGTCAATAGTCATCGTAGGGGATTATAATGCTTGGGCGACAGAGTGAGGCAGTACGAAAACAAACACTCGTGTACCAGCTCCAATCGACGATTAACAGGGCAGCAGGTTCGAACAAACGCTTCCAATACAAGAGATGGGTACCGTCTACCTTCGACCGAGAAATGTTTCGCTGCTCCATAGCAGAAGTCGCTGTCAAAGGAACACCGGAAGAACGAGCCGAAGAACTCACGCGTGATATAACAGCGGCTTGCGATATCTCTATGGCCGGGAAATCCATCCCCCGTGGCCATTCACCTATTTACTGGTAGAATGAGAATATCGCAAAAATACGCCGTGAGTGTCTGCTCGGCGACTGCATCAGAGAGCTCGGAACCAGCCGCGATATCAAGAACTAACCGCGGCCTACGAGGAAAAACGGAAAGAGCTTAAGGCTGCCATTAAAGCGGCTAAACGCAAGTGGGACCGCGATCCCTGGGGTATGCCCTACAAAATGGTGACGAATATGATCAAACCCAGGGGCGTCTCAATGCCATCGTGTCTATATTTTCTTGAGAGAGCGATGCGCCACCTATCACCACAACATCAGGAACGGGCAGCCGAGATAGGCCTAAGAGGGACCGACAGTGCATTTGGATGGAATACCTGGTTTGGCTAATAAGACCGCTGCGCTGAATGTGACACAAATTTTTGCTGAAATATATAGTGCATGTTTTCAGTTAGGATGCTTAACAGCACGGTGAAAGGTACAGAGGTTGGTGCTTCTCCCAAAGGGGAACCAACTACTGGAGAACCTTTCCTCGTACCGTCCACTCTGTTTGTTGGATGTAGCTGGGAAGCTTTTCGAGCGGGTCATTTGTGCTAGGTTACAAGCAGCCATTGCATAGGCAGGCAATCTGTCCAACAATCAGTTTGGTTTTCGGAAAGGGCGCTAAACTATTGACGCTATAAGTCGAGTTGTTGAGCTGGCCACCAATGCCATCAGTGGTACTAGGAATTCTAGGCGCACGTGTGTCATCACACTATCATCACACTGGATATCCGCAATGCCTTCAACTTGGCTCGATTGGACAACATTATGTTGTTCTTCGAACAATTAATGGTGCCACTCTACCTACGCAAACGTCATCTCGAGCTACCTCACAGAACGGATCCTCTTCTATGACACCGAGGATGGCGCGCACTCCTATAACGTCACCGGAGACGTGCTGCAGGGTTTGGTCTTGGGACCTATTCTTTGGAACATCATTTACGACGGACTGTTTAGACACCAGCTTCCAGTGGGAGTGTCGATGGTTGATTTGCGGACGATGTGGCTTTGGTCGTCGTCGCCAGGAGCATCGATGAGATATAATATTTCGGAGATGTCTCTATCGCGGTAGTGGCTGCATGGTTGAGTACGCATGGGCTGCGTCTGGCGGCCAAAAAGACCGAGGCGGTGCTTATCTCGAGAACGAAGCAAAGGAGATACGCCACCTTTACTGTAAATGGTAAGCGTATAAGATCGGCGGACGCAGTGAAATACCTAGGAGTCATCTTGGATGCGCGGCTAACATTCAAGGAACACCTACAGTGTACAGAGTCGAAAGCCGCAGGAGTGGCTAGAGCTTTATCGGGTATAATGCCAAATATCGGAGGGCCAAAGCAGCCACGTCGAGCCCTCTTAGCAACAGTGGTATGCTTGGTAAGTTTATATGGAGCCTCGATTTGGGCGGATGCCCTAGGAAGTAATCTAAGCTACGGTGTATTCTTATAATAGCCGCACCAAGGGTGGCTCATGCATATAGAACCGCGGCAGATAAAGCCCTCTCGATGATCCTGGGAATTCCTCCCATCGACCTTTTGGCGATAGAGAGGGCTGATCCATACAGAAAAGGTCGGTGTACCTTAGAAAACAGCAGCGAAGCAGCACGTGGTTCTAGCAGCCGGTGGTCAATTAAACAGGACCATTGAACTCGGTTCATCTCAGATGTCGCCAAGTGGGCGAGTAGGAAACAAGGATTCGTCACCTTCCACCTGACCAAGGTGCTATACGGGGGTGCGGAGTGCCCGACCTGCCTTGGTGTCGACGAAGACGTGGAGCACATCCTGTCCTGGTGTCCTCGATTCACGAAAAAAAGTGACTTCCAAAACTTTTGGAAGGGGCCTTTGACACGAGAGGGCAACGGGATGTGCCTTCTTGGTTCGCAAAAATGGTTTAGAAAAATATGAAAAATATCCATTTTTTATGGTGGAATAACTCTTAGTCAAATATTGTTTCACACCTACAATTTGTTTTCTATTTTCTGGAAGATATTTCCAGCTTGTACTTAAAATTTGGTGCGATTATAAAGTGAAATAGCCCTTAAATATATATATATATATATATATATGGGTAATTCCAATACTTTTTTGTAAATCGGTCCGAGGGAGGGGGGGGGTCAACCAATCGGGCTAAAAATTTAGTATGTTACTATACTATAAAAAAAAGTAAGTGAGCCAAAATTGTAGCCTTCTACATCAATTAAGGACGTAGGTATACGATTTTAAACATTCAAAAATAGGCTATTTTTCATCTTTTTTTAACATTTTTCAAAGTAGCACCAAAACTCGAAAAATTAGTATTTTTTTATCCAGTCCAAGGCAAAGTCTTCGTATCACTATAGACTTTTAATCTAGCTATATAGAATACAATTATTTTGTGAACAAAAATTTTGACACAGCTAAATATAAACACTTGTTTTTTTCAAATTTTGCACATTTTCTAAATGCTACCAAATTAACAGTTTTTGATATTTTAAAAAAAACCCAACGCGGTTAGATTTGTATTAATATAAGCTTTCTTTCTGTTCTAGGTTTACTAGAAAAAGTTAATTTGGCTTAAAGTTATGCTTATTTAAATTTGACCTAAAATGCAAAAAAACATGTTTTTTGGTATTTTCTAATGCTTACACCGTCGGTCTACCTAAATTTTTTTTACCAAAATTTGGGTGAAACTCGGTTTTTGTGGGTAGAAAATGATCCCGTAGTTATTGCAATGGATATTTGACCTTGGTACAGGTTTATTAACGTTTGAAAATATTTTTTTTACATTCTTGCGCAAGACTTATCGGATTAATGCAAGGTCTAAAATGTCTTGTATTTTGAGTGTTATCACAGGTAACATCCATACTATAGGTAACTTTTAAAACTAATACGAATATAGTTTAAAGAAATTTTTATTTTTATTTTTTTATAACAATTTTTGGCCTGTTTTCGCTATTTTACTCGTTTTTGTACATTTATCATTACAATGCGTCGAAAAACTTGTCATTTGTACAATAGGAAAAAGGTTTGTGATTGCGTGACAAACATTTTGTGTATTTATGTTTTTCAAATTGGCACAACAGATTTTGGAATTTTTGTACAAAAACTGATTTTATGGTATTGTAAAAAGTGTCAAAGCTTAAACATATTACTGCAGGTCTAAAATAAACCTCGTATTTTATAATATCATGTCAATATTACCGGTGACTTTCAAAATTAACACGATATTATAGTGAAAAGAAATTTTTATTCTTTCTAATAATCAATTAATCATAATTTTTATCAAGCATTATTTACTGATGTTTTCATAATTATTTATAACTTTTAAATTAAATAATATTTTGTAACGGTGCACATCGGGTTTTCTCAAATAATACACGGAGGTAGCGTGTGTAGGGATCAATCCGAGGTCGCGCGTGACGAACTTACCTTCGCACGCGATCAGACCTCCAGTGCACTTTGTCGGTGGCTTGCCGATACCTCAACAGCTACCGTGTAAGTTGATATGGGCTTCAGACTGAGCCCACTTCCGGAAGTACGAATTTAGGATTGGCAGATGAGTACCGCGGGCTCGTCTGCTTACCGGACTAGGGATCGGGATTCCTGGGTTAATACGGGATGTCGAAATGACACGAGTCGAAAAGTAAAATAGAATTCAAATTTATTTACTAATCCATGACACAATACAATAATTAAATCGCGAACGCGCAAAATGATATTGTCGTTCGGGCGGCCGGGGCGCAATCGCGGGGGTCATAACCCGGACGCGGAATCGCGGCGCGAAGAGAGTGCGCGAGAGTTACGCGGGCTCGTTATACCCGTCACGATAAAACTACCTCTAACCTGGCTTGTCTTCGACGCAGGTCCCCTCGTCTCCTCTATGTAATATCGCACAATCGTCGGCGGCGTCCCTCGGGTACCTTCAAGGACCTTCCGGCTCGGCGGCTCACGCGAGAATGTTTCTCACCGATTCTCTCTCGTTCTCCCTCCCTTCCGTATTCCGCGCGGTCTTCTCTGACGGCCGTACGGGCCTCGCGACGGAGAACCATGACGAGTGGCTCGCGCTATCGTCACTCGTCACAATTTAAAGTATATTGTTTGTACTAATCTTTTAGCACGTGCCTTCTGTATTATTATTATTATTATATGTATCCATAATGGTGTGCTTAATATAAAAATGTCAAATAAACAATAATAAATAAGCTTTAGGTTAAAATTAATAATTGAGGCTTAAATTAATCCAGGCTGATACCGCATTCCGTTTCCGATTTTTATTCTCTTCAGCCCCATTTTCTTATCGACAAGTACTTATCTATTTTAAACGATCTATTTGAAATGTTATAAATAATGCGTGTCATTCTATGTATTAGATTAAAAGTAGGTACCATAAAAGATTCATACAAACAATATACTTAAAATATTATTTAATTTAAAAGTTATAAATAATTATGAAAACATCAGTAAATAATGCTTGATACAAAATTATGATTAATTGATTGTTAGAAAGAATAAAAATTTCTTTTAACTATATTACCGTGCTAATTTTGATAGTCACCTGTAATATTGACATGATATTATAAAATACGAGGTTTATTTTAGACCTGCAGTAATATGTTTAAGCTTTGACACTTTTTACAATTCTATGTATATGCCATATGTCATATTTTTATGTGACGTACACATTTCTTACATCACGGACCTGAAATTTAGAAGTGTTGGAGAACCTAAAGAGACGCACCTTGCTCTCTTTAGGGCACCTTAATATGTCAGTTTTTTTTTATTATTAATGTTGGTTGTGTTGCGTGTGATACGAAACAAAATACTAAGATGCGCGCCTTGCCATCTTAGTAGCAGTTCGTAATATATTTGCGTGTAGGTAAGTGTAGGGTTTCGACTTTTATCCTAACAAAGAAAGAAAAGAAATAAAGTTTTAGAAGATAGAATTTATTCTAATGTATAGTGTATTATACCAAGGAGGTGGACCACGCTCAATGCTGGTATCACCACGAGGCTTAATATAAGAATGTTTTTCAACATTTACAAAAATGAAACTCTATATTATCAAGGAAGTGGACCACGCGCAATGCTGGTATCACTACGAGAGTAGTATTGAGTTTAATAAGAGGGTTTAACAATTGCAAATAAATCAATTTATTTATTCCACATAAATTTTTTGTTGTGAACAAGTGTATATTTAGTTGTTTCTACTAAATATTTATTAAGCGTCATATAATAATTACAAATAAACTAATTTATTCGTTTCTAATAAATCATTTGTTTTGAATAACTATATGTTTAGTTATTTCAAATAAGTTATACTTGAATCAACTAAATACATATTCACATAAATCAAAAATGTCATTTCAACTAAATATTTATTTCATTCAATTAAATTTTATTTGTATTAAATAAATATTTAGTTGTTTATAGTTCAACAAAATGATTTGGTTAATTCAAATAAATTTTTTTTTCAGTATATAGTATGGATGTTACCTGTGATAACACTCAAAATACAAGACATTTTAGATCTTGCAGTAATCCAATAAAACTTGCGCAAGAATGCAAAAAAAAATATTTTCAAACGTTAATAAACATGTACCAAGGTCAAATATCCATTGCAGTAACTACGGGATCATTTTCTACCTACAAAAACCGAGTATCACCTAAATTTTGGTAAAAAAATTTTAGGTAGACCGACGTTGTGAGCATTAGAAAATACCAAAATAATTTGGTAGCATTTAGAAAATGTGCAAAATTTGAAAAAACAAGTGTTTATATTTAGCTGTGTCAAAATTTTTGTTCACAAAATAATTGTATTCTATATAGCTAGATTAAAAGTCTATAGTAATACGAAGACTTTGCTCTAGACTAGATAAAAAAAATGCTAATTTTTCGAATTTTGGTGCTACTTTGAAAAATGTTAAAAAAGATGAAAAATAGCTTATTTTTTGAATGTTTAAAATCGCATACCTACGTCCTTAATTGATTTAGAAGGCTACAATTTTGGCTAACTTACTTTTTTTATAGTATAGTAACATACTAAATTTTTAGCCCGATTGGTTGACCCCCCCCCCTCGGACCGATTTAAAAAAAGTATTGGAATGACCCATATATATATTGGGACGGAAATCGTCTCACAATCTATTTACGACGAATAGATTATTTAAATTCGCTAATTGTAAGTCGTCAAAGCCTTCGGTATGTCAAGGCCAACTGACGACACTTGTTTGTTTCATTTACGAGTGTACAATTACGCGCGCGACAATATGTAGGGATGAGAGCGCGAGAGAGTGTGTGTGTTCCCCACTCTCATCCCTTTTTCGGAAAATTAGGCGATCGCCTAATTAGTGTATATCTGTCCGCCGATCTAGGCGGATCAGCATATTTTTACCCGGAAGACCCTGTGCACATTTTCGCCGAAGAATTCGGGCGATCCTCCTTGCCTCGACACGATTAAATTAAATTACGAGAATGTCTGCGGAATGACGGCAATGAACGATTTAGGAAAAGCTGCGTGACTTAGTTTTCGAAATGTTGCTCGAAACTTTTTGGGAAATGAGATAAGTGCTGACTATGAAGCAATCGTAGCAAATATGGTAAGTAACTTTCAGCGTTTGGGATGTTTGTGGAATATTAAACTCCATATCTTAGATTCTCATGTTAGCTGTTTTCCAGAGAATTTAGGCGATTACAGCGAAGAACAAGGTGAGCGTTTCCATCAAGATCTGAAAGAAGTCGTACAGCGTTGGCAAAGAAAATGGGACGTAAATATGATGGCATACTACTGTTAACTACTGAAAAGAGACACTGAAGATAACAGTAATTCGAAAAGGATTAGAAATCCACTACATAGATCCTCTGAAAACAAAAAGGAACGTTACAAGCGAAACAAGGATTAAGCAGTTTTCTCAACTGCAATATCCAGCGCTTCGATTAGAAGAGACTTGAGTCTTATAAAACTACAAGGAAGATAAAAAATAACCAAAATACCACGTCAAAATACATATATATGTAACCTAATAATGACGAAAAAACTGTTTCGGTATCAATTCGGTCAAACAAACCTCGGATTCGTATTCAGCGACCTGAAAAACATAAAGATATGGTATTTTGCTCGGCTTAAATGGTTCCTTCCCAATTTGACCTTGAACTGACCTTGACCCTGATGTGATGGAGACAAACCGACCACGGATTCGGATTCAGCGACCCGAAAAACATACAGGTATAGTGGTTTCCGATGTTAGACCACTTTTTTGTGTGCCGACGTAATTATTAAAATGAACTATTATCTAAAATCACCGGGTACGCGAATAGCACATCACCATATTTATATATATAAAGGGTAGCCATTGCTAGTACAAGTAAGAACAAAAAAAAGGAAAAATCCTATTTTAACGACAAAAAAAAGAGTATTAAATTAAAGGAAATAGTTTCATGGAGTGAAGAGGCATTAGAATCTTATAAAACAAATACTGAAGAGTTGAATGAAGAAATCAATGGTAACACAGTGGAACAGACATGGCTGAATATAAAAAAAGATATAGATGCGGCAATTATCAAGAAGGTAATAAAAATAAAATCGCTTGAATTGGGACACAAAAGTGATGGGACAAAAGTTGCAAGAACATGAAAAACGAAGCTAAAAAGAAGTACCAGGATTGGAAAAATGGCAACATTTACAAAGAAGAATACATAAAGGCAAGGAAAGGGTGGAAATCATACTGTATAGGAAAAGAAGAGGAATGGAAGGAGAAAGAAATAGAAGAAATAAGACAACTAAAAAATGTAAATGATATATGGAAATATATAAACAGAGAAAGAAAAAAAAGAGAAGCTGTAGAGAATAAAATAAAAATAGAGACATGGAAAGAACACTTTCGTAATTTATTGGATGAGCATGAATCGAAGAAAACAGGAATGGAAGTAGAAAAAAGCGACATAATAATAACAGAAGAGGATAAAGAAAAGATGAAACTTTCGGCTATAGAAATCAAATTAGCGTGGTCCATATTAAAAAAGAAAAAAGCAGCAGGTATTGATAAAATTCCTAATGAAACGTGATTGTACTGCGGTGAAGGACTAAGAAATAAAATAATTTGTTTACTAGGGATAATATGGGATGGAAGAGGTATTCCAGAAGAATGGAAGAGGGCGATAATTTTACCATTGCTTATAAAATTTATACAGAGATGATTAGAAAGTGACTTGAAAAAGAGATAGAAAAAGTAGAATTATTACCTGAAGGACAGGCAGGTTTTCGTAAGGAACGATCGACAATAGATAATATTTTTATATTAGACCATATTATACAGAAAGCAAGAATAAATAAGAAGAAAGTATACGCAACTTTTGTAAATTTGAAAGCGGCTTTCGACTCCGTAAATAGGAATACTTTATGGAAAATTATGGAGAAAGCAAAGATAAGTCAATATTTAATAGAAAAAATCAAAGAATTATACTACGAGACTAAAGTGAAAGTAAGAAATGGAGAGCAGATATCAGAGGAATTTTGGACAACGAGAGGTTTAAGACACGGATGCGTTATAAGCCATATTTTGTTTTGCATTTATATTGCAGAACTGGAGAATGCGTTCAAAGAGAAGAATATAGGTGGTATAAAAATCTTAACTGAAAGAATTTGGTCACTTGTCTACGCAGATGACATGGTGGTTATGGCTATGAATAGAGAGACCATGCTTGAAATGCTACAAGTAATGAAAAAATTTTTTAAAGAGAGAGAATTAATTTTAAGTACGGAAAAAACAAAAATTGTAGTGTTTAATAAGGAAAATAGTATGAAAAATGAAAATTGGTCTTGGAAATCAGAAAAACTAGAGGAAGTTGACTCATTCAAATATTTAGGTTTTACGTTCAATAAAAAAGGCAATTACAAAGACCACATAGCGGAGTTACAAAAAAAAGGAATAAGGGCTGCCAAAAGTGTATGGAGTTTAGGAGAGAGAAAATTCAAAAATGATTTCAAGAGACGAAAAATGATCTTTGGAAGCTTAGTAATTAGTATAATGGCATATGGTTCTGAAAATTGGAGGTGGCAGGAAATGAGAGAGTTAGAAAAAATTCATATGAACTAATCAGATGGGTTTTACGTTTAGATTTTTGTACTCCGAGATATATAGTAGCAAAAGAAACGGAAACATTGAAACTCAGGTTAGTTTTTAGTAAAAGGGCTGTCAGAATGGAAGAAAAAATAAGTAAAATGAATGAAAAGAGATATATGAAAATGTGCTGGTTAGAAAAGAATAAAGTAGGCAGTCAGTATCTTGATAGGTATAGTATACAGGTTGCCAGATGGCGATTTTTTCTCCTTGTTGCACTTGCTTAATAAAGATCAATATACGTAAGACAGAAAAGGAAAAAAAAATCGCCAACTGGTCACTCTGATAGTATAGAGAGAGAAGAATTTTATAAAACTTTAGGACTAAGCTTAGTAGAGGTAGAGAATATAAAGAATAGGGAAGAAGCGCTAGCAGAAATAGTAATTAATAGGCAGGCTTATACAGAAAAACAGACGTGTATTGGTAAAATTGAAAGTTCAAAATATAACATGAGTTATAAGGAAATTATGGATAACTTTTTACCATAGTATCTGCAGAAATATAGAAAAGGAGTTGAGTTAGACACAATAGCTAGAATGAGATGCGGTAATTTTGAAGAAGCAAACAAATATTGGTTGGATAAAGATAAAAGAAGGTGCAACTTATGCAAGAAAGAAGAAGGTACTCTTAAACATTTACTAGAGGAATGCAAAAAGTCAAATATATGGACTAAAGATATTCCAGGCGACAGGTATAATAGAGTAAATCTCCTAGTGACTCCAGTAGGAATGAGAGCTTTATCAAAGATAGGAAAAATAATAGAGAGAGAAATTAAGATAAATAAAGAAAAGAATCTATAAATGAAAGATAACATAACTAGAGAAAATGACTGATGATAACAAATTTTTAAAAGTAGATTATAAAGGTGACAAAGTATTTAAATTTAGGGGCAGAGTCGAGGTATGGAGGCATAAAAGAATGTGTGTGTGGTAATAGGTAGTATGAAATTATTGGTATTAGTCAGGTATAAATATAAAAAAAAAAAGTGAGAAAGTCAAAGTATGATAAAGGCGATATAATTATATAAAAACAAAATAGGAGATATATCATAAATTGGTTAAAGAAGTTTCTGAAAAAGAAAAAAGAGAGTAGATCATTAAACAAATGTGAATGAAAATTTCAAAAGCGTGATAACAGATATTATAATTTAAAGTAGAGTGAGATAAATGGATACAAATTAAGTGATAATTAAATAGAAAAAGAATGTTTGAAACCAAAAAACAAATGTACAAATAGATTAATATATTTATTGATGTTAAATAAAATATTAATAATAATAAATAGCAATTAAATATAAAAAGAGCAAATGAAAACTATATATATATATATGGGTGGTTCTCTGTGACATCGAAGATGAAAAAAATAAATATTGCTATAACTGTGGGAATATGTTTTAGAGGTATCCAGTAGTTCTCCTGAATTTTTTCAGATTTTTTCTGGGCCATTATTTTAAGTTACAGAGAGTCAAAGTTGACATTTTAGCACTTTTTTGCATTATATGCCCATTTTCATGAATTTTTAGCTCCCAGGGGATGCATTTTTCACTAAAAACATAAGTATGACTTTTTTTGTAAAATTTTCCGAACTTTTCATTAAAAATACTTTTAAAGACATAAATGTATGCTGTCACACTCTTGTAAGCCATTTAAACCTTAAATAGTGAAAATCAGCAATTCTGCTCCGGACTCTGGTAACCTAATACTGTCTAAAAGATGTCTTTTTATAGTCAAAAACTGCCTAAAAATTTCCAGAGTGGGTCTAAATCATTAAGATCACTTATGGTCAAAATATCCGGGAAAAGTGCCCGAAATATTAATAGAAATGTATATTTGTTGCCTTATAACGATGAATCTATTAGCATGATCATTGCAAAAAAATTTGTGCACTTACCTTGGAGTGGTAGAAAAGTATCTTCACTTGTTTCAGTATCCATCTAATCCCCTGTAAGCTGCTAAAAATACAAATATTATTATACAAATGTAAAAAATTAATTTTTAAACATTTATAATGCTGAATTTTTAGTTTTACATCCCTTACAAGAATTATAATACTAATCTGAAGGATTACTATAAATATATAAACATCATTATTACAATAACTGAATATACGTATTTAATACAAAAGATATAAATAAATCGGATATATAATTATAATGAATAATATGATAACGTGACAGTGACAAGTTTGTGAAATCTAAACAATGTATTGCTGAATAATAATAATAATAATGTTGATACTTTTATAGTAATCCTTCAGATTAGTATAATAATTCTTGTAACGGATGTAAAACTAATAATCCAGCATTATAAATGTTTAAAAAATAATTTTTTATAATTTTATAATAATATTTGTATTTTTAGCAGCTTACAGGGGATTAGATGGATACTGAAACAAGTGAAAATACTTTTCTACCACTCCAAGGTAAGTGCACAAATTTTTTTGCCATGATCATGCTAATAGATTCATCGTTATAAGGCAACAAATATACATTTCTATTAATATTTCGGGCACTTTTCCCGGATATTTTGACCATAAGTGATCTTAATGATTTAGACCCACTCTGGAAATTTTTAGACAGTTTTTGACTATAAAAAGACATCTTTTAGACAGTATTAGGTTACCAGAGTCCGGAGCAGAATTGCTGATTTTCACTATTTAAGGTTTAAATGGCTTACAAGAGTGTGACAGCATACATTTATGTCTTTAAAAGTATTTTTAATGAAAAGTTCGGAAAATTTTACAAAAAAAGTCATACTTATGTTTTTAGTGAAAAATGCATCCCCTGGGAGCTAAAAATTCATGAAAATGGGCATATAATGCAAAAAAGTGCTAAAATGTCAACTTTGACTCTCTGTAACTTAAAATAATGGCCCAGAAAAAATCTGAAAAAATTCAGGAGAACTACTGGATACCTCTAAAACATATTCCCACAGTTATAGCAATATTTATTTTTTTCATCTTCGATGTCACAGAGAACCACCCATATATATAAAGGGTAGACTTCAATTCTGGAATCTTAGACACGGCAGCGGCGGAATATTTATGTAATACATATATATGGGTGGTTCTCTAGAACGTCGAAGATGAATAAAATGAATATTGCTATAACTGTGGAAATATGTTTTAGAGGTGCCCAGTAGTTCTCCTGAACTTTTTCAGATTTTTTCGGGATCAATATTTTAAGTTACAGAGAGTCAAAGTTGACATTTTAGCACTTTTTTGCATTGTATGCCCATTTTCATGAATTTATAGCTCCCAGGGGATGCATTATTCACTAAAAACATAAATATGACTTGTTTGTAAAATTTGATGAATTTTTCATTAAAAATACTTTTAAAGTCATAAATGTATGCTGTCACACTTTTGTAAGCCAGTTAAACCTTAAATAGTGAAAATCAGCAATTATGCTCCGGATTCTGGAAAACTACTACTGTCTAAAAGATGTCCTTTTATAGTCAGAAACTGCCTATAAATTTCCAGAGTGGGTCTAAATCATTAAGATCACTTATGATCAAAATATCCGGGAAAAGTGCCCGAAATATTAATAGAAATGTATATTTGTTGCCTTATAACGATGAATCTAGTAGCATGATCATTGCAAAAAAATTTATGCGCTTACCTTGGAATGGTAGAAAAGTATCTTCGCTTGTTTCAGTATCCATCTAATCCCCTGTAAGCTGCTAAAAATACAAATATTAGCATAAAATTATAAAAAATTATTTTTTAAACATTTATAATGCTGGATTTTTAGTTTTACATCCCTTACAAGAATTATAATACTAATCTGAAGGATTACTATAAAAGTATCAACATTATTATTATTATTCAGCAATACATTGTTTAGATTTCACAAACTTGTCACTGTCACGTTATCAAATTATTCATTATAATTATATATCCGATTTATTTATATATCTTTTGTATTAAATACGTATATTCAGTTATTGTAATAATGATGTTTATATATTTATAGTAATCCTTCAGATTAGTATTATAATTCTTGTAAGGGATGTAGAACTAAAAATTCAGCATTATAAATGTTTAAAAATTAATTTTTTACATTTGTATAATAATATTTGTATTTTTAGCAGCTTACAGGGGATTAGATGGATACTGAAACAAGCGAAGATACTTTTCTACCACTCCAAGGTAAGTGCACAAATGTTTTTGCAATGATCATGCTAATAGATTCATCGTTATAAGGCAACAAATATACATTTCTATTAATATTTCGGGCACTTTTCCCGGATATTTTGATCATAAGTGATCTTAATGATTTAGACCCACTCTGGAAATTTTTAGGCAGTTTCTGACTATAAAAAGACATCTTTTAGACAGTATTAGGTTACCAGAGTCCGGAGCAGAATTGCTGATTTTCACTATTTAAGGTTTAAATGGCTTACAAGAGTGTGACAGCATACATTTATGTCATTAAAAGTATGTTTAATGAAAAGTTCGGAAAATTTTACAAAAAAAGTCATACTTATGTTTTTAGTGAAAAATGCATCCCCTGGGAGCTAAATATTCATGAAAATGGGCATATAATGCAAAAAAGTGCTAAAATGTCAACTTTGACTCTCTGTAACTTAAAATAATGGCCCAGAAAAAATCTGAAAAAATTCAGGAGAACTACTGGATACCTCTAAAACATATTCCCACAGTTATAGCAATATTTATTTTTTTCATCTTCGATGTCACAGAGAACCACCCACATATATATAAACTTCCCAATAGGGGTTTATGACGCCCGACATGTTAAATTTGGATCTTCTGTCTGCTTCCCACCACTGGTTGGGGGTGGGCGGATTATGGAGCTCTGGCGTCATAACCATTCACCAGCCTCTGCAGCATCTCCATTCCGCCAACCGACAGAGCAGGACCCCGCCAAGATTTTAATCCGGGCACGATCCCATCCAACCACTCCGCGGACCGTTGGTCCTCCGCTATCATCACAAAGACCCCCCCTTGCAGAAGGATGCGACGAACTTTGGCAGATGCTCAGGAGGAAGGACATCTGTCTCCTCCTCCAGGGCGTTCCTGAAGTCTTCAAACTGTCCTGTGGTAAGAAGTACGTCAGGATATTCTGCCGCCGTCACGACCGTCGTCAGAGGGTTCGTTCTTTGTGCTACAGTGAGTCCCACACTACACTTTGATTTTTCAGTGCTTTGAGTGTTACTCACTTGTTCCGGCTTATTCTTTTCCCGTTTTTGTGTCCGCAAGTCCTCCGACGGCGTGTCCTTCCCCCTCTTCCCCATAAGGGGCGTTGAGGGAGATCTGCCCTCGTATTGGGCTCGCATTTCTTATTCTATAGCGTTCGCTCGACCTCCTTTCTCCTTCATTGGTATCCATTGTCATTCCAGTTCCCTGTTTGGGATTGGAAACCGTCAATGAGAGAGTTGGTTGAGTTGAGAGTTGGGTTCTCTCCAGAGTTTGTTGACACTTTTGGGCTAGCATCCGAATAGCCCGTTGCTTTCTGATAAATAAATAATTTGAATTCTAACTCCCTTATTTTACATATTTCTTTGAATTTTAATTAAACATTTTTTAAATATTACAAACATTTCGTATAAAAAATTTCTGCAATTGAAAGCACTGAAATCAAACTGCAAACAAGTATTTTGACCCATGCAAAAATTTCTACCAATCTGAATACAGTTTTTTTTATGAAAAGTATCTTGCACTTTTACTTTTCATTTCTGGCCCCAACATGTCTTACAGTAATACATAAATAATATTCAAATGATATTAATTTGTGCAAAATTAATTTCTGCAAAAGTAATAAAATGAACATTTCTTTTTTATTCTTTTAAATAAAATAATACTTGCACCACCGTTGGTTAATAGATGTTACCGCTTCATATAGGTGTTAATTCTGACTATATTAATTGATGTTACATTTTATGAATCATTACATACATCTTAGCTATTATCTTATTTTAAAATTTATAGGCCTAATATATTATGCAAAGCGACTTATGGCATATTATTAAATAGTGCGAAGACCCACGCAAGGAAACAAGACTATATACTATAATCCAATAACTAGCAACAGATACCTCGCTCGCTGACGCTCACTCGGTTGTATTTTGATCGTGCTTGTTTTAGATGAGTATATGTAAAATAGTTACACGGCCTTTTTCCTTTAAAGTTAAATGTCACATTTTTATGTTCATGTTTTAAATAAAAAACATTACATTTTTTAAACAATTAGTAAACCAATTGGGTTTATCAAGGCAGAAATTGCATTTTTATAGATACACCAAATTCGCTGTGTAAAGTTGAAGTTTATATGCACATAAATTTAAATTTTCTTCGATTAAAGCCCTTCGACAACTTTTATCCTGCAAGGAGTTTTTTGTATTTGCACCTGTTTTAAGCCTATTTTTGATAATATTTTAATATTTTACTTAATTAATGTGTTAAAAATCATCAAAAAAAGAATATTTTTTATAATATATTTTATAAACATGACATTACACATAATATTTTATAAAAATTACAAAAATATTTTTATAACCGTACTCTACCCTTAACACCAACAATGATAATTTGCGCATTGCGAAGAGGATTATGGTATAATTAATGTGGTGACTGAGATGTCGTTTTTGTAAAAAAAAATTGAGAAATGCACAAAATATGATAGTTAACCACCAAAGTTTTAAAATTAATCAAAATTTCTTCAAAATTACGTGTAACTACTATTGTACAGACGATTGAAAAGAGTGTGAGAACTCGATATGTTTTGTGTCGACTTTCCAATATTTTGGTTTTTTAAACGAGGTTATAGATTAAAAAAAACATCAAAGGCAGAATTGAAAATAAAGTTCAACTGAAAACTTGATCATCTAATGACTATCAATTATTTCGTCACATTCAAAGAATCCGTCAAATGTCAATCATTCGTGAGATTTCGACTCCATTTTCATCATTATTGCAGGGGTCCTTTATAGTATATGAGCGGGTGATCGTTTCAAAAAGGCATCTAGAATCTTGATCTCGTGTAGACGAGTTGAAAAAATGTGAGAACTCCATATGTTTTGTGTAGACTTTCCAATGTTTTCGTTTTATTTGATAATTTTAAATAACTATTTATACATTATTGGATGAGAGTTAGGCTCTTGGATAGTATATTTGATGAAAACTTGATGTCGTTTCCTGCAGACCAAGATATGTTGTACTGAAGTCATTTAGATTTTTCGTGTATAGTTGTAACACACGCTCTGTAAAATGTATTTATCCTTCCAGCGTTAGCCAACATATGAATGTTGTTATTCGACTCTTACGGCGAGGACGTGCTGGTAAGGTATATATTTCAAGAGTCATATATTTTTTCAATGCATGATCCATTTAATATTAATATATTAAGGGCTCTGTAACAGTGTAAGTTAAGGAAAAAAAAGTATACTGTTAAATTTTGACGCTAATAATGATAGAATTAAATACAGAAAGAAAACAAATATGACAAAGAGTAAAAAATAAGTATATATGGGCTATTTCACGTCAAGTGGTACGATGAAAATTTTAAATCACTCCAAATTTTCTGAACAGACTGGAAATATCTTCCAAAAGATAGAAAAAAAATTTTAGGTGTTAAAAATATTTTGCCTAAGAGTTACTCCACCATGAAAAATGGAAATTTTTCAATTTTTTAGAAAAATGGCTATTTTCAAAGCCATTTACCTCAAAATCTATTGATTTTTTTGAAAAAACATTACAAACAACTTTTGATCGAAATAATCTTTAGAACTCATCTACCTGGGTTACAATTCTTAATTTTAAATGCTCGAAGAGATAGAACACTCGAAAATATTGAATATCAAAAAAAGGCGACCACGCCACAATCGATTTTGTTCTAACACCGCTCGAAAGATCACATTTTTGGAGAGCTTTCGAATGGCGGCGGTTAGATAATTGGCCAAGACCGCTGTTGTAGATTATGCCCTAAAATACATGAAAATTAGTGATTTTATGATGTTTATGAGGCATAATTTATAACAGCGATCTTGGCCAATAAGCTAACCACCGCCATTCGAAAGCTCTCGAAAAATGTGATCTTTTGAGCGGTGTTAGATCAAAATCGATTGTGACGTGGTCGCCTTTTTTTGATATTAAATATTTTCGAGTGCCCTATCTCTTCGAGATATTAAAATTAAGAATTGTTACCCAGGTAGCTTAGTTCTAAAGATTATTTGTATAAATGTTTGATGTTAAGGAGCGAGCACAATCAGTGTAGCTACTCGTAGCGAGGCTCCCCTCCCCGAGCTCTCGAGCTCTCGGCTTCTCGGGCCTGCGAAGCGAGCATGCGCGGCACTGTTGCGCGGGTGCCGCTCTCTCGCTTCGTCTCACTCGTTCTTCAACGATCGCGGACGCCGGACGTGCATCTTTATTTTGCTCAACTATAAGTTCTTTTATTTGTACAGCTTGAGGTTTTGTCTATTTGGTAGGAGTGTAATTTGAATAAATCTAAGTATAAAGAAGGTAGTGTTTTATAATTAATATTCCCTCTCTCCTCTCTCCTACAGATTAATAAGAAACCTCAACAGGTTATGGGCCCAGCACGGTTCCACTGCGCGCTGAGGTGTCTGTAGATTGAGAGTGAGAGAGAAAACCGTGCTCGCGAGTGAAGTGAGATTTTCTTCTCGTTACTGAGTGTTTAACGACTTGGAGGTTCTTTTCAGCTCGACGGAGGAGTTTTTTCTGGACAGACCACGAGGAGTTACCCGTTTTTTTCTATAAAGTGTAAAGCTGGAAGGAAGGAAGATGAAGAAAGCTGGATTCAGCATGCCAAAATCGTGAGGAGAGTGATTGATGTTTTTTGAAATGTGCGCGATCGCGTGTGATGGGCAAGCTTCCTTCTAAAGATAATAAAATTCGTAAGTCCGACGCATAATTATGAAATAATAAATCATTAGCGAAATTAACCGGGGAACCCGTGTGTCCAATATCGTTTTTTTTTATTTAATCTTTGAGAGCAAGCTCGAGTAAAAATTCTGTTGGAAGTGAATTCTAAGAAATCTAAGATGGCGGAAAAAGGAGGGAAACGAGTTTTTGGCGCGGACGCGCGCCATTTTTGTTTCTCTCTCTCTCTCTCGCTCCTGTATGTTGGTAGGTGGAGAAAGCAAGTCCGCGCGCATTGTTGCTAAGGAAGATTAATTATACTTCCGGCCGCCATTAGCTCGAAGATTAAAATACGTAGATATTGTTACGTTAAATTCAACTAAAATTCAGAATATTGATCGAATTAAAGTAAATTAAATAAATTTAAATAAATTCAAATTAAATAAGATGAAATGAAATTAAATTTAATGAATTCAAATTTATTGGATTAAATACGCTGGAATAAAATTAAAATTAAGTGCACTAGAAAATTAGCTTGATGAAAATTTTGAAAACAGTTAACTGTGAAATAAATTAATTTAACAGATGAGAGGAATCTGAGACTATTCCTGCTCATGTAAGACAACGAGCTCGGACTGACGGAACGACATCCGGACGAGTCCATATTCGTGGAGATGGACGAGAATGAGACCATCTACCTAAAAATGTCAGGAGGCGAAACATATAAAATTGGTAAAGCTCGAGTTTCATTAATTTAGTTGGAGTAATTATTGGATGTCACCTGACTAAATTAAATAAAATAAATTAAATTATAGCTGAAATTGCATGCAAACAGATCCAAATTAAAGTGTTGGTCGGCACGCGCAGTGTAGTGTATGTTGTTCTACATGCATTGTGTATGCTGTGAAATCACAGGAATTATTGAAAATTAAAATCAGGTGTTTAGCATCGTTCTTTTTATTGTGTTCATAAACTGAGTGATTGCTAGTAAACTAAATAACGCCGCTGTGATAAAATATTGTTTTCTTGATTGTGTTCATTAGGAGAATAAATATTTATTTGTGAAATAAATTACAGACAACTCAACTATCGAGGAGGAGACGTTGGCTTCTGTCAAGAGGGAAGTCGTACGTGCAAGGACTGAAGAGGTGGCTTCGGTCGAGAAGTCATCCTCAAACCAACAAGGGGTGACTCGGTCCTCACAGCTGGAGTCTTCTGATAAGCCTGACGACAAAACGGCCGGAAAGCTCGATGATAACGAAAAGGATGATAGCTTGATTAGTCAACTAAGCTCGAAATTACAAGGTAATAAATCCACCCCAGTTATAAAATCAGAACAAAAGGTTAAACTGGATTTGGATCTGTATAAAATTCGTCAGCGATTGAGGACAACAAAGCTTGATTTTGATTCAAAAGGAGAAAATAATCCTATTGATTCAACATTTGAAAATGTTGAAGTTAAAAATAATTTAAATAATTCAAATGCTGATTTTGATTTTGAATTTTCAGATTGGATGGAACGAGTTCAAAAGCTGGAGGCTGAAAATGAAAATTTTAAAAGAAATATCAAGTCAGATTTTGACTCGCTCGTGCAGTCAACCTACAAAGGGCAAGATGATGTGGCTGGCGAGCTTATAAAGCACAAATATAGCATAGATGAAAGGCTTAGCTGGATGGAGAATAAGGTTCGGAACTGGGTCGATGAGGAAGAAAGTTATCACCTGGATGTTAAGAAGTCTTCCCAAGCCACAGCATCTGATAAGGTAATGAACTCTGATGCAAATAAGAATCCAACGGATGAAGAGATGTTCGATAAAGTCAGTTCGACTTATATTTCCCAAGTAGTTCAACAGGAATTAAATAAGAGAAATTTAAATAACGATTCAAGCTTGATTAAAGATAAAATTCAAATAGAGGTAAATGGTAGGGAAAATATCGTTCGAAGAGAATATAAATTAACAAACAACTTAGATATGGATTCTTTTATGGATTATGTAAACTCGGAACTTACTGTTTGTGATTTGCTTTATATCATTGATCCTACTATAGATTCAGCTGGAAGATTATATGTTGAAAGGGTTAAAAAGGATACGGTAAGAGTTCGAGATATTCTTATAAATCGTATAGATAATTCTTATCATTCAAAAATAATTCATATTCGTGACCCTGTTGAACTGCTTGATAAAATAAAACATATTAAAGAAAATGAGACGACCTTGACGACGACAAGCTTGAGAAAAAGGCTGCACAGTCTTAGATATAATCCAAATCAGGAAAAGGCGTCTGTATTTTGGGATAGATTCGATGATGTAGTTCGAAAATACAATAAACTACCTGATACTCCTGAACTCTCTGAAATTGAAGTAAGAGATGCATTTTTCGAAGCAATCGTAACTAATCTCCCTCGAGTGAGGGAAACTGAATTTATAAATAAAAATGCGACCGGAAAATTATTAACGAGTGATCAATTAAAAGATTATATTGTTCAGCAGGAAGCAACTCGAAGTGATAAACCGGCCGGGCAGAAGGACAGTACAGCTGGAGTAAAGGCTTACGTGGTGTCAAACCCAAGCATGACATGCTACAACTGCGGTAATAAGGGTCACCACAGCAGTGAGTGCACGAGAAGCGGAAAAATGTGTTTCCGCTGCAAGAGGTACGCAGGTCATGTGAGGGCCGATTGCCCTTACACGGAGAAACAGCTGGAAGAAATCCTCCGTGAAAATGAGCGTCAGAGAAGGTATGAATTTCCAAATTTAACTCCTTTTAATAAAAGGGGTAGTTTTAAGCGCGGAGTAAAACGCCGAAACAGTGACGGTCCTGTAGGCGACACAAAAGCGAAATACTTTAAGGCTGACAGAGGCCGAGGTCGAGACCGCGGTCGAGGCAGATGGCATAATCGAGGTAGGGGAAAAGCCTCAACTGCGGAAAATAAAGTTAAAACCGGTGAGTCTGTGAGTTTATTCACAAACACTCAGCTCGACGATATAAATAATTCTGAAAATAGTCGGCTTATTAGATTTCTGGCAGACTCTGGTGCTACTGAGCACATGGCAAATTCGAAATTGATTTTTAAGACTCTTGATAGTAATATTCGACCTGATATCAAATGCGCGAATAGTGATGAATCCGCGACTATAAAATCCGAAGGGATAGGTGATATAGTTGGATGTACTAATAATAAATTTGTAAGCTTGAATAATGTAATCTGTGCGAAATCACTTTCTGAAAATTTATTATCATTGCGGAAATTTGTGGATGAAGGGTTAACCGTATATCTTGATAATCAGCGCATAGACATTTTCGATCCGGTGTCAAAAGAAATTTTTGTTTCCGGTATTTACAAACAACCGCATTGGACAATTGAATTGGAGTCGAATAACTTGATTGATAAAAGGAATAAATATTCAAAATTTAACAAAGTAATTGCTTATGTCACCACAAGAAGGCGAGTGTATGAAGATACACAAACAAATAAAGAAACTAAGTTTGAAGATCAAAACCTAAACGAAATTGTATCAGTAGAACATGAACAAAACATGCTTGAAGATATAATAGAAACGGATGTTAATAAATTTAATGAAGTTGAAAATTTAAACGAAATAACTAATTCACAGGGCAACGAGCAATGCTCTAGCTACTCTAACTTTGAAGATACTTTACGTGATAGAAAAATTAATGAATTAACTGATGTAAGTAATTTGGAAAATTTGGATGATAATACTGATCCTTGTGAGATTAATTCTAAGTTTAATTTGAATCAAGCCATGTTATGGCATGTTCGCTTGGGGCATGCCTCAGTAAAATATTTAATAGAATTTCAAAAACAGTTTCCAGAGGTTAAAGGCTTAAAAAATGTTAAGTTCGATGATTCTTTATTAACTTGCGAAATTTGTATGATGTCTAAACTTAATAAATTACCTTTTAATTCCATGAGACAAAGGATGACTCAACCACTTCAGATTGTTCATGCTGATACGATGGGTCCAATTAGCCCGACTTCTCATCCAAAAGGATATAGGTTCATATCCGTATTTATCGATGACTTTTCACGACTTGCTATGGCTTATCCCATGAAAAGTAAGAGTAAAACTGGATATTGCTTGGAATCGTTTATTAAAAGCTCGAGGAACATGCTTGGCCATGATGCCAAATTCTGTTATCTGCGATGTGATCAAGGTACAGAATTTACAGGAGGTTATACATTGGAAGTATTGGATAAGTACGGAGCTGAATTGGATCCAGCCACCCCTGACACCCCACAGCATAATGGCGTAGCTGAACGTTTTAATCAAACGATTCAAAAGAAAGTTTGAGCTTTGATTTTTGACGCACTTCTGCCTGAGAACATGTGGGACTTAGCCTTGAATACAGCTACTTATGTTTATAATAGAACTCCTCACAGCTCGAATGAAATGATCTCCCCTTTGCAAAAATTCAATCCGAATTTAAAAGTAAATGTAGAACAGTTGAAACGATTTGCTAGTATAGCTTACATCAAGGTTCAGAGAAAGGTTGGTCCTAAATTTAATCCGCTTGGAAAGCGAGTAGTTTTTATTGGATATAGACCAACTGGCTATTTATTTTTAAAACCCGAAGACGGGAAATACTACGAAAGCAGAGATGTTCGATTCAACGAGAAAATCGTCTTTGGAGATAAATACAGTAAGAGAAGCATTAAAAATTGGGCAAATCCGCTGGAAGAAATAAACCAAGATAACTGGTTTACTAAGTTTGATGAAGAAAATACTACTCCGATATCAGAAACGGAGGGAGTAAAACGGAAAAGAGGTCGTCCAAGAAAGGAAAAAGAAATTGAGCAGCAAACTGAGTCTCAACAGCTGGAATCTGATTTAAATCTGTTGGAAGACAATGAACTGCGTGCATTAAGTGCAAGTATACGAGGAGATCCAAACTCTTATAAAGAGGCTATGTCATCTCAAGATAAGCTCAAATGGAAAAAGGCAGTTAAAGAAGAACTTGACTCAATGGAAAAGAATAAAGTTTGGACATTAGTAGATAGACCTCAAAATGTAGCTGGAAAAAGACCAAACATCATAGACTCGAGATGGGTGTTAAAGACTAAAGCTGGAATTGAATATAAAATTAAATATAAAGCTCGACTTGTTATACGTGGATTTAAGGATAAAAACATGTATGAATTGAACGAAACTTATGCTCCTGTCTCTCGTTTGCCATTGATTAGATCAGTATTGGCGATTGCAAATAAATTTGATTTTGAGATAAAACAGCTTGATGTGAAAACAGCTTTTCTTAATATGACCATAGATAGTGAAATCTACATGGAAATACCTGAAGGAATTGACTGTTCAGAAGAAGTTCGACGAAGCAAAGTTTGTAAAATTCAGAGAGCATTGTATGGCCTAAAAATAAGTCCCAAACGATGGCATGAGAAATTTTCCGAAGTAGCAGTCAATCTTGGACTGCAATCTCATGCTTCAGAACCTTGTATGTTTAGCTGGAGAGAAAAGGATAAACTTTTAATCCTATTGTTGTACGTAGATGATATTCTTTTGACAAGTAATTGTAAATCTAATTTGGATGAAATTGCTTTGAAACTTAAGTTGGAATTCGAAATGTCTGATCTTGGCGAACCTAAAGTGTTTTTAGGTATAGAGCTAAACAGAGACAGACATAACAAAACGATAGAAATTACGTTGAAAGAGTATATAGATAAAATGTTAAAACTTTTTGGATACAGCGAAATGCATCCTCAAAGAACGCCGATGGTGAGTAAGCAAGTGATGAATCGTGAGAGACGTGATAGAGAAGAAGATCAGCTGGACGATGCGAATACAAAGACAAATGGACCATACAGAGAAATAGTTGGATCCCTTCTGTATTTGGCAAATACAGTACAGCCAGATGTTGCTTATACCGTAAATGTCTTGAGTAGACATCAAAACAACCCAACGGAAGAGGAATGGAAAATGGTAAAACGAGTATGTCGTTATTTAAAATATACTAGAAAATTAGGTATTAAGCTTGAAGGAAAATCAGATAATTTAGAAGGATATGCTGACGCTAGTTTTGCAGATTGCCAAGGCTCATTAACAACTAGTGGGTTTGTAATTAAGTTATTTGGTGATACAGTTGGAAGACTCATAAGCAATCTTATGTAGCTTTATCTACTTGCGAGGCAGAGTACGTTGCAATGAGCGAAGCTTGCCAAGGGTTGATGGCATTATATAATTCTTTAAGCTTGATTTTGATTGAAAATTCGTTTTTGCCGATAACACTCTGGTGTGAATACCAATCAGCTGGAGCTAGTGCACAAGTCAGTTGTACAAATAAGTTAAGACATATGACCGAAGTTAAAATAGATTATGTAAGAGAGTGTGTTGCCAGAAATCTAGTAAAAATAAGCTGGATTTCGACTAAGAAACAAATTGCTGATATATTCACGAAAGCGTTGCGTTTTGAGTCACATGCACGCTTAACTGAATTGCTCCTGAATATTAATTTCGTAAAATAACCCTTTGTTTGTTTTCAGATACCTCAGAGAAAACTAAGGACTGATGTAATTGTTGACTACCAGCTGGACTGAATCTGCTTGGGAGGGAGTATTGGATGTTAAGGAGCGAGCACAAGGCTCCCCTCCCCGACCGTGGAGCTCTCGAGCTCTCGGCTTCTCGGGCCTGCAAAGCGAGCGTGCGCGGCACTGTTGCGCGGGAGCCGCTCTCTCGCTTCGTCTCACTCGTTCTTCAACGATCGCGGACGCCGGACGTGCATCTTTATTTTGCTCAACTATAAGTTTTTTTTTTGTCCATCTTGAGGTTTTGTCTATTTGGTAGGAGTGTAATTTGAATAAATCTAAGTATAAAGAAGGTAGTGTTTTAAAATTAATATTCCCTCTCTCCTCTCTCCTACAGATTAATAAGAAACCTCAACAATAAAAGTTGCTTGTAATGTTTTTTCAAAAAAATTAATAGATTTTGAGATAAATGGCTTTAAAAATAGAAAATTTTCTAAAAAATTGAAAAATTTCCATTTTTCATGGTGGAATAACTCTTAGGCAAATTATTTTTAACACTTAAAATTTTTTTTCTATCTTCTGGTAGATATTTCCAGTCTGTTCACAAAATTTGGAGTGATTTAAAATTTTCATCTTACCACTTGACGTGAAACAGCCCATATATATATATATTGTGTCTATGTAAAAATAATCATTATAGGTTATTATAAAGAAGGTGTGTGCGTGTGTTCAATAAGAAAGTGAAATATGTCCATATATTTAATATATTTAAAATGCACATACATAAAATAATTTCCATTTGGGGGGGGGGGGGGGGGTATCGTAATTTTAAATAAATTGATGTTATATAATGTGTTTACAGAATACATAAAATATAAGCGTGTTATATACTCTCATAAATTATATTTTTCTTCAATGGCGGTGGTAAAATTTTTTATAAAGTGGTACATAATACTATCGTCGTGTTATATATGGTTTTAATTTGTATGTGAATGTAGTATTATTTCAAAGTGATGGTTTTTATAATGCATATTTAAAATTTTTGGTATTTAATAGAATCTGTATTGTAATTGTTATTATAAAATTGAGTGTTATGAAAATCATTTTTTACGCACGTTGGGTGAGTGATTGTATCGAAATGGCGACTCTGTCGAAATATTTTATACATGATACATGTAAATATAATTCTAATTGTAAAATTTTAACAAATTTAAGTTTTTAAATAATAATTTTAAATACCTGTTTATACGTTATTATAAGAATTAACATTTTGGTCGTTGTATTTTGGGAAACTCTGATTCTTTTTTGAAGCCTGTAAGTTTTGTCGAACGGCAGGCTATTTTGATTTGTCGAGTATAGTTGATGGCAGTGGATCTGTAAAATAAATTTTTCCTTCCAGCGTTAGCCAACATATGATTGTTGTTATCCGACTCTCACGAGGAGGACGTGCTGGTAAGGTATACATTTCAAGAGTCATTTTTTTTATTACAAATTCCATTTTGTAACGATATAATTAATTACATGATACAGTATATATTGTAACCTGTCTTTTAATACTTTTTTGATGACGCTCAATGCAAATATTTATTATATTACGGCAATCATGATATTAAATTCGTTACACAGGTTTTCAGAAGATAGCTTATCTAATGGAAATTTTGGTTTTAGTATTATATCATTTTATTTATTTCTGAAGTTTTGTTATATTTTCTATTTTTTTAGTAATTGATGTAATGAGTATATACTTTTTTGTACTCATTTACAATATTATATGTTGCAGCCGGTTTTTAATCATGTTAATGTTTTACAGCACAAAGAATTATCAATTATTTTGCATATTTATTTTAATGATTCAGTAGTAGTAATATTTCAATGTTTATTTCTTATATTTCATTTTTTTATTTATTATAACTAATGTAATGATTTGTCATTTACAATATGATATGTTGCAGCCGGTTTTCAATTGTATTTTAATGATTTTCAGCGCAAACAATGATTAATTATTTTGCATATTCACTTTAATCATTCAATAGTTGTAATATTTTGATGTTTTTTTTCATACTTCCATTTTTATTTATTTATAAAATTTAGATGAAATGTGTATAAATTTTCGTCTATACATTTACAATACTTCTTTAAACACTATATTCTTAGTGTAAATTTTGTATTTATTTTTTAATTTATCATTTTCTATTTTTGCATTGTTTGAAAGTAATATTTTTAAATTTTTTCTACTCTTAGCTCTTGAAAGAGCTACGTATAATTGACCATCGCTAAAAACTGGAGATGGTAAATAGATACTAACTTGTTTGTATGGACTGTCCTTGTGATTTGTTAATAGTCATTGCAAAACCTAATCGAATGGGAAATTGTTTTCTGCGTATGTTGAATGGTATATCTTCTTTAGATGGTGACAAAGTGACTCTTGGTATTAAAACTAATTTTCCAATTTTTTTTCCGGTTGTAATTTCTGCTTTAATTCAATGTTTCATAAGTTTTGTTACTAATAATCTTGTTCCATTACAAAGACCTTCATTCACATTTAAATTTCTTAGAAGAATTACTATTGCACCTAATTTTAATTGTAATTTATGTAGAGGAAGTCCATTAGGTGTAAGGGAATTAAGAAATTCTGTAGGTAACATGACATCTAAGTTTTCTCCATTATCATCTTCTGGTGTATCTACACTTAAGTATTCAATAATTTGCCCTTCCATTATATCAAAATTTTATTATTTATTTCAATTACGTCGTTGTTGGTGGGGGCTAATATAACTTTATCATTGAAATCTTTATCATTTATTTTTATTTCATTTCCAAAAATTTCTGCAATGATATCATTTTTTTTTGTTATTAAATCAAGAGGGATTTCAAGCAGTTCATTTTCTTCTTGATACATATTTAAACGTTTGCCTTCACTACATTTAATAACCATTGTCTAAAATAATTGTCATTATCTGTCACTCGAAGATTTTCATTTAGTGTCATACGTATAAAATTCATCCATAAGTAACTGTTTTTAACTGAATTTTCAATAACTTCAGTACGACTACCATGTTGTATAACCTGGTAATGTTTACCTAAAATCGCCTGAAACAACCAACACTTTACCACCAAATATTTTTTTATTATTACATATATCTTGAAATAGGCGATTGACTGCTTCAAAAGCATATTTCGATGTCATAGATATTTCATCCCATATTATAATTTGAACTTTTTTTAAATTTTTACCATCTATTGAATTAAATTTAATATTACATGTAGTACATTTAAGATAGTCTATTAGAACATTAAGTAATTAGCTTTTCCCACTTCCTCCTGGTCCATCAATAAAAAAGCTTTTTTTGTCTTCAATATTTAAATGTTGCACGATAGTATCGAGCATGTCTTTTTGATGATTTTTTAAAGAATTTACGTTGACGTTTATTTCAGTAAATGTGCAACGTATGTTATGTGTTGTTGATGTATCAGCATAATCTTCTATAAATGTACATATATAGGGTAAATTAAAATTATTTAAAGAATATCCATTCAATTGTAGATTCTTATCAATAATGTTTAATGCTAGGTTTTCACCAGCATTTTGTTCATATTTTGGGTGGTAAAAAAAGTGTTTGTATTTTTCGTACAAATCTCTTGCATTAATAGGATTGTGAAAAATACAAATATATGCAAATAATTCACAAAGAGCAGTAGGAAAGTGTAATTCTGTTGCTTCTTCCAAACATCTGTCCCATTCTTTATCTTCATTAGCCAAATGTCTAGCTATAGAAGCTTCATAAAATGTAGAATAAATTATATCATCAACAGTACGTAAATCCTGAAATGATGATGCTCCTTTGACACGTAAAAGTAATAATCTTACAAAATATCGTTCTCGATCCTTTGGATTCACTAAATACATTCTACTTAATACAGGTTTTTTTGTTTTGTTTTTCTTTTATTCCATGTATTTGAATTATTATCAAATACATAATTTAATGGCATTTCGGAATATAAATAATTTCGTGCATCAGAATCGATATGATTTAATTTAAAGTATGCTGTTAATGTCGTTTCTACATTTTTTTTTTAATTTCTGTTTCTTTTCCTTCTTTAAAATACACTTCTTGTTCATCTTCATTGTGAATAGCTAATATTATTATGGTATGTGAAAGTTCGTGTAGAGGGTATTCTATAGTCTGTGCATAGCTTCTGGTGGACATAAGTATCTTGTATTAATGTATTGTTTAAGGTCATCGTATTCATATTCATTGCTTTCAATATCTTCATCATGAATTAAATTAGAACTGTCTTTTGATCTGATACCTGCGTCACGTATTTCTGTGTACGCACAGTCATGTCCTTAAGTATTTTATACATTGGACTTTTGAGCATACTTCGATATTAATGTGACAATTAAATTTTAACATTAAATAAGGATTATACGGAACAACAAACCGATTATCAGCTATTCTATTGTGGTATTTACCTTTATAATTGATTTTTTTGCTATTATTTCTTCTTATATATAATGGATATCCTGATGAATTATAAGTTGTTTTGTTATTAAAGTTTATATACATATAAATTTAAATTTTCTTCGATTAAAGCCCTTCGACAACTTTTATCCTGCAAGAAGTTTTTTGTATTTGTACCTGTTTTAAGCCTATTTTTGATAATTTTTTATATTTTACTTAATTAATGTATTAAAAATCATCAAAAAAGAATAATTTTTATAGCATATTTTATAAACATGACATTACACATAATATTTTATAAAAATTACAAAAATATTTTTATAACCGTACTCTACCCTTAACACCAACAATGATAATTTGCGCATTGCGAAGAGGATTATGGTATAATTAATGTGGTGACTGAGATGTCGTTTTTGTAAAAAAAATTGAGAAATGAACAAAATATGATAGTTAACCACCAAAGTTTTAAAATTAATCAAAATTTCTTCAAAATTACATGTAACTACTATTGTACAGACGATTGAAAAGAGTGTGAGAACTCGATATGTTTTGTGTCGACTTTCCAATATTTTGGTTTTTTAAACGAGGTAATAGATTAAAAAAAACATCAAAGGCAGAACTGAAAATAAAGTTCAACTGAAAACTTGATCATCTAATGACTATCAATTATTTCGTCACATTCAAAGAATCCGTCAAATGTCAATCATTCGTGAGATTTCGACTCCATTTTCATCATTATTGCAGGGGTCCTTTATAGTATATGAGCGGGCGATCGTTTCAAAAAGGCATCTCGAATCTCGATCTCGCGTAGACGAGTTGAAAAGATGTGAAAACTCCATATGTTTTGTGTAGACTTTCCAATGTTTTCGTTTTATTTGATAATTTTAAATAACTATTTATACATTATTGGATGAGAGTTAGGCTCTTGGATAGTATATTTGATGAAAACCTGATGTCGTTTTCTGCAGACCGAGACATGTTGTACTGAAGTCATTTAGATTTTTCGTGTATAGTTGTAACACACGCTCCATAAAATATATTTATCTTTCCAGCGTTAGGCAATATGAATGTTGTTATTCGACTCTTACGGCGAGGACGTGCTGGTAAGGTATACATTTCAAGAGTCATATATTTTTTTAATGCATGATCCATTTAATATTAATATAATAAGGGCTCTGTAACAGTGTAAGTTAAGGAAAGAAAAGTATACTGTTAAATTTTTATTAACCCGTATATTTTTAGTAAATGTTAACGCATTTGGGAAATATCATAGTTTAAACTGCATGGGCATAAATTAAATACAATAGTGACAGCAAAAGCTATCGTGAAAATTCCACAATCATAACTATTGGTTTGAAATTGCACTGTTTCAAAAACAATTTTTAATTGTTGACTATCTGGAAATAATCTGTTGATGTATACTTTATGTTCATTTTGCAAATATTTAGCATTTAAACTATCATAAATGTGTATCGTTCTATTATTGTAATACATACAAATCCAATGACCTTTTTCATAATTTCCAGAAAATAACAATTGAATGTATTCATTATTCATTTGAACTGGGTGAATATTAATGGTTTTTGAACTAAAAGAGTTGTTTGCATATTGAATGGTGTACGTTATTTAAGGATGTTATTAAATTCTAATATGTGTTCATCATTTAACATAGAAGCATCGTCGCTATATGGTTCAATCCCTTTTACAACTAATTTTTGTACTTCCGTCAAACCCATTTCATTAAAAAATTAAATTAATTTAAAATTAGGTGTTCGACCGTTCGGTGCACATTGCAAAAGATATTTTTTGGAATTATTCTATTGTGTGTTTGTAATAATGTTTCATACACACGTAAAAATACTTTATGTTTATAATGAGATGTTAGTCCGTCCTAATGTAAACTTAACTTAAGATGTATTTTTTACAAAAGAAATGTACATAAACATCACAATGTCCTCTTTTTATAAGACTTTATGATAAATTTTCACCTCAATTTAATTTAAAATAATTAAATAAATTAAAATAAAAAAAAATAATAATTTATAATCTAGATTATTAGATAAAGATTATAATTTAATTTAAAATATTTAAATAAATTAAATTAAAAAAAAATAATAATTTATAATCTTTAATTTATAATTAAATTAAATTACAGTTAAATTTAATCTTAATCAAATTATAATCTTTGTATATGTAAGGCCCAAAATTTATAAGGCCCAAAAATGTAAGTCCAATTAAAATAAAACTTTCAAACTAAAAAAATGCACTTTTAAAAAACCGGAGAACCGGAGACCAAAAGTCGATCCACTTTAATATAATACTAGCAACAGATACCTCGCTCGCTAACGCTCACTCGATTGTATTTTGATCGTGCTTATTTTAGATGTGTATATTGTGACGAGTGACGATAGCGCGAGCCACTCGTCATGGTTCTCCGTCGCGAGGCCCGCACGGCCGTCGGGAAAGACCGCGCGTAATACGGAAGGGAGGGGGAACGAAAGAGAATCGAGGAGAGACATTCTCGTGTGAGCCGCCGAGCCGGAAGGTCCTGGAAGGTACTCGAGAGACACCGCCGACGACTGTACGAGACTACGTAGAAGAGGCGAGGAGACCTGCGTCGAAGACAAGCCAGGTTAGAGTTTTCGACGAAGATACGTGCCCCGGCAATTCACGCGTGCTCTCTTCGTGCCGCGATCTTGCGTCCGGGTTATGACCCCCCGCGTGTGCGTTTAGGCCGCCCAGACGATCGTGTCACCTCGTGCGTCCGCGATCTAGCTATTTTATTGTATTTTAGAGTATTGATTAAGTCTGAATTTCATTTTATCTTTTGATTCGTGTTATTTCGTTGTCCCGTATCCACCCAGGAATCCCGATCCTTAGTTCGATAAGCAGATGAGCCCGCGGTACTCGTCTGCCAATCCTGATTCGTACTTCCGGAAGTGGGCTCTTTCTGGAGCCCACATCAACGTACACGGTAGCTGTTGAGGTATCGGCGAGCCGTTGACGGAGTGCACGAGAGGTCCGATCGCGCGCGAAGGTAAGTTCGTCACGCGCGATCTCAGAGTTACCCCTACTCACGTTATCTCCGCGCATTATCCCACAAAACCCGACACGCACCGTTACATGGCGCCCAACTAGTTAGCACTGGGCATACGGGATTATAGAAGAAAATTTGGTATTTTCTTTCTAACCGGGTACCTCACTAAACGAAAAATTAAATATATCGAGTAGTGAAAACGTCAAGGCCAACGTACTTCGCGAAGAGAGTATCGAGTGCGCGTGCGTTTTGTAAACAAAGCGAGTTGTTTACATCGGCGCGAGACTGGAGATTCGTATTTCCCAGTCTCACTATTTTTGTATAGTAAGTGCGAGAGAGAGAGAAAGTAAAATTTGTTTTTACTTTCTCGCACGGATAAATACGCATGTTCGTACTTTATCAATATTGGTTAAGTATTGGACACCTTTTCAAGACAATTTAGAATCAACGGTTCTTTAATTATTTATTGATTTTTTTAAATAACATTCCGCTCTCACACTTACTACACTATCTTGTATAGCGAACAAGATAGTAAATTCGGTTCAGTGTGTGCGTTATATATACAGTTATATTAGCGTTATATTTATATTACACATGTCTTTGTAGTCGATTGGTGTTACGTATTTATATAACAACCAAACCATTACTTTTCGGGAACTCTCCATTCAGTCATTATTTTCTTTAGTGATTATTCGATATTACCTTTCTTTTTTTGAACATTTAATTGTGTAATAATGGTAAATAATTCCCATAAATTATTTAAAAGTAATTACGAATAAGTAATTATATGTATGTACAGACTATATATATATAAGTAAAAATAATTATACATTTATTTGAAATTAACGGCATTCCGCTCACGTTTGAAACACGGATATCGCGTATTTAAATTATTATTTTCTTTTCTATTATCACTCCCATAAAAATTTACGTACATAAATCGAATAATCTATGTTCCTCATAATTTTGAATTTTATAAATTAATTTGCAATTAAACAATTAAACAAAATAATCTTGATTTTTTTTTGTTATAATGAATTGTTATTTTTTACTTAATTTTTGTTGTACAAGTAAAAAGTAACAACACTGGTTCCCGTTCGGTACAAAATTTTTTTTTTCACTTAGATAGTTCGCCGTAGCTATTATTTAATTAGCGCAAATATTTGAAAATAAACAATAATATATTTTCCCTTTCTTTCCTCATATATATAATAAGATATTTATATTTTGACGGTCCTTTTCGAGTACGAACTATCTAGTTACGGAACTATACCAGCGTATTCGCTTTTTAGATCCCTTAATATATATTTTCGTTCTTGCGAACACACACACTGCCCGACAAAATTTGTACACGCGCATCATCATGTCTGGTCACCGAGAAATAGAAGAATGGCTCATGTACCTAGACGACGATACTAGGACAGATATGATGACTAGCTTGGAGCTAGTCACATCGGGTAGCCGCATTGAGCAGTGCGCCCAATTTTATCGATGGCTCAAAGGCAACTACGTCCCGGCGGACTTCCAGCCTACAGAGGCGGAAGACGAGAATGAAGTATATACACACCGCGTGTATTTGAGACAAGATTTGATTGAGCAAACTTGTCAAGAACGGTCCAGTTCGACTATACTGGGACAGGATTACGATCCCAATAGAACACACCCGTTTAGCATCTTACTAGATGAAGCCGGTAGAGACCACGATTACATAATACCACAAGCTGGCACTAACGGCAGTGCCAACACCCAGAGAAACCCCTCGCCAACACGCTCGGTCAACCGAAATACGAGGTCGGCGACCGACAGCGAAACCGAATCGCCGAATATCGAACCACGAAACGACGGTCAGATAGGCGAGACCATGTCACTGGACGGTCTCGAAGGCGAACGGTTTAACCTACCAGTAAGCTTTATAAATTATTTGCAAAGCTTACACGAGCAAATTAAAACTCTGTCAACTCAGATAGCTGAGGTGCGGAGTAACTCACTAAATAACAGGCAAGGCATCGCGTCGAGCACTCGCATTGATAATGCAACAGAGAGTGCACATATTGGGCCCGACCTAGGGGCCCAACACCAAGATAGACACCAGAGGCAGCAAGTGAATATTCAGGATACATTCACATGCAATTATTACGACCAGAGTAGACCGATTTTGTCACAACCCGCGAACTTAGGTCACTCTCAAAGTCAAGCCTCACCGTTGCGTGAATCGTGGGATCACACGCAACAACCCTGCAACAACCATACCCGATCTGCACAAAGTGTAACTAGATTGCAGCGTTCACACTGCGCCAGTTGCACCTGTGGTTCGATACCACCGTTTGGAAATATCGGCAACGCCTGGGAGGGGGGCAACCTCTCCAGCGGCGCATATAGAGCAAATATGCACCACTCGTAGAGCAACGGTGGATCGACAAATACACGGGATATCGGCAATATAGTTCGACGATGGAACGTGCGATTCACCGGCGAACCAGATGATAGCATTGATCTATTCATCACAAGGGTAGAAGAATGCAGGACATTAGCAAGGCTTACAGACGAGGAATTAATACCCGCACTAGCCGAACTAATGACCGGTGTCGCGTCCACGTGGTACCGCGATTATAAAGACCAGTGGACGACATGGCAGGAGTTTTGCCACGAGGCTAGAGATTGGTACGGCATGGACCGCCGTTACCAACAAAGACTAGCGAGCGATGCGAATCGACGAACCCAAGGGAAAGGCGAACCCGTGCGCAACTATATAACGTGCTTAGGTTCGATGTTACGAAAACAACAGCCAATCCCGAGCGTAAGTCAACAACTTGACTTACTACACCGAAACATGCTGCCTGAGTTACAGCGTATGATAGAGCGTAACTCATGCCGAAGCATCCGAGACTTGCTCGAAAAGGCACGCGACGCCGAGCTAACGCTGGAGGCCGAGATATCATACCAACCTCCGCCGCCTCCAGAGAAGATGTTACACCCTGATCTAGGATTCAAACCGAGGACAGGGAAACCAAGTCAAGATCCTCCTAGTCGACCTAAAGTGGCTGCAACCGAAACAACCACTAAAAAGACCGACCGTTCGTTAGTCGAACTAATGGCTGAGATGCTCAAGGAGATCCGCTCCTTGAAAACGAGTTCAACGGAGCGACTAAACTCCCGGCAGGGTAGCGGGAAGAGTTACGCTCCCGTTCAACAAAAGCCGAACGACTCTCGTTCGACAAAGGGAGGAAGTCTTGCTCAGAGTAAGCAAGGCTCGGGACAGAGTAACATGAGTAAGAGAGTAGACGACGGACGAAAGTCTCCCCCGAATAAGAAGAAAGATTTCGGTAGAGAGAACGTCCCAAAGGAGGTATACTGTTTCGGATGCGGCATGCCAGGTCATTTCCGATATAACTGTCCGAAATGCACGGGAAACGGGAAGGGGAAAGACCAATAGGGGTCTCAACGGCCTTTCCCCCGTGTAAAGAGGCCACAAAATGAGCGAGACATTCGACCCAACGAGAAGAACGCAGTTGCCGCAATCGTATCGACGGAAGAATGTAATAAAACCGGTACGACGGAAGGAAAATCGTCCGAGGACGACTCCGCTAGTGTAGAGTCGGATCAGGACGTAGGACGCTGGTGGCTACAGGTAAACGTAGGACCTTACCGCTTAAGGGCGCTGTACGACCCCGGAGCATCCCGAACGGTCATGGGACCGATCGCCCTCCTGATTGCCAATGAATTAGGTAAATCAGTACGACCCGATAGCGGGAAGGGGGCGAAATTAGGAGACGGACGTTTCTCTCCTGTCACGGGTTATACCTACTTGCCGTTTGAGGTCGTAGGTATAAAACACCACCTCAAAATAGGTATAATGCCACACTTAGACGCTGATTGTTATGTAGGCGTGAATTTTATTAAGAAGTTTAATGCGATCCTCTTTCCACAAGAGAACCGGTTGCTTTTTAAAGACGAGAAGAGATCAGTCTCCTTGGAGTTGGCGGGCGTGGATTTCCCGTGTATAGCATCTCTCAACTCAATCGGCTTAGCGGACGCGCTACCCGCCGAGAGAGAGAGCGACTCCGAAAACTACTAGACCGGATGCTGGGACCGGGTGGCGGTCCTATCGGATGCACGAACTTGGCGGAGCACACGATCGATGTAGGATCAGCTCGCCCAATCAAGCAAAAGTGCTATCCAGTATCCAAGGCTATTAGCGATAAAATGAAGGAACAGGTTGATGAAATGCTCGCTGCGGGCATAATCGAGCCTTCGGCTAGTAGTTGGTCTAGTCCTGTGGTCATGGTCCGTAAGGATAATGGCAAATATAGGTTTTGCATCGATTTCAGGAAAATCAATGCAGTAACCAAGCCGGATGCTTATCCCCTCCCGAATATGGATAGCATCCTGCGCAAGTTACAGAGTGCGCGGTATATAAGCACGCTGGATCTGAGTAGCGCGTACCACCAGATCCCCCTGCATGTCAACTCTCGCGAGATAACGGCTTTCACGGTACCAGGGATGGGCCTGTACCAATTTACACGAATGCCGTATGGTCTCAATAACGCTGGTGCGACATTCCAGCGGCTGATAGACTGTATCATCGGTCCTAGCCTCGAACCGTACGTATACTCCTATCTCGATGACGTGATAATTACGTCCGAGACTTTTGAGGAGCACGTTAAGTTACTTGAGACGGTACTATTGCGAATCAAGGAGGCAGGACTAACTGTCAATCGCGAGAAGAGCGTATTTTGCCAGGAAGAGGTAAAATATCTCGGGGTACTAGTGAACCGAGACGGTTTTCGGCCCAACCCTTCTAAGATTGAGCCGATATTGAACTACCCAGCTCCTAAAAATATTAAGCAGCTGAGGAGGTTCCTAGGAATGGCGTCGTGGTATCGGAAATTCTTAAAGGATTTCGCGACGATCGCCGAGCCCCTTACGTCTTTAACGAAGAAAGACCGTAAATACGAATGGCAAGCGGAACAACAGATCTCATTTGAGCAATGCAAGATGCTCATCGCGACGGCTCCGGTCCTACACCGTCCTTCGTTTGACGAAATGTTCGTGATCCAATGCGACGCAAGCGACACAGGACTCGGAGCAGTGTTAGTACAAAATATAAACGGGGAGGAACGCGTGCTCGAATTTGCGAGCCGCACGATGACAGACAGCGAAAGGAATTATAGTGTCACAGAGCGAGAGTGTCTCGCTCTCATCTGGGCCATTCGTAAGTTACGCGCTTATGTCGAAGGTTATAAGTTCAAGGCTATAACCGACCACTCGAGTCTCAGGTGGTTATGCAATCTGCATAATCCGACGGGCCGCCTATCTCGTTGGGCCCTGGAGCTACAAGGGTACGATTACGAGGTAGAATACCGAAAAGGAACACTCAACCACGTACCCGACGCACTCTCTCGAATGAGCGAGGGAGACGAGTTATCGGTCAGCGCGGTGACCGAGAGTCAAGAGACTACCGATGAGTGGTACCTGGGCCAATACGATAAAGTCATGAAAAGCCCTAGTGATTTCCCCAAATGGAAAATCATAGCGGGGAGATTGTATACATATCGTCCCGATTCAATGTTGTCCGCAACACTCGGTGATGACGAAGCATGGAAGCTCGTCGTCCCGATTGAGAAGCGTGCGCTCGTTCTAAAACAAGGACACGACGAGCCCACGGCGGGTCACCTAGGTAGGGAGAAAACATATAAGCGTATCGCCTTGTACTATTATTGGCCACGCTTATACCGGGATGTAGCCGACTACGTCCGATGTTGTTTGATCTGTCAACAGTGCAAGGTCGAACAACGCCTACCTGCAGGACTAATGGGACGCCGGACCATCGAACGGCCCTGGGAAGTTGTCGCAGGGGACGTTATGGGTCCGTTTCCGAGGAGCGTCCAAGGCTTCGAATACATTTTGATATTCGAAGATTTATTTACTCGCTGGATCGAGTGCATACCCATAAGAAAGGCTAACGCGCAAACGATCCTCAAGAATTTAAAGGACCGAGTTTTCTTCCGATACGGAGTACCGTCGACGTTCTTGTCCGATAACGGGACAGAATTTAAGAATAGTCGCGTAGACGATTACCTAAAGGAAGTCGGGGTGCAGCACATGACTACTCCCCCCTACTTCCCACAGGCGAACCCAGTCGAGCGCGTGAACAGAACGATAAAAACCATGTTAATTGCGTTTATCGAGAAGGATCATAAGCACTGGGACTCGAACCTTCATGAGATCGCGTTTGCATACAATACGTCGATACAAAGTTCGACGGGAGCAAGCCCAGCGATGTTGATTTACGGCAGGCAACCAATGCCTCCCGACTCGTTAAGAAAACGCGAAGAAAAGGCAGCGCTCCTAGAAGAAAATAAAACCGCACTCAAAGATTGGAAAGAACGCTTGGACCGGTTACCGCTGTTACACGACGCAGCAGCTGATCGAGCAGAATCGGCCCAGGAGAAGCAAGCGACTTACTACGACAAAGGTCGCCGCTTCGTCGAATACGAGACAGGCGACCTAGTCTGGAGACGTAACGAAGTACTCTCATCGGCAGCTCATAACGTGTCGGCTAAACTCACACCGAAATACAGGGGACCGTACTTGGTCTCGAGAGCCATTGGGACGAACACTTATTCGTTAATTGACGGGGACGGGGACTCGGATTCTCCCGTCCATGCAGAACAACTCAAGCCGTACCAAAAGGGTATAGACCCGGAAGAAGACGACTTCGAGAAAACTTCCACCGTTGGATGCGTCACGCGCAAGGGCGGGTAATTGTCCGCCCTCAAATAGCGAAAATATTGTAAATGCGAGCGAGCGTGTAACCGAAATAAGCGAGAGAGACACCGTAGCGCCGGCGAATGAATGTCAGACCGCGCTGACCGTGCCCCCCAAGCGTAAACCCGGACGACCGCGAAAAACAGCGTTCGTAGTTCGCCGCCCGATCGCACCGAAAATAGTGTGTAAAGATAGTCAGGTGGTTATGCAATCTGCATAATCCGACGGGCCGCCTATCTCGTTGGGCCCTGGAGCTACAAGGGTACGATTACGAGGTAGAATACCGAAAAGGAGCACTCAACCACGTGCCCGACGCACTCTCTCGAATGAGCGAGGGAGACGAGTTATCGGTCAGCGCGGTGACCGAGAGTCAAGAGACTACCGATGAGTGGTACCTGGGCCAATACGATAAAGTCATGAAAAGCCCTAGTGATTTCCCCAAATGGAAAATCATAGCGGGGAGATTGTATACATATCGTCCCGATTCAATGTTGTCCGCAACACTCGGTGATGACGAAGCATGGAAGCTCGTCGTCCCGATTGAGAAGCGTGCGCTCGTTCTAAAACAAGGACACGACGAGCCCACGGCGGGTCACCTAGGTAGGGAGAAAACATATAAGCGTATCGCCTTGTACTATTATTGGCCACGCTTATACCGGGATGTAGCCGACTACGTCCGATGTTGTTTGATCTGTCAACAGTGCAAGGTCGAACAACGCCTACCTGCAGGACTAATGGGACGCCGGACCATCGAACGGCCCTGGGAAGTTGTCGCAGGGGACGTTATGGGTCCGTTTCCGAGGAGCGTCCAAGGCTTCGAATACATTTTGATATTCGAAGATTTATTTACTCGCTGGATCGAGTGCATACCCATAAGAAAGGCTAACGCGCAAACGATCCTCAAGAATTTAAAGGACCGAGTTTTCTTCCGATACGGAGTACCGTCGACGTTCTTGTCCGATAACGGGACAGAATTTAAGAATAGTCGCGTAGACGATTACCTAAAGGAAGTCGGGGTGCAGCACATGACTACTCCCCCCTACTTCCCACAGGCGAACCCAGTCGAGCGCGTGAACAGAACGATAAAAACCATGTTAATTGCGTTTATCGAGAAGGATCATAAGCACTGGGACTCGAACCTTCATGAGATCGCGTTTGCATACAATACGTCGATACAAAGTTCGACGGGAGCAAGCCCAGCGATGTTGATTTACGGCAGGCAACCAATGCCTCCCGACTCGTTAAGAAAACGCGAAGAAAAGGCAGCGCTCCTAGAAGAAAATAAAACCGCACTCAAAGATTGGAAAGAACGCTTGGACCGGTTACCGCTGTTACACGACGCAGCAGCTGATCGAGCAGAATCGGCCCAGGAGAAGCAAGCGACTTACTACGACAAAGGTCGCCGCTTCGTCGAATACGAGACAGGCGACCTAGTCTGGAGACGTAACGAAGTACTCTCATCGGCAGCTCATAACGTGTCGGCTAAACTCACACCGAAATACAGGGGACCGTACTTGGTCTCGAGAGCCATTGGGACGAACACTTATTCGTTAATTGACGGGGACGGGGACTCAGATTCTCCCGTCCATGCAGAACAACTCAAGCCGTACCAAAAGGGTATAGACCCGGAAGAAGACGACTTCGAGAAAACTCTCCCACCGTTGGATGCGTCACGCGCAAGGGCGGGTAATTGTCCGCCCTCTAATAGCGAAAATATTGTAAATGCGAGCGAGCGTGTAACCGAAATAAGCGAGAGAGACACCGTAGCGCCGGCGAATGAAAGTCAGACCGCGCTGACCGTGCCCCCCAAGCGTAAACCCGGACGACCGCGAAAAACAGTGTTCGTAGTTCGCCGCCCGATCGCACCGAAAATAGTGTGTAAAGATAGTCAGGAAGCACACGGAACCGTGTCCACGGGGAAAGTACGCCGCCCGGGTCGTCCACTAGGCTCCAAGAAAGCTAAACCGTCCGCAATAACGAAAATCTGGTCGCCGCGTAAGACTCGAAGTCGTACGCAGGCTCGATACGTTCCTCATTCTCGACCCCGCTCCGAGAACGTACTGGCAGAAGCCGGATACCTACCCGGTACCCGCCGTCTGGGAGGGGTTGTGACGAGTGACGATAGCGCGAGCCACTCGTCATGGTTCTCCGTCGCGAGGCCCGCACGGCCGTCGGGTAAGACCGCGCGTAATACGGAAGGGAGGGGGAACGAAAGAGAATCGAGGAGAGACATTCTCGTGTGAGCCGCCGAGCCGGAAGGTCCTGGAAGGTACTCGAGAGACACCGCCGACGACTGTACGAGACTACGTAGAAGAGGCGAGGAGACCTGCGTCGAAGACAAGCCAGGTTAGAGTTTTTCTCTCTCGACGAAGATACGTGCCCCGGCAATTCACGCGTGCTCTCTTCGTGCCGCGATCTTGCGTCCGGGTTATGACCCCCCGCGTGTGCGTTTAGGCCGCCCAGACGATCGTGTCACCTTGTGCGTCCGCAATCTAGCTATATTATTGTATTTTAGAGTATTGAATAAATCTGAATTTCATTTTATCTTTTGATTCGTGTTATTTCGTTGTCCCGTATCCACCCAGGAATCCCGACCCTTAGTTCGATAAGCAGATGAGCCCGCGGTACTCGTCTGCCAATCCTGATTCGTACTTCCGGAAGTGGGCTCTTTCTGGAGCCCACATCAACGTACACGGTAGCTGTTGAGGTATCGGCGAGCCGTTGACGGAGTGCACGAGAGGTCCGATCGCGCGCGAAGGTAAGTTCGTCACGCGCGATCTCAGAGTTACCCCTACTCACGTTATCTCCGCGCATTATCCCACAAAACCCGACACGCACCGTTACAATATGTAAAATAGTTACACAGCCTTTTTCTTTAAAGTTAAATGTGACATTTTTATGTTCATTTTTTAAATGAAAAACATTACATTTTTTAAATAATTAGTAAACCAATTGGGTTTATCAAGGCAGAAATTGCATTTTTATAGATACACCAAATTCGCTGTGTAAAGTTGAAGTTTATATGCATATAAATTTAAATTTTCTTGGATTAAAGCCCTTCGACAACTTTTATCCTGCAAGGAGTTTTTTGTATTTGCACCTGTTTTAAGCCTATTTTTGATAATATTTTAATATTTTACTTAATGAATGTGTTAAAAATCATCAAAAAAGAATATTTTGTATAATATATTTTATAAACATGCCATTTCACATAATATTTTATAAAAATTACAAAAATATTTTTATAACCGTACTCTACCCTTAACACCAACAATGATAATTTGCGCATTGCGAAGAGGATTATGGTATAATTAATGTGGTGACTGAGATGTCGTTTTTGTAAAAAAAAATTGAGAAATAAACAAAATATGATAGTTAACTACCAAAGTTTTAAAATTAATCAAAATTTCTTTAAAATTACATGTAACTACTATTGTACAGACGATTGAAAAGAGTGTGAGAACTCGATATATTTTGTGTCGACTTTCCAATATTTTGGTTTTTTAAAAGAGGTTATAGATTAAAAAAAACATCAAAGACAGAACTGAAAATAAAGTTCAACTGAAAACTTGATCATCTAATGACTATCAATTATTTCGTGACATTCAAAGAATCTGTCAAATGTCAATCATTCGTGAGATTTCGACTCCATTTTCATCATTATTGCAGGGGTCCTTTATAGTATATGAGCGGGCAATCGTTTCAAAAAGGCATCTCGAATCTTGATCTCGCGTAGACGAGTTGAAAAGATGTGAGAACTCCATATGTTTTGTGTCGACTTTCCAATGTTTTCGTTTTATTTGATAATTTTAAATAGCTATTTATACATTATTGGATGAGAGTTAGGCTCTTGGATAGTGTATTTGATGAAAACCTGATGTCGTTTCTGCAGACCAAGACATGTTGTACTGAAGTCATTTAGATTTTTCGTGTATAGTTGTAACACACGCTCCGTAAAATATATTTATGCTTCCAGCGTTAGCCAACATATGAATATTGTATTCGACTCTTACGGCGAGGATGTGCTGGTAAGGTATACATTTCAAGAATCATATATTTTTTCAATGCATGATCCATTTAATAGTAACATAATAAGGGCTTTATAACAGTGTAAGTTAAGGAAAGAAAAGTATACTGTTAAATTTTGACGCTAATAATGATAGAATTAAATACAAAAAGAAAATAAATATGACAAAGAGTAAAAAATAAGTATATATATATATATATTGTGTCTGTGTAAAAATAATCATTATAGGTTATTATAAAGAAGGTGTGTGTGCGTGTGTTCAGAAAGAAAGTGAAATATGTCCATATATTTAATATATTTAAAATGCACACACATAAAATAATTTCCATTTGGGGGGATATCGTAATTTTAAATAAATTGATGTAATATAATGTGTTTACAGAATACGTAAAATATAAGCATGTTATATACTCTCATAAATTATATTTTTCTTTAATGGCGGTGGTAACATTTTTTATAAAGTGGTATATAATACTGTCGTTGTGTTATATATGGTTTTAATTTGTATGTGAATGTAGTATTATTTCAAAGTGATGGTTTTTATAATGCATATTTAAAAATTTTGGCATTTAATAGAATCTGTATTGTAATTGTTATTATAAAATTGAGTGTCATGAAAATCATTTTTTACGCACGTTGGGTGAGTGATTGTATCTAAATGGCGGCTCTGTCGAAATATTTTATACATGATATATGCAAATATAATTCTAATTGTAAAATTTTAACAAATTTAAGTTTTTAAATAATAATTTTAAATACCTGTTTATACGTTATTATAAGAATTAAACTTTCGGTCGTTGTATTTTGGGAAACTCTGTTTCTTTTTTGAAGTCTGTAAGTTTTGTCGAACGGCAGGCTATTATCAATTATTTTGCATATTTATTTTAATGATTCAGTAGTAGTAATATTTCAATGGATTTTTCTTATATTTCATTTTTTTTATTTATTACTAGCTATGAACGCTCGCTTCGCTCGCGATTTACATATACTGATGGTATGACAAATATGAAAAATTTTTACATAATTGTGCACAACCGTATAACGGAAGTGTCTTATATTTTTGTCATCGAAAAAAGTGTTGTTCCTCAAATATCTCAAAAAGTTGTCCATCAATTTGATTGAAATTTTAAGGTTATATTCTTTATCATTTGGGAACTTTATAGTCCTATTTCCAGTTATAATGATATTTACAGGTTCATAAATACAGTTATTCTTCAACAACTCAAAAACTTGAGGTTCTACAAAAAAATTTAAATGGACGAAATATTCGTTTCAAAATTACAAAACATTTTCTATAAAATACTTTGCAATTGGAAACGAATTTCTTTAGATAAACATATAAAAACGCTTAAAAAAATGCTAAATGATCAATAATACACGTATTTTTGTAATAAATGAAAAACTTCAAATTCTACATAAAAACTTTATATAGACGAAGTGTTTGTTTTAAAATTCCAAAACTTTTTTCTATTGAACATTTTGCAGTTCGAAAAAAAATTTGATTAAATATTAAGTTTAATTAATATAATATATATATCATATTAATATAACATAATATAATTAATATAATATATATATATCATATTAATATAACATAATATAATTAATATAACATATATATCAGTTATATGTTACTTAAATTCCATAATCAGTTTCAGCAATTGAAAGTTCTGAAATCAAAGCAGACTAATCGATAAGTATTTTCTACTATCCCACAAATTTGTATTTTAATTAAATATTTTTATATATGAGATCACTACATAACCGCAAAATATCGACAAAACAATTTGAGTCCGCATAAGTTCACACATACGTTTATATATTTATATATTATAGTTTATAAATTATATAAATAGTCAATATAATAAATTAATTATGAAGTAAAAATTAAAACAGTTGACAGTATTATAAATCTAATCATGTAAATTTGAATAAGGTTATTATATTTTAGGTTATTCGATAGAATAACGTATATAAAACCAATAACCCTATATCCAATAACCGAATATCCGGGCTAACCTCTCTACGGGGATAAATTCACTCTTACGTTATAATATTAATGAGGGATGAATCATTCTAAGAACATTCAAATGACCGGAGGTCAATTAATATTATAACCTAAAAGTGTGATTTACAATTCTTGGCCAAATACAATTTTTGTCATTTGTACGCATAAGTACCTTATAAATTATTAAATTAAATAATCAATACAATAAATTAATCATTGAGTACAAATTAAAACAGTTGACAGTATCATAAATTGTAATTTTTTTTAATTTAATAAAATGATAAAAATGTTATATGTAATATATTTAAAAAAAATGAAGGTCTCGAACAGCTTCTAACCCGAGACCTTTTGAATAACAGTTGCATATAGCGTGCGCCTTAACGCTCACGGCTACCGCATCTATACGCTGTTAAAATATCAGAACTTGTATTTAAGTTGTGCCTCCTGGTGTGGGGCTTACGGTTAAGGATTTATTTTTTTTAATGTTACTCATTTGAATTTTGGCTTATTTATTAATTTAGAATTTTAATTAATTTTTTTATAATTTATAAATAAAAAAGAATTTGTCAGATGTTTTGAATGTAGTCATATACTTATTGTCGAGTTCGTACTTCCCGCCGGAGTAGGAACTAACCTGAAGATAGTCGAAAGATTTCGCGCATGCTTCGTATGCCAGTAATATGTAGTCCATTTCTCATAAATGTTTTTTTAATCTTTTAAATAAATTTATGATTTTTTAAACATTTTAACGTTGGTTCAATTAAAAATAGAAAAGGTTCAATTAAAAATTTCAAAAATATATTTAGAAATACGTTGATTAGTATTTTTTTATTGCATATAATTAATATTTGCAGGATGGCGTAAGGGATGTCCGACAATATTTTATTATTTAACTAACTATTTATTAATTTTTCAATGCATTTAATGCTTGAGCAAATTAAACAAAGTCTTGATTTATCTTTTGCCAGCTTGAGCTAATTAAAATACGTATTAATTTCTTTTTCTTATTTATTATGATAAATACAATAAGAACTTAAATATTCCTAAAACTTTTTTAGGACTTGTTGATTTAACAGCTGATAATAATACCAATGAAAAAGAACTTGACGAATTAAAACATATTAAAATATTATCAAATTTAAAGGAATCAGAAAGAAAAAGAGCGTATAAAGAAAAAATGACAGATGAAATGAAAATAAAGGAAGCTGTAACAAAAAGAGAGGATAAGGTAAAAATGACCAATGAAATGAAAATAAAGGAAGCTAAAAGAAAAAGAGCGTATAGAGCAGAAAGGACATATGAAATGAAAATAAAGGAAGCTGAAAGAAAATGAGCGAATAGAGGTAAAATGACGAATGAAATGTAAAGTAAAGGAAGCTGAAAGAAAAAGAGCGGATAGTGCTGACATAACGAATGAAAGGAAAATAAAGGAAGCTGAAAGAAAAAGAATGAAAAGAGCAGAAATGACAAATGAAATAAAAATAAAGGACGCTGATAGAAAAAGAGCGGATAGAATAGAAACGACGAACGAAATGATAATATAGGAAGCTGAAAGAAAAAGAGCACATACAGCAGAAATGACGAATGAAATGAAAATAAAGGAAGCTGAAAGAAAAAGAGCGGATAGAGCTGAAATGACGAATGAAATGAAAATAAAGAAAGCTGAAAGAAAAAAAGCACATAGAGCAGAAATGACGAACGAAATGAAAATAAAGGAAGCTGAAAGAAAAAGAATGAAAAGAGCAAAAATGACGAAAGAAATGAAAATAAAGGAAGCTGAAAGAAAAAAAGCACATAGAGCAGAAATGACGCACGAAACGAAAATAGAGTTGACAAATGAAATGAAAATAAAGGAATCTGATAGAAAACTGAAAGAAAAAAAAACGAAAAAAACAGAAATGACGAATGACATAAAGGTAAATGAAGTAAAGAAAAGTAAAATGTATTATAATAGTATGACAATACAACTAAAAACAAAACAAAATGAACATAAGAAATTAAAACAAAATAAAAGAAAAGCAAACACAGAATTAGAATATGATACGAAAGATATAAATTCAAAAATAGGTTTAATTGCAAATATAGCTTTTTTGAAAACACCATCGAATTAAATTTTTTAGGAAGTTTAAATAATCATTGTAATTTCTGTAAAGCAATACACTTCAAGAATGAAATCTCACATGATAAAAAATATACTAACTGTTGTCATAAAAATAAAATATTTTTAAATAATGATAACTCATATCCAAAAGAATTAAAAAACTTATTATTTCAAAATACTTCAATAAGTACAAATTATAAAAAAAATATACGGGGATACAATAATTCTTTTGCATTTGCTAGTTTTGGGTCAAAATTAGTAACTTTTAATACTCCTGGGCCACAAGTATTAAAGATATGTGGTCAAGTATACCATAATTCATATGCATTACATCCAAATAAAAATGAATTTCCAAAATATGGACAATTATATATAATCGACAATGAAATAGCAAATAAATATAGAGCGAAAGATTATAAAATAGATAAACCTGATATAAATTTATTAAATGAATTATGTAAGTTTCTAACAACACATAATCCTTATGCAAAAGCATACAAAATGATGTATCAAATAGAAAAAGAAGAGATTAACAGAGCACAAAATAATAACATTACACCACGTGAAGTAGTTATTGACAATTGTGCAACAAATAAGTCATATTTTGCTTCATGCAATGAAGTTGCTGCAGTATATGTAGGAATTGACGGAGAACCACCAATTGACCGTGATATTCGTATTTATCCTAAATCTGATAAAACACAGATAATAAATATTCTCAGTAAACATCTCGACCCAATGTTATATCCGTTAATATTTCCTCTTGGTGACCCTGGATGGTGTCCTAATATGAAATGTTTAAAAGCAGATAATAAATATAATAATATTTCAATATTACAATATTATTCATTTAAATTAAGTATACGTGATGATTTTAATCCTTGTTTAAATTTAAAAAATATATCACAACAATTTATTGTTGACGTATGGGCAAGAATTGAAGGATGTTGATTATACTATTTGCGCAGTCATCAAGCAGAATTATGAACTGAAATGTATAAAGGATTGATGGATTACGTTTATAACAAAGTAAATATTGAAGATTATAAAATAGGGAGATTGATAATATTACCTTCAACCTATATAGGAAGTCCCAGAGTAATACAACAAAATTATTTAGATTCAATGACTCAATTACAAGTTGATGGAAAACCAGATATATTCCTCACAATGACATGTAATCCTACATGGAAAGAAATTCAAGAAAATTTGTTACTATATGAAACAGCTATAGATCGTCCGGATTTAATATTACGCGTTTTTAATCAAAAAGTTAAAATTTTAAAAAATGAACTTTTAAAAAAAAGTATTTTTGGAGAAGTTAAAGGTTATGTTTATGTGATAGAATTTCAGAAAAGAGGATTACCACATATGCACATGTTAATTTGGTTGCATAATGATGATAAATTACGAGATGTTGATCATATTGATTCTCTTATAAATGCTGAAATACCTGATGAAATTAAATATCCTAGATTATACAATATAGAAAAAATAATATGATACATGGTCCTTGTGGAATGCAAAATAAAAATAGTGTATGTATGAATGAAGATAAAACACGCTGTACAAAAAAGGTTCCTAAACCATATATTGAACAAACAAATTTTAATTCAGATGGTTATTCTTCTTATCGCCGAAGAAATAATGATAATAAAATTATATATTCAAAACATAGAATTGCAGATAATAGTTTTGTCGTGCCATATAATCCATATTTATTATTATTGTTAGAATGTCATATTAACATAGAAATATGTAATACAATAAAAGCTATAAAATATTTATTTAAATATTTTCATAAGGGTCCTGATACTGCTTTTGTAAAATTCACAATGGAAGTCATTAATGATGATATGCATAAAAATAATGAAGAGGTATATAATTATGATGAAATATCACAACATTTATCTACTAGATATGTATGTGCACCGGAGGCTATGTATCGTATCTTGGAATTGAAATTAAATCAACAATCTTATGCTATATTATAAGATTACCTGTTCATAAAGAAAATGAACAATATATATTTTTTCAAGAAGGACAACAAAATACATTCATTGATAAAAATATAGATACAACATTAACATCATGGTTTAAATTAAATAAAGATGACGAGAATGCAAAACAATATCTATATACTGAAATTCCTTATCATTATGTTTTTAATAAAAAAATTAAAGCATGGACTAAAAGAAAACAATTTAATAAACCTATTATAAGTAGAATGTATTTCGTAAATCCAAATAAACGTAAAACATTTTTCTTACGACTATTATTATTACATGTACGAGGTGCAAAATCATTTGAAGATATCCGAACTGTAAATGGTATAGTTCACGATACGTATGAAACTGCTTGTTTATCGAGAGGTATTATTAGTACTAATGATGAGTGGGATAAATGTTTAGCAGAAGCTGCAGTATTCAAATTTCCTAAATCTATGTGCAAACTATTTGCATTTATTCTTGCATTTCAAGCAGCAATTAATGCTTTGGATTTATATAATAAATATAAGATTCATTTTATGGATCCAAATTTATCAGAATTTGAGGGTGAAAAAAAAGCTTTGTATAATATTGAAAAAATCTTATTGTTACATGTAATGAAATTAAATGATTTTCATTTACCTAATATGGATAATTATGAAGTAAATAAAGAGTATGATGATGAATTAGATATACATGATCATATTAATACCTTAGAAACTTTAATAAATTCTTTAACATTTAATCAAAAGAAAATATATGATTTAATCATCAATGCAACAATTAATAATATTGGAAATAAGTATTATTTCATTGATGGTCCTGGTGGTAGTGGAAAAAGTTATTTACATAATGTAATTATTATTTATTTAATATCAATGAATATTCCTTTTCTTACAATGGCTTGGACTGGTATTGCTGCTAATTTATTAATTAATGGAAAAACTGTTCATAGTACATTTAAATTACCATTAAATATAAATGAACAATCAACATGTAATATTAGTCCTAATTCAGAATATGGTACTTACTTAAAAAATATTAAAATTATAATTTGGGATGAAATTTCAATGGTATCTAGATATGCTTTTGAAACAATTGATAAATTTTTCCGAGATGTGTGTAAAAATGATCTTCCTTTTGGAGATAAATTTATTGTAACTTCTGGAGACTTTAGACAAACACTACCAATAGTACCACATGGAAATAGAACTAAAATTATTGAAACTTGCGTCAAAAGAAGTTGTTCATGGCCATATTTTTCAAGGTTATCATTGACTGAAAATTTAAGATTGCAAAAGCCAGATACTAGTTTCAAAAAGTGGTTACTTGATATAGGAGAAAATAAAAATTTAACAAAATATGAATTAAAAAACAATGTCAAAAAAATACCAACACAATTCATTTGTGATAACAATTTAATAACAGAAATCTTTGGAGATAAGATATATCCTAATGATCCAACATTAAAAAATAAAGTAATATTATCGCCTTTAAATTCTAATGTATTAAAACTTAATGAAGATGTAGTAGAAAAAATTGATGGATGTAGTTATACATTTTGATACATTACAAGAATCAATCCCAACAGAATTTTTAAATTCATTAACACCCAATGAATTACCTCCACATAAATTAATATTAAAAAAGGGTGCAATAGTTAGTTCTTTGCGAAATTTAGATATCAATGGTGAACAATGTAATGGAACAAGAATGATAATCAAGGATATAAAACAGTATGTTATAACAGTAGAAATAATTACAGGTAAAAATGCTGGCAAGATAATATTATTACCACGTATTGATTTATATCCATCATCAGAAGAAATTCCGTTTCATATGATAACAAGACAATTTTCAATAAGACTTAGCTTTGCTATGACTATAAACAAAGCTCAAGGTCAATCCTTTGACAAAGTTGGTTTATATTTAAATACTCCTGTTTTTAGTCATGGTCAATTATACGTATAGCTTTATCAAGAACAACATCAAAGGATAATTTAAAAGTATTTATAGATAATAAATCTATTAATAAAAATGATAATATAATAAAATATAGAAATAAAAAACTTATCCTCAGTGAAAACGCAAAAATTTATACAAAAAATGTAGTTTATTCAGAAATATTTGAATATTAATTTTATATATATATATATATATATTATTTTTTTCATTGTCTAAATACATACATATATATAAATGTATTAACCCTCAAACCGTACACTGGTGCGAATTTGCACCCACAAAATTTTCAAACTACGATATTTTGCAAAATATAATTTGTGTATAACAATTTGTTTTATAACTTCATGTTTTTTTTTGATAATTTAAATTGCAGATACAAATTCTACGGGGAAATTTACGTCAAAAAGGTATTATCAGGATTTACACTTTAAAATTATTTTCATATAGAAATCGACTCTTGAAATAATGAAATCCCAATTCGCACCAGTGTACGGTTTATAGATGCTGGATTGAAGTGTACGGTTTGAGGGTTAAGAATTATAAATATACTTATAAATATGTTATTCACTGAATATTGGCTGAGAAATCGCCATCTTGATTTATTCAAACTTATTATTACATATAAATAATTAATAAATAACTTTAATATTAATTATTATAAATTGACTGAATATTGGCTGAGAAATCGCCATCATGATTTATTTAAACTTATTATATATTAGATGAATAATTAAAAAAAAATAAACTTATTATTAATTGTTATGTATTGACTGAATATTGGCTGAGAAATCGCCAACATAATTTATTCAAACTTATTTTTTGAAATAAATAATTCAAAAATGAACTTATTATTTATTGTTCTAAATTGACTAAATATTGGCTAAGTAATCGCCATCATAATGAAATAATAAACTTATGATTTATTGTTATGAATTGACTAATTATGAGTTGTTACGAAATGATTAAATATTGGCTAAGAAATCGCCAACATAATTAAATAATTAAAAAATAAACTTATTATTAATTTTTATAAATTGACTAATTATGAGTTGTTACGAAATGATTAAATATTGGCTGAGAAATCGCCATCATAATTAAATAATTAAAAAATAAACTTATTATTAATTGTTATAAATTGACTGAATATGAGTTGTTACGAAATGATTAAATATTGGCTGCGAAATCGCCATCATAATTAAATAGTTAAAAAATAAACTTATTATTAATTTTTATGAATTGACTGAATATTGGCTGAGAAATCCCCAACATGTTTATTCAAACTTATTATTAGATATATAAATAATTAATAAATAAACTTTTTATTAATTGTTCTAAATTGACTGAATATTGGCTAAGTAATCGCCATCATAATGAAATAATAAACTTATGATTTATTGTTATGAATTGACTAATTATGAACTGTTACGAAATGATTAAATATTGGCTAAGAAATCGATAACATAATTAAATAATTAAAAAATAAACTTATTATTAATTGTTATAAATTGACTAAATATTGGCTAAGTAATCGCCATCATAATGAAATAATAAACTTATGATTTATTGTTATGAATTGACGAATTATGAGTTGTTACGAAATGATTAAATATTGGCTAAGAAATCGCCAACATAATTAAATAATTAAAAAATAAACTTATTATTAATTAGTTTATTATTATTTAGAGACATAACAATATTGTATATTATATATATGAATTAACTAAATGTGACTAAAAATCGTCATAATATTTTATTCAAACTTATTATTAGATTTAAATAATTAAAAAATATAATTATAAACTTATTATAGGAATTATTATGAATTGACTAAATATAATTGTTACGTAATGATTAAATATTGGCTGAGAAATCGTCATCTTAATTTGTACAACCATTTGTAATGTGAGTGTTATTATTGATAATTTTATTCTGAATAATAACAACAATCTCAACTCTGTAAAACACAGAGAGCAAATGGATTACACATGAAATTCTCTCCTTCATCCACTACCTCTTCCTCTTGTGAATAATAATTATCATTATCGTTATGAATAATAACATAATAATTAAAATAATAATAATTATAATTATCATTATCATTTTTATGAATAATCCGAGGATTTTGAAGAGTCCCGCACATCGGCAATAAATTGATTTCCCTCCCTCTTAAAAAAAAAAAAATCATTATGATTATTATTATCATTATCATTATCATTATAATTATCATTATAATTATCATTATGTTTATCATTATGATTATCATTAGCATTATCATTATTAATAATAATGCTAACCGCGCGGGGTTTCCTGTTCCCGTATGCGGCGCGTCCCCCGGGTGGCGGATGGGGGAAAGCTCGTCACGCTTGCGTGAAGGGTAGAGGTGAAACAAAATAGCCTCCGTGGACCAAACAGTTGAAGAAGGATGATGAGCAAGCGAATGGAATACCTATTACCCCAAGCGGGCAGCTCCAAACAAGGAGTCAATCCCGCCGTCGGTTCCGATCGGGTGAAAGCCCCGGTGGCCGGCGCTGGCCTCACGGATTTTGGGGGAGGCCACCAAGCGCTTCGTTCTACGAACACGTCAGAGGTGGGGCCCTCGAAAGAAAACCCCCAACAGCAGCCGTCGTTACAGATGTTGAGTGTTGCATCCGCAAACAGGTTAAGAAGCGGCAGCGTTACCAGCCTTGGTAGTGCCATCAGTGGCATCTCTGCCTATAGTAAGGAATCTCAAGAGGAGATCGAAATATTCCGCAAGGAATACGAGAAGGTAGAGAAGGCGCAGGAGGACATCGACTCCACTTACGACCATCTAAAGAGCGAACTCCAGGCTATGTTGGCCGCTTGTGCAAAGCAGCCTAACATCTCCATGGTCGTCAAGACAGGGCTGAAGACCGTAGACACTCTTGTACAAGAGTTCTACGGGAAAACCAAGAAGATGTTTTCGGCAGTCGACGATTACAAGTGCCAAGTCGAGGATTATCGAGTTGGTCACGAGAATCGTCGGCGGCCTAAGAGAAGAGGCATAATAGCTAAAGCCGTCTTTACGGCTACAGCTAGAATGCAGGCTCAAAAGAGAAGTAGAGAGGGCTCCCAAAGCCCCCCCGAGGTCTCTAAGAGCCGCAAGAAGAAGAAGCCTCGGAAGGAGGTACCACCACGTGGCACGGACAAGGAGCAATCCAAGTCCGCGTCAGTGGCGGGGAAAAAGCCGACAGTCAAGTCGGGACAGGCGCCTCTTGATAGGAGAAAGCGCCAGACGGCGCCGGTATCCACCCTGGTGGTGACTGTCGCGAGGGACCATACGTATGCTGAAGTCTTGGGGAAGCTCCGAAAGGAAGTCAACCCGGACGACAGCGGCGCCCAGGTTCTGAGCGTAAGGCCAACAGGGCGGGGAGATGTCCTACTCCGGCTGGGCAAGAAGACGGACGCAACAGCATTCGCTGAGAAAGTCCGTACGGCTACTAAAGGGATGGGAGAAGTTAGGATCCGAGATCGAAGGGTGACCCTGGAGATCAGAGACCTGGACGCTCTCACAACGAGGGACGAAGTGGTAGCGGCCCTAGATAAAGTTCTCGCGTCTCCGCCTCAGAGCCGAGAGGTGAAGCTTTTGGGCCTAAACCGCAGTCAACAGAAGACAGCCATCGTGAAGCTGGATCACGAGAGCGCTGACAGGCTGAAGTCGATGCGGCATCTCTGCGTCGGCTTCGTAAGCTGTCGCGTTCGGGATCGAGTCTTGGTCGAGAGGTGCTATCGGTGCCTAGACTTCGGCCACACGAAACGGAATTGTAAGGGAGTGGACAGGTCCTCGTCGTGCTACAAGTGCGGCGAGCCTGGACACAACCTTAAGAATTGCAAGAGCGCTCCCAAATGCTTTCTTTGTCCATCAAAGGATGCTGAGGGAGTGTCTCACGTGGCGGGGTCCGGAGCCTGTGCCACCTTTAGGCGCGCGCTCGATACCGCCCGAAAGGCCGCTTCACGATAAGTGGCAGTCTCAACGTGGGAGGATAGAATAAGGAACGGATGACGCATGTCACAAGACACGCCTCCCAGCTTGAAGTAATGTGAAAAACAGTTCCGGGCTGGGCAGGTGAAATCGTTGGGTTTGGAGTTTTAGCCGGTAAGAATCCGGCACTGGCGACGAGTGCGGACCCTCGTCGTCGTCTTATGTAAGATTTCTCCAGTTTCCCACGAAAAAAAAAAAAAAAAAAAAAAAAAATAATTATTATTATTAATATCATAATCATAATCCCCTCTCTCCCTCCCACTATCTCCCTCTCTCTGGCACGTAACAAAGCACACATGCGCTCAATACGTATCGTCTGACGGGGAGGGGGCGCGAAGCAGCCGGGCATATATAAACTCCGCGCGCACTCACGAGATCCAGTGTGTTCTGCACACTGACGAGTACCATGACTTATCAGTCATGGAAGCTCTCTCTCTCTCTCCCCCTCTCCCCCTCTACCCCCCCTCTCTCTCTCTCTCTCGCTCGTTCTCTCTCTCGCTCGCTCGTTCTCTCTCTCGCTCGCTCGTTCTCTCTCACGCTCGCTCGTTCTCTCTCTCGCTCTCTCGTTCTCTCTCTCGCTCTCTCGTTCTCTCTCTCTCTCGTTCGCTCTTTCGCTCTTTCGCTCTCTCGCTCTCCCGCTCTCGGACGGACGGACGGACGGACGGACGGACGGACAGAAACAAAATTTTAATATAATAATAGATAACTAATGTAATGATTTGTCATTTACAATATGATATGTTGCAGCCGATTTTCAATTGTATTTTAATGATTTTCAGCGCAAACAATTATTAATTATTTTGCATATTCACTTTAATCATTCAATAGTTGTAATATTTTAATGTTTTTTTTCATACTTCCATTTTCATTTATTTATAAAATTTATATAAAATGTGTATAAATTTTCGTCTACACATTTACAATACTTTTTTAAACACTATATTGTTAGTGTAAATTTTGTGTTTATTTTTTAATGTATCATTTTCTATTTTTGCATTGTTTAACAGTAATATTTTTAAATTTTTTCTACTTTTAGCTCTTGAAAGAGCTACGTATAATTGACCATGGCTAAAAATTGGAGATGGTAAATAGATACCAACTTGTTTGTATGACTGTCCTTGTGATTTGTTAATAGTCATTGCAAAACCTAATCGAATGGGAAATTGTTTTCTGCGCATGTTGAATGGTATATCTTCTTTAGATGGTGACAAAGTGATTCTTGGTATTAAAACTAATTTTCCAATTTTTTTTCCGCTTATAATTTCTGCTTTAATTAAATGTTTCATAAGTTTTGTTACTAATAATCTTGTTCCATTACAAAGACCTTCATTCACATTTAAATTTCTTAGAAAAATTACTATTGCACCTACTTTTAATTGTAATTTATGTAGAGGAAGTCCATTAGGTGTAAGGGAATTAAGAAATTCTGTAGGTAACATGACATCTAAGTTTTCTCCATTATCATCTTCTGCTGTATCTACACTTAAGTATTCAATAATTTGCCCTTCCATTATAGCCAAAATTTTATTATTTATTTCAATTACGTCGTTGTTGGTGAAGGCTAATATAACTTCATCATTTAAATCTTTATCATTTATTTTTATTTCGTTTCCAAAAATTTCTGCAATGATATCATTTTCTTTTGTTATTAAATCAAGAGGGATTTCAAGCAGTTCATTTTCTTCTTCATACATATTTAAACGTTTACCTTCACCTACATTTAATAACCATTGTATAAAATAATTGTCATTATCTGTCACTCGAAGATTTTCATTTAGTGTCATACGTATAAAATTCGGCCATAAGTAACTGTTTTTAACTGAATTTTCAATAACTTCAGTACGACTACCATGTCGTATAACTGGTAATGTTTGCCTAAAATCGCCTGAAACAACCAACATTTTACCACCAAATATTTTTTTATTATTACATATATCTTGAAATAGGCGATTGACTGCTTCAAAAGCATATTTCGATGTCATAGATATTTCATCCCATATTATAATTTGAACTTCTTTTAAATTTTTACCATCTATTGAATTAGATTTAATATTACATATAGTACATTCTGTGATATTAAGTGGTAGTTTAAATGTTGTGTGTACTGTTTTCCCGTTATGTAATAAATTTGCTGCAATCCCTGTCCAAGCAACACATAAAAATGAAATGTTTGAGAATTTAAGATAGTCTATTAGAACATTAAGTAAACAGCTTTTCTCACTTCCTCCTGGTCCATCAATAAAAAAGCTTTTTTTGTCTTCAATTTTTAAATGTTGCACGATAGTATCGAAAATGTCTTTGTTACGATTTTTTAAAGAATTTACTTTCACGTTTATTTCAGTAAATGTGCAACGTATGTTATGTGTTGTTGATGTATCAGCATAATCTTCTATAAATGTACATATATAGGGTAAATTAAAATTATTTAAAGAATATCCATTCAATTGTAGATTCTTATCAATAATGTTTAATTCTAGGTTTTCACCAGCATTTTGTTCATATTTTGGGTGGTAAAAAAAGTGTTTGTATTTTTCGTACAAATCTCTTGCATTAATAGGATTGTGAAAAATACAAATATATGCAAATAATTCACAAAGAGCAGTAGGAAAGTGTAATTCTGTTGCTTCTTCCAAACATCTGTCCCATTCTTTATCTTCATTAGCCAAATGTCTAGCTATAGAAGCTTCATAAAATGTAGAATAAATTATATCATCAACAGTACGTAAATCCTGAAATGATGATACTCCTTTGACATGTAAAAGTAATAATCTTATAAAATATCGTTTTCGATCCTTTGGATTCACTAAATACATTCTGCTTAATACAGGTTTTTTTGTTTTTTTTTCTTTTATTCCATGTATTTGAATTATTATCAAATGCATAATTTAATGGTATTTCGGAATATAAATAATTTCGTGCATCAGAATCGATTTGATTTAATTTTAAGTATGCTGTTAATGTCGTTTCTACATTTTTTTTAAATTTCTGTTTCTTTTCCTTCTTTAAAATACACTTCTTGTTCATCTTCATTGTGAATAGCTAATCTTATTATGGTATGTGAAAGTTCGTGTAGAGGGTATTCTAATAGTATTATATTCATTGCTTTCAATATCTTCATCATGAGTTAAATTAGAACTGTCTTTTGATCTGATACCTGTGTCACGTATTTCTATGTTCGCACAGTCATGTCCTTTATAACACTATTTAAATAAGTATTTTATACATTGGACTGTTGAGCATACTTCGACATTAATGTGACAATTAAATTTTAACAATAAATAAGGATTATACGAAACAACAAACCGATTATCAGCTATTCTATTGTGGTATTTACCTTTATAATTGATTTTTTTGATATCATTTCTTCTTATATATAATGGATATCCTGATAAATTAAAAGGTGGTTTGTTATTAAATTTTTTTGGAAAATTTTTCGTTCATTTTTTTCTGTCTTTATTCATGCAAGATGAACTCATGTTTTGCTCTCCACAGGGTCCATGAATCATAAACTGTTTTACAATATTATACAACCGTGGATAGATATCTTCGTTTGGAATTTCTGCGTTTATGAGTTCATCTACTTTTTCGGGAGTATTAATTTTATAATTTTTATCTAAAAATTATAGCATATGCATATGAGGAAGTCCACGTTTTTGAAATTCGATAACATAAGTGTAGGCGATACAATTTCCTAAAACACCTTGCTTAATTACCAATTCTTTAAATTCTTTTATTTTTTGATGAAATACCTTAAATACTAAATCTGGTCTATCAATTACAGATTCATATTTTTTTAAATGTTCAGTTATTTCTTTTCAGTTTGGATTACATGTCATTGTTATAAATAAGTCAGGTTTTCCGTAACGATTTACTATACTCATTGAGTCAATGTAATTTTGTTTTAGGAATCTTGAACTTCCAACAAAATTTGATGGCAAAATAAACATTTTTCCAATTTTTATATTTTCAGATTCTTTTTTCTTGTTTAAATAATCCATTACGCCTTTATAATAATCGCTTCTTAAAATATCTTGGTTTTTCTTTACAAAATATAATCTTGATTGTTCAACTTTTACAAATGCATCAATTTTAAACTGTTGAGAAACTTTTCCCATATTAAGGTATGGATTAAATCCATTTCTCATAGAAAGTCTGTAATTATAAAATTGCAAACATGAAATATTGTTTTTCTTATATTTGCATTTCATATTAGGCATCCATCCATATCCTCTATTTGGATAAATAAGTGGGTATGTCATTGGATCAGTGTGTTTACTTATTAAAGGAATACTAATTGGATTGTCATATTTTGAATATATAACTATATCCCGCTCTGAAGTAGACAGTCCATTTTTTCCTACAAATACCATTGCAACTTCATTACAAGTAGCTTCATTATATATATATTTTTATCTAATTTTTCTTCTAATATTCTAATTTTTCTTTTTCTACCTCATACATCATTTTATAAGCTTTAGCATAAGGATTAACATTTCTAATTAAGCTATCTAATTTACTTGACAATTCTAATTTTGTATCTAAATTATTTTTAAAACTTTTTCTTTCAGCTGCAGCTAATTCATTATCTAGAACATACAATTGCCCATATTTTCGAGTTTCATTTTCATTTGGATGTAAAGCAAAAACATTGTGATATATTTGACCACATATTCTAAGAATTTGTGGTCCACTACCAGATAACTTATCAAAATTAGCTCAAAAGCTTGCAAAAGCTAACGCATTATTATATAGCCGAATATTTTTGCGAAAATTAATACTATCTTCCGATATTCCTGTAGCTAATTGCTTTAATTCTTCCGGATAGGGAGGCATTTTCGGTAAGTCTACGTTTCCTTTGTGACAACAATTAGAAAATTCTTTACCTAGTGTATATTCAAAAACAAAATGTTTAGTATTACAATGTTTACAAGTTTCAGACATATAACCTAAATTGTTTTCAATAATTATTTTTTCATCAAAATCTACGTTTGCTATTCGACCTATTATTTTGGATTTACTTACTAATTTTACATTTTGTTCATTTTTAATTAAAATACGTTTATTTTATTCTTTATAATTTATACCTTTTTTGGTATTAATTGGTTTATCATATACGTTAAAACATTTTCCTTCATCAATTTTTAAGTTTTTAAGCAATATGATTGGTATTTCCATGTCTTTGTCATTTTTCATACATATGCGTCTTTTTAAATTTTTTTGTAAATAGTTTTATACTAATTTATCGATATCATTTTTTCTACTTTCGTTTAATATTTTTCCATTTAATTTTTTCTTTTCATTTTTTTTACATTGATCAGTATTTTCATTATAATAAATATGTTGTTTTTGTAATGCTTCTTTTTCTCGTTCATTTTTTATTTCGTCACGATTTATTTTTTGTCTTTTCATCATGGTTTGCTGTTTTCTCTTTATTTTTTTTTCTTCTATTTTGTCGTCATTACTATTTTTACTTTTCACATAAGCTTCTTTTTTTCGTAATGCTTCTTTTTCTCGTTCATTTTTTATTTCGTCACCATTCATTTTTTGTCTTTTCATCATGGTTTGCTGTTTTCTCTTTATTTTTTTTTCTTCTATTTCGCCGTCGTTGCTATTTTTATTATTTACATAAGCTTCTTTTTTCGTAATGCTTCTTTTTCTCGTTCATTTTTTATTTCGTCACTATTTATTTTTGTCTTTTCATCATGGTTTGCTGTTTTCTCTTTATTTTTTTTTTTCTATTTTGCCGTCATTACTATCTTTACTCCTCATATAAGCTTCTTTTTTATGCAACGCTTCTTTTTCTCGTTCATTTTTTATATTGATACAGCTAATTGTTTGCCTTTTTATCATAGTTTGCTGTTTTATTTCTATATCATTAAATTGTTTATTTTTATTTTTTTGATAAAATGAACTATAAATTGGTATTTCATAGTCTATTTCCATTGGGGTAATAGAATCAACGGAAATGATTTTATCTTTATTATATAAATTCATTATTGTTTGTTGTTCAGAATTAAATTTCTGTTGAAAATTTTATTCTATTATTTTTATTTCTGCTACATTGAAATTCAATTTTTTTTTCATCAATACAACAAATATGAATCATGTATCTTTTGATTGGTATTGTTGAAATATTATAGTTTATATTTTGTAAAATTGGAAACATCGTAATACTACGTGTTTCGTATATTTTTAGTAAATGTGAACGCATTTGGGAAATATCATAGTTTAAACTGCATGGGCATAAATTAAATACAATAGAGACAGCAAAAGCTGTCGCGAAAATTCCACAATCATAACTATTGGTTTGAAATTGCACTGTTTCAAAAACAATTTTTAATTGTTGACTGTCTGGAAATAATCTATTGATGTATACTTTATGTTCATTTTGCAAATATTTAGCATTTAAACTATCATAAATGTGTATCGTTCTATTATTGTAATACATACAAATCCAATGACCTTTTTCATATTTTCCAGAAAATAACAATTGAATGTATTCATTATTCATTTGAACTGAGTTAATATTATATTGTTTTTGAACTAAAAGAGTTGTTTGCATATTGAACGGTGTACATGATTTAAGGATGTTATTAAATTCTAATATGTGTTCATCATTTAACATAGAAGCATCGTCGCTATATGGTTCAATCGTTTTTACAACTGATATTTTTATTTCCGTCAAACCCATTATAAAAATGGTTTATTTTACAAAATGATTCACAATTATAAAAATAATATTAATAATTTGTTTCAATTGTTTAATAATAATTATAATTTTTTTTATTTTTCTAAACGATTATTTTAAATTTTTTATTAATATTTTTTTGTAAAGCTGAAAAAAATAAAATATAAATTATTAGAAAACAGTGTTTATAAGAAAGTAGCTTCAATGTAATGAATAAAATATAGTTAATATAAATTTAATATTTTATAAATACTAATATTATACATACCCTAGTGGAAATACATTTTCGATGAAAATGCTCCAAAGTATGCTAAAAGTGGGCCAACTTGCGCCAAAAGTGGGCCGATGTTTACCAACATTGAAATATTTGGAACATTTTTCCAGTTTTGGCAAACTTTAGCCCACTTTTGGCCAATTTAGGAACATTTTGTATTGATTATGGAATAAATTTTTCAACCAGTAAAAAATTGTTTTTCACATGCAATTTCTTAAATTAAGGCGCACTTAATTGCGTTGATAATATTTAATATTGCAATAATAATATGTTGTAAATAATATGTTGTAATAATCTTTTCTGTAAATGGGCCAACATTTAAAGAATCTGGGCCAACCTTTACACAAAGAGGGCCAAACTTTCCATCTAATGGGCCAATATTTGCACAAATTCTTTGCTAGTAGTTTGACACTCATAATTCCAATAAATGCAGCGCTGAATAAAAAAAAAACAAAGGGCAGCAGCATTCCAATGAATGCAGCGCTGAATAAAAATAACAAACGGCAGCAGCATTCCAATTAATATTATATCAATAAAATATTATATTCCTAATGGCATTCCATACGATTAAAGTCACAAGGTATATTATAAAATTATCTAATTTTCATTTTAAATTATTATTGTTTGAAATATAATAAGTCTTTTTGTATTTCAGTATCCTGATTAGTTTATTAAGACTATCGAAATAATCAAAAATGCAGTAGTATTTCTTAATGATTAAGTTAAAAGGTATAGTTTTGACTTTGTCAATATATTTATAATTAATAATAAAAATGTTTATGTTACAGATATAACATATATAATTTCCATAATATGTGACAATATGCATATTGGATATAAATCTTCTAAATGGCATTTTAAAAACAGTAATATTTATTTGAATATTTTATCTAATGTTTAATTAATTATACATTTAATATTTAATGATATAATTTAATTTTTCTGTTAAAGATGATTTCGATGAATACTTGCTGAATTTATAAATTATATAAACAATAAAAACGATATATTGAAAAAAATATATCTTATGAAATATACAAGTGAATAGAGTACAATTGTAACATAATAATTGTAATTTAATTTGATAACATAATAATTGTAATTTGAAATTTTTGCAAAAATAAGTTTGTAAAATAAACAATAAAAATTAATTTGATTTATTGTATGTTCCAGTGTTGAAATTTTATTAATTTTAATTACGTAATCAAATGTTATTTTAATTATTGTTATTAAGATAATTTTCTGGTAATAATATCGACATAGTAGTTGATATCTATTTGTTTAAAAAAACTATAAGGCCCAAAAATGTAAGGCCCAAAATTTATAAGGCCCAAAAATGTAAGGTCCAAATTTATAAGGCCCAAAAATGTAAGGCCCAAAATTTATGAGGAGAAAAATGTAAGGCTCAAAATGTAAGGCCTAAAATTGTAAAGTCCAATTAAAATAAAACTTTACAATTCCGTTGCCAATAATGTAAGGCCCAAAATTTATAAGGCCCAAAAATGTAAGGTCCAAAAAATGTAAGGCCCAAAAGTGTAAAGTCCAATTAAAATAAAACTTTGAAACTATAAAAATGCATTTTTAAAAAACCGGAGAACCGGAGAACCGGAGACCAAAAGTCGATCCACTTTAATATAATATAAGATAAGACTAGCCAAGATGCTCGCTTCGCTCGCAGTTAAATAGTATTGTTAACATAATAATTCTTTACCATCAAATTACATGTAATGTAATATTCAAAAAATTACTTTTGAAAAACTATTTAGTAAAATAATTTATAGTACTAGTAATTAAATAAATATTACAATTATATAAATTGTTGGGATAAATCCGTAATAATTAATAGAAGAATGATCATTTTTACTATTTATATCATTAACAATTTTTGTTATTCCCAATAATTAATTCTAATATTATTATTTACATTAATACCTGATAAACTTTATATAATTCATAATAGATCGATTCATATTAATAAATTATTAATTATAACATTCCAATTTTGAATTTAAAATATCACATGTACTAGGATGACAAATATTAGAAGTTCAAATAGAAATAACGATTTGTTTTTACAATTTTTGATATATTGTTTACTTATATATATATATTTATATCCCCATTAAAAAATCTCACTGGAGATCTCAGATCATATCCCAGGTAAGATGTCATACCAAAACTCATTTCAGCAATTTTTCGTTCATTACACGTTTTAAACCATCTTATGTCGATTGATAACTTGTTTAAATGGGTATCATACTCAATTACAAATACAAATTTCGCACCAGAAAATAGCAGTCGAAAAAACAACTAATTTACTTATAACAATTAACAAACACAAATTTACGCAAAAACAGGAGTTAGTTGCCCTCCGTTATGTAATTATCTATCATTTTACAAAGCTTCAAGTTACTATAACAACATGTCACCGAGAAAACCTTGAAAAATGCAATATTCGACATTTTCGAAATTTCAATGAAAACAGCTTCAGCCCGCATTTGAACCGGGACCTAGCTCTTACTCTCGCACTCTATTACTCTAACATTCGTTTTCTCTTTATCTCTCATTCTCTCTATCTCTCATTCTCTCTATCTCTCATTCTCTCTATCTCTCATTCTCTCTATCTCTCATTCTCTCTATCTCTCATTCTCTCTACCTCTCATTCTCTCTATCTCTCATTCTCTCTACCTCTCATTCTCTCTATCTCTCATTCTCTCTACCTCTCATTCTCTCTATCTCTCATTCTCTCTACCTCTCATTCTCTTTACCTCTCATTCTCTCTACCTCTCATTCTCTCTACCTCTCATTCTCTCTATCTCTCATTCTCTCTATCTCTCATTCTCTCTATCTCTCATTCTCTCCATCTCTCATTCTCTCTACCTTTCATTCTCTCCATCTCTCATTCTCTCCATCTCTCATTCTCTCCATCTCTCATTCTTTCCATCTCTCATTCTCACTATCTCTCATTCTCTCTATCTCTCATTCTCTCTCATTCTCTCTATCTCTCATTCTCTCTCATTCTCTCTATCTCTCATTCTCTCTATCTCTCATTCTCTCTCATTCTCTCTATCTCTCATTCTCTCTCATTCTCTCTATCTCTCATTCTCTCTCATTCTCTCTATCTCTCATTCTCTCTCATTCTCTCTATCTCTCATTCTCTCTATCTCTCATTCTCTCTATCTCTCATTCTCTCTATCTCTCATTCTCTCTATCTCTCATTCTCTCTATCTCTCATTCTCTCTATCTCTCATTCTCTCTATCTCTCATTCTCTCTACCTCTCATTCTCTCTATCTCTCATTCTCTCTACCTCTCATTCTCTCTATCTCTCATTCTCTCTCATTCTCTCTATCTCTCATTCTCTCTATCTCTCATCTCTCTCATTCTCTCTATCTCTCATTCTCTCTCATTCTCTCTATCTCTCATTCTCTATCTCTCATTCTCTCTCATTCTCTCTATCTCTCATTCTCTCTATTCTCTCTATCTCTCATTCTCTCTCATTCTCTCTATCTCTCATTCTCTCTCATTCTCTCTATCTCCATTCTCTCTATCTCTCATTCTCTCTATCTCTCATTCGCTCTATCTCTCATTCTCTATCTCTCATTCTCTCTATCTCTCATCTCTCTATCTCTCATTCTCTCTATCTCTCATTCTCTCTATCTCATTCTCTCTATCTCTCATTCTCTCTACCTCTCATTCTCTCTATCTCTCATTCTCTCTACCTCTCATTCTCTCTATCTCTCATTCTCTCTACCTCTCATTCTCTTTACCTCTCATTCTCTCTACCTCTCATTCTCTCTACCTCTCATTCTCTCTATCTCTCATTCTCTCTATCTCTCATTCTCTATCTCTCATTCTCTATCTCTCATTCTCTTACCTCTCATTCTCTCTATCTCTCATTCTCTCCATCTCTCATTCTCTCCATCTCTCATTCTTTCCATCTCTCATTCTCACTATCTCTCATTCTCTCTATCTCTCATTCTCTCTCATTCTCTCATCTCTCATTCTCTCTCATTCTCTCTATCTCTATTCTCTCTCATTCTCTCTATCTCTCATTCTCTCATCTCTCATTCTCTCTCTATCTCTCATTCTCTATCTCTCATTCTCTCTATCTCTCATTCTCTCTCATTCTCTCATCTCTCATTCTCTCCTCATTCTCTCTATCTCTCATTCTCTATCTCTCATTCTCTCATTCTCTCTCATTCTCTCTCTCTCCCTCACACAGACTCATATTCTTACTCATTCTCACTCTCGCACTCCTTCACTCTCCCTCATTCTTACTCGCTCTGTACTTCTATTCTCTGTCTCTATCTCTCATACTCTCTCTCTCATTCTCTCTCTCACTCTCTCTCATTCTATCTCCCTCAATCTCTCTCTCTCGGTCTGTATCTCGCGTTCTCTGATTCTATCTCTCATACTCTCTCTCTCATTCTCTCTCTCACTCTCTCTCTCTCTCTCTCTCTCTCTCTCTCTCTCTCTCTCTCTCTCTCTTTACGTTACAAAGGCAGTTGTCTCCTTGTGCGTGCTCGAATTTTGCTGTCTAATGCTTTAATTATTCCTCACTTTGACTATGCTTGTCTCGTATTTTTAGATCTTCCATCTTATCTTAATATTAAAGTTCAACACATGTGTAATACCGTTGTTAGATTTATTTTTCATCTAAAACGTGAGGTAGCATTGCAGCCTTTCTATGATCAGCTAAACTGGCTTCCATTAAATGTTCGACGGAAATATTTCCTTGGTCTTTTATGTATAAATTGTTGGCCACCCAAACACCTCAATATTTATTCGATACGCTGGCTTTTGTTGGCATTGAATTGCGTAGATCCAAACGAGTAAATACTGTTTTTAACCTATCTAATGTTAAGAATCTTGCGTGTAAATCTTCGTTTATTTATTTAGCAAGGGAAACGTGGGATAATATCATATCTAGAATAAGAGAGTGCTCTAATGTAAATATTTTTAAAATGTATTATAAAAATTTCTCCATGAGAATGGATAGCGACTTATCCGATTTTATGTCCAATGCTTACGACGTAGATTATTTTAATTTTAATTTAGCGTGAATTATTATTTTACATATGTATTATCGGTTATATTAATTCTTCTTTAGTTGTCTAATTTATTTTATATGTTCTATTTTATATGATTAGAGCCATCCGGTTATATCAACTTTGGCGCAAATAAATATAGTTATCAATCGATCTCTCGTTCTCTCTCTCTCTCTCTCTCTCTCTCTCTCTCTCTCTCTTTACCTCTAATTCTCTCTATCACCTGGATATGTAAGTTTAAGTTTAATCAGCATTGCTGTGTTATTTCATCTGTCATTTCTTCTGTATTTCATTGCGTCCTTATACGTCATTTTTGTTACTATTTATTTATTTATTCATTGTATTCATTATATATATTCTTTTTTATTTTATATTGCGGTTGATATGCGAACGCTAACTATTTTGTTATTTATTTTTAAGTTTTAATTTATTAATCTATTAATCAATTGTACATATGTTTTATTTTGTTATTTTAATTCTTTACTCTGTCATGGTTTCTATTTTATATTTATGTTATGCAATTTTATATTATTATCTAGATTTAAAAAAGTTTTACTCTATGTATCAGTTCGCTTTAGTGCCTATGGGGTTTCTACCCCATATTTGGCCCAATAAATACATCAATCAATCAATCTCTCTCTCTCTCTATTTCTCATTCTCTCTTTCATTTTCTCACTCTCTCAACCTCTCTCTCACGCTCCCTCACAAACCCTCATTCATATTCACTCTCTTCCTCTTACAGTCCCTCATTATTACTCACTCTTACTCTCGCACTCCCTCACTCTCCCTCATTCTTACTCGCTCTCACTCTCGCACTATATCACTCTCTCCCTCTCACAGTCCCTCATTCTTACTCACTGTCACTCTCGCAATCCCTCACTATCTCTCATTCTTACACGCTCTCATTCTCGCACTATATCACTCTCACCCTCATTCCCTCTCTCTCTCTCTCTCTGCCTCTCCCTCCCTCTCTCTCTCTCTGTCTGCCTCTCCCTTCCTCTCTCTCTCATTCTCTCTCTCTATCTATCATTGTCTCTATCTCTCATTCTCTCTCTCTCTATCTCTCATTCTCACTCTCTCATTATCTCCCTTTCTCTATCTCTCTATCTCTATCTCTAATATGAGATAGATAAAGAGATAGATAAAGAGAGAGAATGAGAGATAAAGAGAGAGAGAGAGAGAGAGAGAGAGAGAGAGAGAGAGAGAGAGAATAAGATAGAGAGAGAATAATAGATGGAGAGAGAGAGAGAGAGAGAGAGAGAGAGGGAGAGAGAGAGAATAAGATAGAGAGAGAATAATAGATGGAGAGAGAGAGAGAGAGAGAGAGAGAGAGGGAGAGAGAGAGAATGAGAGAGAGAATAAGAGAGAGTGAATGATAGATAGAGAGAAAGAGAGAGAGAATTAGAAAGAGTGAATGGGAGATAGAAAGCGAGAGCGAGAATGAGAGAGAGAGTGATAGAGTGCGAGAGTGGGAGCGAGCAAGATTGAGGGAGAGCGAGGGAGTGCGAGAGTGAGAGTGAGTAATAATGAGGGACTGTGAGAGGGAGAGGGTAAGTAAGAATGTGAGAGTGTGAGGGAGAGAGAGGGAGAGTGAGGGAGAGATATAGAGAATGGGTAAGAGATTGAGAGGGATAGAATGAGATAGATAAAGAGAGAGAATGAGAGATAAAGAGATAGAGAGAGAGAGAGAGAATGAGATAGATAAAGAGAGAGAGAGAGAGAGAGAGAGAGAGAGAGAGAGAGAGAATGATAGATGGAAGGAGAGATAGAGAGGGAATGATAGGTAGAGAGGGAGAGAGAGAGGAAGAGAGAGAGAATTGTAAGATAGAGAGAAAGAGAGAGAGAACAAGAGAGAGAGAATGAAAAATAGAGAGAAAGAGAGAGAATAAGAGAGAATGAATGAAAGATAGAGAGAAAGAGAGAGAGAATATAAAGAGTGAATGGGAGATAGAGAATAAGAGAGAGAGTGAAAGATAGAGAGAAAGAGATGGAGAGAGAGAGAATGAGAGATAGAGAGAGAGAGAGAGAATGAAAGATAGAGAAAAAGAGAGAGAGAATAAGAGAGAGAGAATATCTCTCTCTCTCTATCTGCCTCCCTATCTCTTCCTCTCACTGTCTCTCTCACGCCAAGATAATGTTTGTCGGACGGACGGACGGTCGGACGGACATTATAATTTATCGGTTTTTGTTTTTTTATATCACTTAGTAATTATAATAATAATTTTTTGGTCAGTAATATGATGCATTAACTTATGTTACACATATTTATCATAAAATATATATATTTTAAGTATTTTTCGCAAGAATAGGGGAGTTTTTACAAAATCGCTCAAAAAGATAACTTTAATATAATGTAGATGTATTATTAATAAATATATTTTTTTTAAGTACACGAATAAATTGGTAAAATCATGTAGATTGTTTACATATCGTCGGGTGGGAGGAAAAGGGTGATATTTCGAAATAGCGGTGAAAAAGGTTCTAATTCGGATGAGCGGTGAAAAAGGTTCTAATTCGAATGAGCGGTGAAAAAGGTTCTAATTCGAATGAGCGGTGAAAAAGGTTCTAATTCGAATGAGCGGTGAAAAAGGTTCTAATTCGAATGAGCGGTGAAAAAGGTTCTACTTCGAATGAGCGTTGAAAAAGGTTCTACTTCGAATGAGCGGTGAAAAAGGTTCTAATTCGGATGAGCGGTGAAAAAGGTTCTAATTCGAATGAGCGGTGAAAAAGGTTCTAATTCGGATGAACGGTGGAAAAGGTTCTAATTCGGATGAGCGGTGAAAAAGGTTCGAATTCGGATGAGTGATGGAAAAGTTACTACTTCAAAAGAGCGATGAAAAGGTCTGAAGTTGGATGAGCGATAATTAAGGAAAATATATTTATTCCTGTAAATAAAAAAAAAGCTAAGTGGATTAATTATAATTTTTTAATTTTATCAATAATCTTTTTTGATTTTTAACAGGTTCACACGTTTAACTTGTATATAATCTATAATTGAATTTGATATTTGGCTTCACGATAAGTTTTACAAAAAAATAGATTTATTTATGATAATAATTTATTAAATAAAAATAAATGCTAATTCAATAAACTATAATAAAAACAATAATATTCACTAGGAATTAGTTTTTTTTGTATTAAACTATTGATATCTCTTTTTTTACTTGATCCAAGGGCAAGATTTCATTATAACAGCATTCCAATTTTGGCTGTTTCAAAGCACCACTCAATATTTTGCCTGCATCTTCATAATTGTATTTATAAGAAATTGAAGATTAGGTAACAATTATTACACGTAATGAGAAATTTTTATTTTTTTCCAAAAATTTTTGTCAGGTAAGTCCGAAGAATTAAATACATCTGACTGATTAATTTGATTAACCGTATATTGGGTGGTGTAATTTTTGCGCTTTCAATTATAGTACACCATGATTTTTGATCAAAAATTAGTCGATTTTTAGATGCATTTTTAATCACAGAATGCATAGTATCTCCATCAGTCTGTATATGCCCTTTAACAAGATATCTATTTTTAAATAATCTTATATCAATTATTATATTTAAAATAATTTTATCTATTTCTAACAAACGTAAGTGTTAATTACTTATTATTATGATTAGTTTTAAATTAATTTTGTAAATTTAGATGCTTTGTAATTTGTAATAATTTTCCCGGTTTCTATTATAGATATCTTGTTAAAGGGCATACACAGACTGATGGAGATAATATGCATTCAGTGATTGAAAATGCATCTAAAAATCGACTAATTTTTGATCAAAAATCATGGTGTACTATAATTGAAAGCGCAAAAATTACATCACCCAAATATACGGTTAATCAAATTAATCAGTCAGATATATTTAATTTTTCGGACTTATCTGACAAAAATTTTTGGAAAAAAATAAAAATTTCTTAATTATGTGAAATAATTGTTACCAAATCTTCAATTTCTTATAAATACAATTATGAAGATGCAGTTAAAATATTGAGTGATGCTTTGAAACACCAAAAATTGGAATGCTGTTACAATGAAATCTTGCCCTTGGATCAAGAAAAAAAAGAGATATCAATAGTTTGATACAAAAAAAACTAATTCCTAGTGAATATTATTGTTTTTATTATAGTTTATTGAATTAGCATTTATTTTTATTTAATAAATTATTATCATAAATAAATCTATTTTTTTGTAAAACTTATCGTGAAGCCAAATATCAAATTCAATTATAGATTATATACAAGTTAAACGTGTGAACCTGTTAAAAATCAAAAAAGATTATTGATAAAATTAAAAAATTATAATTAATCCACTTAGCTTTTTGTTTATTTGCAGGAATAAATATATTTTCCTTAATTATCGCTCATCCAACTTCAGACCTTTTTATCGCTCTTTTAAAGTAGTACCTTTTCCATCACTCATCCGAATTCGAACCTTTTTCACCGCTCATCCGAATTAGAACCTTTTCAACCGCTCATCCGAATTAGAACCTTTTCCACCGTTCATCCGAATTAGGACCTTTTTCACCGCTCATCCGAATTAGAACCTTTTTCACCGCTCATCCGAATTAGAACCTTTTTCATCGTTCATTCGAATTAGAACCTTTTTCACCGCTCATCCGAATTAGAACCTTTTTCACCGCTCATTCGAATTCGAACCTTTTTCACCGCTCATTCGAATTAGAACCTTTTTCACCGCTCATCCGAATTAGTACCTTTTTCACCGCTATTTCGAAATAGCACCCTTTTCCTCCCACCCGACGATATACTTAGTTAAGTGAAATAATAATTATTTTACAAAACTACAAACAACAACTTGTATTTAAAAAAATAACGTAAGGCATTATACTGAGTATACTGTTTTGGGAACTTAGGTAGGTGTAAGTTATGCCCTAAAATACATGAAAATTAATGATTTTATGAGGTTTATGAGGCATAACATACACCAGCGGTCCTGGTCAATAAACTAACCCAAGCCATTCGAAAGCTCTCCAAAAATGTGATCTTTTGAGCAGTGTTAGATCAAAATCGATTGTGGCGTGATCGCCTTTTTTTGATATTCAATATTTTCGGGTGTTCTATATCTTCGAGATTTTAAAACTAAGAATTGTAACCAAGGTAGATATGTTCTTAAGATTATTTTGAACAAAAGATGTTTGTAAGGTTTTTTTAAAACAATCAATAAGATTTGAGATAAATGGCTTTGAAAATAGCAATTTTTCTAAAAAATTGAAAATTTTCCATTTTTTATGATGGAATAACTCTTAGGCAAATTATTTTTAACATCTAACATTTTTTTTCTAGCTTCTGGAAGATATTTCCAGCCTGTTCTCAAATTTTGGAGTGATTTAAAATTTTCATCGTACCAGTTGACGTGAAATAACCCATATATATATGGGAGATTCCATGTGAAGTGATCCAGTTAAAAAATAGAATTTTGTTTTAATGTATGAAATCAGTAAAAAACTACTTGAATAGAGTGTAGCTAAATTTTTAGACCTAAATTTCAATTAGCACCAGAGCAGTAACCAATCAAAAAATCGAATTTTTGGAAAAAAATGACTTTTTGGCCATTTTTATCACTAAATAACTCAAAATCTAACAATTTTTTCTTATATACATTAAATTTGATAAAGTTTATAAATTTCAAGAAGAATCTGTTAAAATATTTCATTTATATTAGTTTAACACATTGAATATAGTTATAATTAATAAAAACCTTTGTAGTAAAAAAAAGGGTTGTACGATCAAAAATATTTTATCCATCCAAGAATCTAATTCATCGATGATTAATTACCTTCAAAATGGTCCAAAGTTTGAGTGCGGCAGAGCATTTCAGACAAAGTTATGGTGTTTTTAGGCAAATTTCTTAAAAAAAGAGAGCTAATGCATTTTATGAAAAAAACAGAGTAACCGTATACTTGCATTCAAACAACATGGCACTATTATTCTTCAATAATACTAAAATATACTATTTAATGTTAGTTACTGATACTTTTCAATCTCTAAGCTGCTTACAAACACAAAGCAGTAGGTATAAGCAGTTATACCTGTTACATAATTGGACTTATTGGAATTTTAATAAGTTTCAGGTATTTATTCAATTATATAACAGGTATAACTGCTTATACCTACTGCTTTGTGTTTGTAAGCAGCTTAGAGATTGAAAAGTATCAGTAACTAACATTAAATAGTATATTTTAGTATTATTGAAGAATAATAGTGTCATGTTGTTTGAATGCAAGTATACGGTTACTCTGTTTTTTTCATAAAATGCATTAGCTCTCTTTTTTTAAGAAATTTGCCTAAAAACACCATAACTTTGTCTGAAATGCTCTGCCGCACTCAAACTTTGGACCATTTTGAAGGTAATTAATCATCGATGAATTAGATTCTTGGATGGATAAAATATTTTTGATCGTACAACCCTTTTTTTTACTACAAAGGTTTTTATTAATTATAACTATATTCAATGTGTTAAACTAATATAAATGAAATATTTTAACAGATTCTTCTTGAAATTTATAAACTTTTTCAAATTTAATGTATATAAGAAAAAATTGTTAGATTTTGAGTTATTTAGTGATAAAAATGGCCAAAAAGTCATTTTTTTCCAAAAATTCGATTTTTTGATTGGTTACTGCTCTGGTGCTAATTGAAATTTAGGTCTAAAAATTTAGCTACACTCTATTCAAGTAGTTTTTTACTGATTTCATACATTAAAACAAAATTCTATTTTTTAACTGGATCACTTCACATGGAATCTCCCATATATATGGGTGGTTCTGTATGACATCGAAAATGAAAAAAAATGTATATTGCTATAACTGTGGGAATATGTTTTAGAGATGTCCAGTAGTTCTTCTGATTTTTTTCAGATTTTTTCGGGACCATTATTTTAAGTTACAAAGAGTCAAATTTGACATTTTAGCACTTTTTTGCAATATATGCCCATTTTCATGAATTTGTAGCTCCCAGGGAATTCATTTTTCAATAAAAACATAACTATGACTTTTTTTGTAAAATTTTCTGAACTTTTCATTAAAAATACTTATATTAATAATAATAATGTTAATATATTTATAGTAATCCTTCATATTAGTATCATAATTTTTAAAGTGGTTGTAAAATTGAAAATGTAGCATTATAAATGTTTAAAAGTTATTTTATTATAATTGTATAATAATATTTGTATTTCTAGCAGCTTAAAGGGGATTAAATGACTACTGAAACAAGTGAAGACACTTTTCTACCACTCCACGGTGAGTGCATTAATTTTTTTTGCAATGATCATGCTAATAGATTCATCGTTATAAGGCAACAAATATACATTTCTATTAATATTTCGGGCACTTTTTCCAGATATTTTGACCATAAATGATCTTAACCATTTAGACCTACTCTGGAAATTTATAGGTAATTTCTGACTATAAAAAGACATCTTTTAGACAGCATTAGGTTTCCAGAGTCCGGAGCAGAATTGCTGATTTTCACTATTTAAGGTTTAAATGGCTTACAAGAGTGTGACACCATACATTTATGACTTTAAAAGTATTTTTAATGAAAAGTTCAGAAAATTTTACAAAAAAAGTCATATTTATATTTTTAGTGAAAAATGCATCCTTTGGGAGCTACAAATTCATGAAAATGGGCATATAATGCAAAAAAGTGCTAAAATGTCAACTTTGACTCTCTGTAACTTAAAATAATGGTCCCGAAAAAATCTGAAAAAAGTCAGAACTACTGGACATCTCTAAAACGTATTTCCACAGCTATCAATATTCATTTTTGTTTATCTTTGATGTCACAGAGAACCACCCATATATATATATATTTTTTTATTCTTATTCTTGATTTTGTGCACTCTTTTTCCTGGCACTTCCTACCGTTTATCCCCTGGGGAACTTTAACGGTGTCCACCTACCACCTATGTGTGGGTGCTTTTATCCCTCTCTTAAAAACCCCACCATCTCGCATTCGCCCGGGGTTATGCCCGTGGATGTGGGAAACCTGTGAAGCAGGGAAAACCTCACCCGAGATGGCCGGTGTATTCGAAACATTCTTTTTGGGTGTCAAAGTCACATTGCGTAGGCCTTGACACCGTAACCGAATGTTTCACACCTCCCGCTCACGTTGTAAAGTGTGAAAAAACACCTAACCCGCCACGAAAGCCAAGCGACCGAGAGCGTCACCCATCCACTTGGGTACCGCGCTCAATGCTGCTTAACTTCCGTGACCAGCTGAGGTGCGTCTCCGCCACTCCGCCACCGCGTCGGTCTACCACCCATATATATATATATATATATATATATATATATATATATATATATATATATATATATATATATATTCTGTAAGAAGTTACGATAATTTGAAGAAAGAGAAAAAATTCACAAAAATTAACATGGTAATTCCCATTTAAATTTTTGAAAAAATTTCGTGTTTTTTTAAATTATCATAATTTTTTACAGAATTGGAGGCCATAAAAATGCTACAGACCATTTGAAAGGTATTGCTCCAAGCTTTCTTTTAGACTTTTGGATAAAAAAATCAATGGTGGCACACTTGCACTTTTTTCAAGTTGAATATTGACATGTAGTTTATATAACATTCACCTTGAAATTAGAAATTCTAACCTAGAAGAAATTCTAGACACAATTAGCAACGAATGTTACATATAATGTTCTATAGTAAAAGTTGATAGATTTTGAGTTAAATAGTGGTAAACCCAGCTGGTGTTGAAAAAAACTTGGAAAAATCCACTTTTTGAGGTTAGAATAACTTTTGAGCAAATAAATTCTAGTATCTAAAAATTTTTTTCTGTATTCTGAGAAATATTTGCAATGTGTACCCAAAATTTGGAGCATTTTAAAATTTTGATCGGACCACTTCGTGTGGAATACCCCATATATATATATATATATATATATATATATGGGGAATGAAAAATTTTTGATACACAACGGCATATATTAGAACCCTGAAATCTTAGACAGGACGGCGGCGAACTATTTATATATAATATATATGTATATATTATATATCACAGGGTGATCCAGAAACAGAGGTAACATATATACATATTCCGGTTCAGGAAATTAATTCAAGCATAAACCCGTCGGAATTTTTAAAAAATATTAATTAGGTGAGGCGTAATTAATTTTTTAAATGGGCCAAGCAGAGGCCGGACTAGAGAAGAAAGTTGTACGACGGTGCCGCGCGAGACTAATGCAACAGGTGAACGAGCGAAGCGGCCTAGGCGCCTGAACATAGCTAATGCGTATAGCAGTAGCGAAAATGCGAAAGCGAATGAATCGCAAAATATATTTTATGAGATTGATTGTATGAAATGTACAATCAAGGAAATGATTTTTATTTTAGTTTGAATTAGACCGCAGACTAATAAATTCATTACTACTATTATTAATTTATTTAATAAATCTATGATATGCGTGCGTTATAAATATGAGATTATTACAGTTTTTAATTTCATCGTATTTATATTAATTTATTGAAACCTTTATGACGAATTTTAAGACAATAAAATTTTGAATTAAATTAAGTTTTGGGTACAATATAGCCAATAAATACATTTACCATAAAGATATACCGCTACATATTGGCAATATATAAGTTAATTTTGCAAGTATATTGGCAATAATATTGCTAGTGAAATAATTCTTAGTGCGTGTAAAAGGAAATTCAGCTCAAGTCTCAATTCTCCGCTTAAGGAGGTGTCATACTAGATTATTACCGACCAAGTCAGATGGATGCATGATTACACTTAATGAACATATTATGGTTTTATTTGCAAAACGCAAATACAGAAGCACTAGATAATCACATAATACGCATTTATACGAAGTTTGAAGTCAATATGTGAAGGACACCCTAAAAAAAGTTTGCACGGAAAAAATAGTCATTTTTCCGTGCAGAAATTTTTTAGGGTGTTCTTGTTGTATTGATCTGGAACTTTGTAGAAAGACATATTACACCATTATCTAGTGTTTCTGTATTTGGGTTTTACATAATATTGAAAAAAATAAGTAGTTTATATTATTGACAAAGTTATCATAGTACCGATTTCGCCGCTAGAGTGCGCGACGCGCATGCGCATGCACCATTTTCGGATAACTAGTGACGAACTTCTCGCGGCTCGTGTGCCGTTGCACGGAGGCCTACGCGGCCGGTTGGCGGGTCGAGCCGTCGAGTTAGCCGGCCGCGTAGGCTATATTCGTCGGTGTGTAAGGCTAGAAATTATTTTTCCGGGGGATTAACTCGATTTAAATATCTCTCGTTTGACTGAACAATGTAGCAACGGATTTTTCTATATTGACAAATTACAAATATTATTTATATTCATTATTTACTAATATATATTTTAAAAACATTAAAAACAATAACAATAAATAATAATTAAATCCGTTTTAAAATGCTTAATACAAATAATATTAATATTGTTTAATTATAAAAATTATAATTATAGATGGTTATTGTTTATGCAAAACCACACATACATAGACTTTAGACAAACTCGAAGAGGGCAAACAAAAAACAAGTTCGTTTAAAAACGCGAAATATTATCAACTGGAGGCCTAGGCCGGCTCGCGCGTCGAGTCGTCGAATTAGCCGGCCGCGTAGGCTATATTCGTCGGTGTGTAAGGCTAGAAATCATTTTTCAGGGGGGATTAACTCGATTTAAATATCTGACGATTCACTAAACAAAGTAGCAATGGGTTTTCCTATATATTGACAAATTATAAAAATTATTTATATTTGTTATTTACTGAGAAATATTATTAATTCATAATAATATTTATTTATTCATAAAGCGAATAATGACAAAAATATTTATATTGTTTATTTAATAAAAAAATAATAATTATATTTGGTTATCTCATTAATACAAAACCAGATATATATATATATATATAGATTAAATATATATTTGTTAAAATGAAGAAGAAAATGAATAATTAAAAGCCGTTTCAATGAGTGAAAAATTACAAATAATATTTATATTGTTTATTTCATTAAAGTAATAATAATACCTGGTTATTGTTTGTACAAAACTACACATCTATAAACTTTAGATATATTCGTAAAATGACAAACAAAAATCAAGGTCGTTTCAAGGAGTGAAAAATTGTCAGCTGGAGGCCTACGCGGCCGGTTGGCGGGTCGAGCCGTCGAGTTAGCCGGCCGCGTGGGCTATATTCGTCGTTATGTGATGTTGAATATCGCATAATTTAAAAAATTTCACGTATTATTTAAATTATTTGATAATAATAGTTTTTATTAATTCTGATAGTTATGTAGTAGATTGCTATGCATTAATAGATGCCATACAAATTAGTAAAAATTAATAAGAAATCAGGGCCGTGAATCAAGGCGCGAGTGTCGATAGAATGGGTTGCGTCAGTCTCTCGTTCGACTAGAGTCCGTACGCGCACGCGCAGTTGTGCTCCCCGCGTCGATACTAGTGAGGTTCACGTCGCTCATGACCGTTTCAGCTGGATAACAAAACGGCTTGTAAACATTGTTGTGTTTTTTCGTGAGCATTGTGGTATATTGTGAAAATTTCGAAACACTGGATGCTGATTTTTCTGACTACATCAATGTTGCCGAGTTCATATAATTACTTCTGTAGAAGAAAAATACCCATCTATCCAGTGTTTGATGGCGTCCGACTCAAAGGTTATGTTTGATACCCAAGGAATTGCAAACAAATCATGTGAGATGGATGTCGGGCTATCTTGTAGGTGAGAAATTAACTGATTGACCGTAATTGTGAGAGTTGTGTTTATAGGTTAAGTTACTGTTTTTTCTCTTCAATTATTGCATTGATCGTCTTCTATTTATATGAATGATTAGTTCATGTAAAAAAACTTTTTAGGTACTTCCAGGTTAATGTCTAAGTGCATTTGTACATCCCTGTCAGTGGTCGGATTAGGATTGAAGTTTAGTACAACATTCATAGAATCTTCCACTAAATACAGCCTGCGATGACAATGGATCCTTTATTTATCTGCTGTCTACTAGCCAACTAGTCCTGCATCTAACTACTGTTTGCGATGCCTATGTCAACACCAGCTAGCGCTTAGCTACGATGCCAACATAAATTTTTATTAAGTAGATTTGGATAAAATAAGGTAATTCATATAATGATTGCATTGAACAGCATATCAGATGCAGAAAACGAATGCATAAAAAGTGTAGTAATACTATCAAAAACGTTTTACTAAAAGAAAAAAATATATAGCAATAGTTGTTAAA